>JAGQDJ010000075.1:0-458546 GCA_022885665.1 Triops longicaudatus
AGCTGATAGTTTCAAGGTGTCAGTTATTCGGAAGGATTTTTGTTACTGTTGCCTCACGTTAGAACTGACCCGAAACTTTTCTATTAATTTTCTAACTTGAAGCTTGTTTTCGCTAGAAATTACTTTAAAATTGCTTTGGTTAAGTAATTTTAAACGGTGACGCTTAGATCACCTCTAACGAATTTTGTAAATAGCATTCTCGAAAGTTTTTGCTAATATTCAGATATTAAAATCTAAAATATTACTGTAGATAATTTAGAAATAAGATGTTCAGTTATTTTTGCAACATTTTCGGAATGTGATTTCTTCATCTTCAGTATGTGACTTCCGTATAGCCATGGTTAAGCCTTAGCTGGAATACTACCTTTAAGTATTGTGCTTTAAATATTGCAACGCATGGCTTGATTTACGGAATTCGGTTTATTCTGTATTTTCAGGAACCAACTTTTCATAAGGGCATTTTTATGATTAATTTAATCCATAGTGAACAAAAATACTCCTGGTCCAACGGTCAAATTCTTTTAATTAAGTTTTCTCTTTCTTTTAATTAGACACTTGAAATTTTTAAACGGGGATTGAGGTGCGAGACTGATCCGTAAGCGTAAATAAGAAATTGGTTGTGATTTAATTTAGTTGAATTAGAATAAGTGGATAAATTCTTGAAGAACTACAGAAGGGCCAAACAATCGAAAATGACGAACGTTTCTCTTTGTCTACTGAGCTTTTTATATTCAAGGCAAGAATCTTGTCATGTAAAAATATTTTAAAAACAAATGAAAATCACATTTCCACACTCTTATTTAAATTTGCATTCATTTAGTATAAAACCTGCTCACACCTTTACTTTACAGTCTCAATGCGGGCAAAGCTACAGATCTCAGTTTTGAAACGAGCGCGCTGACTCGAGTTCGTTACTATTTTTACGAATTACTAAGCCTCTTTTTCCCAAATTATTCACTTAATTTATATGTAAGCTACTTTCGCTTCTTAATTTATTTTAGATCAACTTTTACTTACAGTATACATTTAGGCTAAGGAAAAGAAATAATTTTTTTTTTCTGTAAAAAAGTTAGTACTACGGACAATGTTGTTGAGAAGTTACTGACAGCTTTTTCGCAAGTAAAGCCGTTAGTTATTGGCGAAACTTTGATTTTTTTCATGTAAAATTCGCAGCGCCATCGCGCAACGATAATATGCTACTAATCCTTGGCATCACCATTCATATTTCGCAAACCGTTAAGGTTTCGGGTATGGATAGAATTTTCTCTTGAACGCGTTAATAGAGTGTATATTTGATTAACTCCCACTTCGTAACATTTGCTCTACGTAAAGGGACAATGTAGATACGCTTTTATTGGAGTACACCAGTATGATAAATGACAGTAGCATCTAGGCCTTTCAGTTCGAGATGCCATAAAAAAAGGAAAAGAAGCATAGCAATCGAAGGGTCTAGGACAATGAGGGGGCACAAGCCTAAACTGCAACCAGTGCAAGTAGAAAGCATCCATATTCCAACAATCCGTCACTTTGTTGCCCGCATGCAAAGCGTATTGTCCTGCGAAAGGATGATAGGTCATCCATCTTTAGTAGCATAAAAGCGCGAGGGCGAGAAACTGTCAATAGAGGCTCCAAGAAGTTTCACATGGGGACCGGACGTCGTTGGGGGGCGTCGGAAGAGACGCTCGCACCGACTCCTTCACCCAGCCTCTACTATGGGAAGCCAAGAGGCAATGAGCCGTGGATAGGCCCTAACGAGCCCGAGTGTGAAATATTCTCCCTTCGGTCGTCCCTCGATTCCGACGCGTGTCTGTATACACACATAGAGACACACTTGTCTCCCAAAACCACTAAATGAAAACCACAAAGGGCGCAAATTTAGTATCTCGTTGATCCCTCGCCAATTCGTCTCGCTGGCAAGCCAAAACGGAAGCCTTCTTAACTCCATACGTTTCTCCCCAATACGTTACTTGATTGCAAATTGGTCCCACGTCATCAGTAAAGCCAACTCAAAATTTGACACGGTCCTAGCTTCCCTTGCCCCCTCAAGCACCTTGGCTTGTGTGAACCTGAATATATCTACAATCAAGAATCACCCCTCTCCCACCCGTTAGTATTGTGCATTACCAGCAAAATCTGTGTAATGTTACTGTACTACACCAGCGTGTCTAACATTCTTTCCTTTATTCGCTGACATTTTGGAGAATTGCGTGAGAAACTCCCTAATACCTTAAAATATCCTTATTTTGCGGAATTTCCTAAGAAAAGAAACTAAATTTTGACTAAGAAAGAACCAAATACCTGATAATATCGAACCTGAACAAAATTAGATAAAATAAACTCCAAACAGAAAAAAAAACACAAATAAATTCTGTGTGGGCGTTCTAAAAGTCAGTAAATTTTGACAGGGTTGAATGTTCTTTTATCACACAATATATGCTGCAAGATCGACTATATTATTCACCAGTTCTTTTTCTGCACCGAATATTATTTGTAATAATAACTCGCTTCCAACAGCGTTTGCTTATATTTGAAATCATGCCGAACTTTGGTCCTTTTAATACAGCACGCTTCGATTGATGACTGGAGCATAATGCCGGTGACAAGCTTGTGACATTAGCCCCCTGTGTGGACATGCCTGTAGTCCCGCAGCGGTCAACCAAAGGATGCACGCCGGGTTCACCATCACACACGCCGAGTGGAAGCAGGCCGCGACAGAAGGGGGCTTTTAACTTCCATGTACAGTACCGAACTTCTTTTTGAAAGCCTCATGCACTTAGTGAAAACCATTTTGATGGCAGATCATAAAAGCGGCGACGTTAAATCGCAGAAATTATGCTGGCAAAGATTCACATAGAAGAAAATGAAACTAACACATTAAAAGTTACCCCCTTCAGTTTCCGTCAACGTTAGACAGTGAACGCGTTGCTGTGGTTGTTTGGACGGCTTTGTTGGAGCTCTTTTTTGTAGCTCTTGGCAAGCTTCCGTAATAGACTCTCGTGGACCTTGTGTCTCCGGACTCGATCAAAACTCAATAAATAAAAAAAGATAGAGGGGCAAGAGTATATGAAACCTTGATCGCCCTCCAGGAAGAAGAACTCTCCCCAAAACAGAAAACGGAAAGATGAGTGTTTGATGGAGCGACGTCTATAGCCACTGTCATTTGCCTCTTCCGTTGTGGGGTCGCGCTTACGCTCTGCAGCTCTGCTGCATACAATACGTAATCATAATTCCGCCTCCCTTTAAGTCTTCACGGGACAAAAAGAGACTCTACCATGACGGAACTACGCAACAGCAGCTCCTTCGGATGAGTTATAGTAGAGGACTGAAAATAAAAGGGAAAAAAGCCAGGATTTTCGTCGAGTTGATGAACTGTGCCCTAAGACGATGGCTTCCGTATGAGCAGGCTTGATATCGTTACGAATATGATGCAGTCCATAGCAGTGAAATCGTGTGAACAAATCGGTCAGCTTGGCAAGTAGAAATTTATGTACTCTACAATAACCCATATAGCATTGGTTTTCGGTAAACACATATTAGGGAAAGCGTAGTGCCATATAGTGTCCAAAGACTCAATAACAGGAGTCATTGAATATATTAAATAAAACTCGGGTCAACCGAAATGCGTCCAACATTTGCTCGGTTATACAGGGAACTTGGATATTTCAAATTAATTCAAACACTGCGAGGTATTTTACCACGAGAACGGAATGGTAGTTGTAATTGACCGTGAAAGGAGTAAGTTTCCCAAACCACCTCCTTTGTCCCTCGTCGAACATACGTTTATTCCAGATTTATGCAAAAAGTTGGACTTCTTTTTTACGCATAAACTTAACTTTAGTTCAATTATCAAAACTGCGCGCGCAAAAGCACAACGTCCACTATATGGATATTTGCATTCGGTAAAAGCAATAACTATACTAAAATGTCATTATAATGTTGTCTTTGCTAGTTTTCATTATTATCTTTATAAGCTCCGTTGCTTCAGAAACTAAAAGTTAACCCAAAAATAGTCTAATAATTGTAAAGTAGTATATTGTTTAAAAAATTTATAATGTAAACTTATTATGTTAAGTTCGAGGGCCAGATTATTTCGGATTTCCCTATTCTAAAGACCCTTTTTTTTTGGAAAAGGGACAATGGAAAAAACTAACGTTTTCATCTGTGAAAGCAATTTATGACGTCGCTAGCTCCAGTACAAATGGCGTGAAAGGAGTAAAAGCAAGCACAATATCGCTCCGAAGGTGAATGATCTCCAGTTTCCATTTGTCGTCATAAAGGCAAAACTTACCAAAGACACATTCATGTTTCTGTCGTGAATTTTATTCATGGTGGCGAGTAGTGGCAAATTGAGACAATATTCAAAATTATAATCCGGTTCGCATTGCCTATATTTTATTTCCTATTTGATTCCTTTGTAAAAGGAACATTTATATGGGATTAGCAAAAACTTGGGTCCTGTAGAATTTAAAGCACTTGGCAATAACACCCCATGTCACTTTAGTGGTAATTACTCGTTTCTAAAATATAAAATTTAGGTGTTTTAGTACTGATATAAATTTTTATAAGAGATGTATAGATGGGTATACAGGCTTAGTCGCGTTATTGTTGACGTGTGAATAGTTGTCACCCTACCCAGCACTACATCACAGCCAAAATGTTGTAGTAAATGTGATGTGGGTACGCTCAGACCGATGTATTGATCCTAAGGGTTTTTTCAGTGTTAAATTTTTAAGCCAACGAACCGTACATGTTAATATCACAGCTATTAACGAAAATTTTAATGAAGTGCCGCTGTACGAAAGTTTCATTCAGTATTGGTACACATTGCTGTCTCAATTAAAAAATAAGAAAAAAAATAAATAAAAGTAAAGTCTTAGAGGCTAGTTTGATTATCGGCTCGAAGCGAGTTAAAAACTCGCGCAGCCTCTGGAAGAAGCCAACTAAAAATTTGCATTAATAATGGCTTAGCGCTATAACAATACAATAAATAAACATATACAATAATAGTACATAATAACAGTATAATAATAGTACACTAACAACTTATGCCATGTGTGTGTACGAACGCATACTCGAAATTCCAAAGACAATGTGTTCTTTATATTGAACTTTAGTCCGTGATGAAATAACGTTCGTGGTCCACAACTGATAGCGGAAGGTCCTATGCTAATGTTCTTTTCCTCATGGGTACCTCCCACCCCCACCCCTCTACAAATTTGTCACCATTCGTTATAGTTGCGTAACATACCAAAGTGAGACATGACATTTTATCTAAACACCTCAAGCCAAGGACACGATCATTGTTAGAGCCAACTGTAACGACCCCGGTAAGAGAGGTCTTCAGGAACGCGACCCGTGAGAGTGTCAACAATGGAGTTAAGGACTATAATAGTACTTAAAGAGAAGTCCAGTGGCAGTTCTCAGGGGACTAAGCTACGAACACAAATGCTCACACAAAGCTACCTGAAAAGGTGTGTAAGATCTTACAGGGGTATCCAATACGCTGCATGTGGATGATTAGGTATAAGAAGGCAAACGTCTATGAGGGTGTTGGTGAACAAGGTAAGACATGTCGCAAAGCAATCGGGGCTTCCAACTGTGTTTTCAACAAAAGTCTCCCTTTTAAGATCGTCTTGCACCCATGCAAACGGGCTTGAGCGTGTAATTCTACGTACTGAAGCTTTAGACGGTTTGCCTGCTTAGTCTCTGAAGAGATGAGCATTAGCTCCTTTACACTGAAGGATGCTAACTACGGTGGATCGCGCCCCAGTGCTTCTCCAAAGCCCTCGCATTTCAAGCCACATCGAAGCCACACGACAATACCGGTCGAAACCATAGGTTTGACGGCTACTTGCAAGACTTCTCTGCATAGTTTGTTACAATACTCCACTTTGCATTGCTCTTATGGTAAGCGAAAATTTACGCCGCCTTAGGCATTTGTCTTTTAGCATGCAAGCGTAACGGCTAGCAGATTTTAATTTAAAAAAGAGCCGAAAATAAACTGAGTAAAATTAAAAGAGCTCTTAAAATTCAATTCGAGAAACAAGACCGTATCGAACAAACGAAGTAATAGGTACTAAAAAGCACTGCGATGGCGGCAATTCGGAAAAGAACTCCTGTCTTCTCAGACAGAGCGTTACACCAATTCCAGGTGCTGCAGTTTTTCTTTCTTTTCCTCTCGACAAGGGTTAGAATTTAATAATAGAAAAAGACAACACTGAAACGCGACCAAAAAGAGCCTTTTGCTATATATACTGTGGGGATGCGAAGCTCCCCGAAGCGTGAGCTTCGTGAGCTCCCCGAGCTCCCCGAAGCGTGATAAAATCCGCTATAAATTTTCCGTTCGTTCCGACAAGTTCTTCTATTGTTCGTTTGGCCAAGAAGAATTGTCTTGGTTTTCAACGCCTTCCATATTCATTTTTTTACGAGAATTGCTACGGAGTTTCACCACTGAAAACGCAGGATAAAGGGGGGTGCACAGGGTCGGCCCGAGGGGAGAGAATAAAGGGGAGACCGCACAAGCTGGCATCCAATGGTAGAAGATGTAAAATTAAGAAAGCTTAGTGTTTCTTATTTAGGAACTTACGTGAAAATAAAAATAAATACAATATCATTGGACTGGACAATGTTGTTCGGAAAACTCGTAAAGAAAACTTCAAACAACTCACCCGCTGTCCTGAAACCGCCAGAGAACTGCACGTAGATGTTGGTGTTTCGTGCCGACGAAATGACATCTGCTTTGCGCCGCTTCATAGCGACGGGCAAAGCGGTCTCTGTTGCATTTGCTGTGCCATCAGAAAAGTGGTACTTGTAATATTCTCAGAAAATTACCATTGTAAGACAGTGAAAGAATTAATAATATATTATAAATATGCTACGTTTGAATGGTTTACGTAGAAATGCAACTGGTTGCAGGTAACCTAACTAAGTAAATATTAAAATTCGATATTAGCTTATTCTATCCATTTCATTAAGCATTTCAATTGGCTAATCCGACCCGCCTTCACCTTACACGTCCAGATCCGGCCCGAAGTCACCTAACATGGCTTTTAATGGCCCATGAAGGGGAAAAGATGGCCAAACCCTGGTTTAGTGCATCAGCAGAATTGTTCAAAAATTCAGTGTAGAATACAAATTGAAAACTAAGTGGAATTTTACACTTCAAATATTCTTTTGCGAGACATTCGCTCGAATTCGAATTTCTTTTCTTTTTGAGGTTGTAAAATACTAAAGGCAAAATAATATGCTTACAATTCAATTTGCCCTTTAAATCATAACATCCTGAAACACTGTTTTTTTTCAGTTGCTTACTTCACCTGACATTAATTCCTTAAAAGCTTGTGAGTCAACATGAGCAAAGCTCGTTATTAAATTTTTGTTTTTCATACCATTTTAAAATCTCCTTCAAGAACTTGTCCTTTGGAATTCACGTTTCGCTAGTAATTGATGAAATCGATAATTGAGGATTTGTAATCCATTCTCGCTACGAAAAATGAATTCGGGGACTCGTTTGATGGTACATCGGTCGCAATTACTGTCCAATAGCTCTAGCTCGCCACCTAATTAGAGAATAAAACACATCATACGAAAATTAGTGTGACAGTGAATTGAAAGGGGTTGGAGAAGCACAAATACTGGCTACGTACTCGGTACCAGGGGCTTCGACTGGTCCGGGGTTGTCTAGAAAATTAATTTACCACTATATTTGTTACAGACAAACATATCGAAGGTATCCGAAGGTATACAACCGAAGCGAAAATTTCCTTGTATTATATTCAGATATTTAAGAGTTGCTAAAGACTATATACCTTTACCAGTTTAATGGCAGTATAGGAAACAAACGATCTTTCGGTATATAGCCCAGGCGTCTCCTATGCAGCAGGAACATAGGCAAAGCAAACGTGTTCATTAATTAAGCTGATGAAGGCTTGGGTGTGGCTATAGTACAAGCTGTTACTTTGATGAAGCTCCCGCTGGGTTACGGCCCGGATGATAATGCGCGGGAGCTGCCACTCAACATTGCTCTCTCATCTAATTTCAAAGTTGAAAAATAAAACTTCCAATCCTTTTGGGTAAGGCTTTCGCTCCCGTTTGGTGCGTTTCACACATCTTGAACTCCAAGCCTGGGATATTCTTCTTGATATGCCAATCAGTTTCTCAGGAACCAAATTCCACCATACTCCTAACGTTTTAGCTATACGCAAATCTCCTATTCAAGGCCGGGACCCAACTTTGGCTCGAGGAATAAGCCTTTGCGGTTTTGTAGGCTTAGGATTGGTTCGGTGCAGACAACCAGAAAAGCCTTTCCATGCCTCGGTATATGTGATCAATTTGTACGGCTGCTTGTATTCCTCCTCGCATACGCTGTACTCCTATGGACATGGAGTTATACCTACAAGCATATCACTAAGTATCCCTACTAGTATAATTGTAGGTCCCTTCTGCACCGTCAGACTGGACTGCCAGTCCACAAAACCAGGATTTTTCGGTCCCGTGAGTCGTGAGCCTCTTGTACAGAGGCTTGCATAGCACCTCATCGTCTATAGAGCAGCCATTGTTGTCAAGAGTATCTGTGTTAAAGCGGAAGAGCTACATATGTACGGGCAGTTGGCAGTAGCACCCCAAGTGTGAGGAACAATTGTTGCTAGGCTATGAACCGAAGGAGAACAATAGGTTTTCTTTTCTCAACATAGGCTCCTCTACAAAGCCTGTGGCTGCCGCGTTTTACGCACTTGTCTTTTTTCGCTTGATTTTGCTTGGATGGGGCTGCGGCCGCTGTCTCAAGTACAACTTGACGATGGCAGCTGCTTGTATTTGCTGTCTGCTGTTCAATGCGAAAGCAGCAGTCGCTTTTTTTATGTTGTCCTCTGCGGCTTCGCTCTCTCGATACAGCGAATGTTTCAGCAAAACTAGATCTGTGTGATTCTAACGGCAATAGTTAACGATGTGGGTTTCAGAAACCATATTACTGCAGCTTCGCTATTAACCGCCCCCCCCCCCCCAGTACCCTTAAAAACAGGCTGGGCAAAAAAGGAGCGAGATGAAGGTGATGGTTTCCAGTTAGGTAGGGGGTGTGGCCCCATGCAGAGTAAGTTCTCCGCCCCCTCAGTACGCCCGTAATGACGTGCTGCTGCGTAGACTAACGTCTGTTCCATTACACTCAAACCGAATTACGGCCTATTTGGCCTTATCAAGCAGCAGGGATTGTGATAATCAACTGGATTATCGAGAGTATACTCTCAAGCCCGTAGTCAAACGGTTGAATAGTTGCGCTTATGATGCTTTGCTTTCTCTGGGGACAGCGCTTATAAGCTTCAAAGTATCACTCTTTCGTCATTTCTTTGAACTGCACCTTGAACCCGCATGCGAGAAATAAAGCCACGGAAAACGATTCGTTCGTCTTGGGGTCCCAAGTTGGGTGAAAACCGTGCTCAGACAACGGCTCGCTTGGTGATAACATAAATATCGAAAAGGCAATGATTTACATGACGTTTCATGTACCAGCAGAGAAGTTATGCTCGTGGGATGGGTTTCTGAACATAAATGGCATGTGTGCATTGGGCTTTCACGATGCAAAGCCCATGACACCAGTTAGAGGACGGCATATTAAATGCGTGTTGAGGAGTGTAAAACATCTCTGCCTGGTGGTACAAGTCAGAGCTAAAATGGCACATACATACACAACTGTGCACTGGTGATGTGTCGGCATTTCGGCGCCGGGTTCTCGGAATGGCAGAACAGAGAGCCATAGAAAACGCGGCACAACACAAGCAAGCAAGCCTTCCATTAAATTTGTCATTGTAATATCAGAGAACGACTGGGGGTCCGGGAGCAAACGGCCGGAGAACTTGGAACAGCTCCGAGGGTGGTGTGTTGTGCGAGAGAATGAAGGAAGCAGAGAAAATAAAGCTTCGGCACCGGGAAAGGAAAAAATGAAAAAAACATCCTAGACAGCAACTTGGCCATTGCTGAAAGCTACTATATCGATCTCTTGATAGATAAAAGTAAAAAATAAAAGACATAAATATGAAATGCGAGAGGATTGAATTCCCGACATGCTGGAAAGTTTCTAAAGTCGACAGAAACAGCTCATTTATGGAAAACGCAAATTCGTTCCATTTCAGGCATAGTTGTCATGTAGTGTTATTGCAAAGGGGAGAGTGCCAAAGATAGCTGGGAATATGCGCACGGAATTCTGGTTATATAAGAACTTTTTTTCGATGATTGACGCCGCAGTACACTGCTGTTATTGCGGTTGGATCAACAGCGCCTGCTGCTCTGAACGACAGTACCCAGTAACAGCAGCACAGCAGATAGCTGCGAGGAAAAGGAATTTTGTAAATTGCATCGTATGCCTAAGTAAATATGGAGTTTATGCCAAAAAAAAGGGGGCCAGAAAGGGCGGGAGCACTTACCCCGCCTTTACTGTCACTGCCGTTGCTGCTGCGTTTCATTGCTGCGCTGGACAGCAGAGGTGCCCCGAGGGGCATGTTTTGGAGGTAACGCGGACGTCCTGCTGATGGTGCCAGCCTCTCCGCCTGCATTTCTTTCCGAATGCGCGAGGGCGGAGTCTCCTGCTGCGCCCACAGCTGCTATCCATCAGCTGCTGTGGCTACAAGCGTCAGGGGGGCGCCCTTTCTTACCCATTTCTGTGCCCTGCTAATGCAAAAATACACAGAATTAATGGTCTTACATACATGGACCCAATAATGGAACTACATAAGATCAGTCACCCAAACTACTTGACAGATACATGTACATAAATAACAGCCTTAACCGAACACAAGGGCGAATGGGAGCAAAGGGAAAAAATGGTCCATACTCTGTGCTTTCTTTTTAATGACGCGCAAAATATTTACTTATTTCTGGCCAAAGCAACAAGAAAACGGGTATAGGCAGTTGGATCATCCAAAACTATTACATCGAAGGTCTTATACGATGAGGAGTGTGCACGGGGGTGTAAGTGTAAATGGGATGGAAGCATTGTCCTCCAGGGTGCCAAGTGCATGGAGCCATTTATGACCGGCGTTCGCTTGGTTCACGTCGTCATTCTCGCTATTTACTGTTATTTCTTTCCCTGGAAACCAAGAAGCAATATCGCGCATCCCTGGCCAAAAGCCCGCTGTGGTAGCTCGATATAGTTGCCTCCCACTCCTTCCACCCAAAATCGTGCCCAAGTCCAATAATTCTTTTTGTTTGTTTTATGTGGAGACGCACGAAATAGTATTCGGGACGTAAGGATTCTCACGTTTCCGTACCTGCAGCACTAAGATAAAAGCAAGGCAAATCAGTTGGCACGGGAAGTCAGTGATCATCAAAACTTGACTCGTTGAATACCGAGGCTTGTCAAGGTTTAAGGGTAGGATAACAACCACGGGTGCCACCGGCATACAGCGAGTTTATGTTCCAAGTTTAAACAAGTAATCTTTATACAGACCAGCGGAGCTTCAGGCATGCCAACAATGCAGATAACGTGTCTAACCCTTGTCAAGCTGGCCGTATATAGACCCCGCCATGAAACGCATACCTTTCTTAACCTTGTGCCGTTAACCAAATTTATAATCTGCTGTCATTTAAATATCAAGATAATGCCTTACTGGTATGCCTGTGATTCCTTCGTTGTGCTGGCAAATGAGATCTTTCTCCAAGAACTTTAAAACAAAGTTAGCTAACAGAGCACCCTTCTGTATAGGTGTTCTAGAATGAAAAGAGGGTTGGTATGAAATGTAACTGAAAGTGAGAAGCCGTTTCGAGTATCGGAAAGCTTTTCATACACAAGAAAAGCATTCAACACTGAGATTGCGACCCCATGCTGACCTCGGAATGCCCTCCTCTTTTGCCGCTCCGAAATGTTTCAAGGGCTACTCAGTCCGTCTTCCTTTTCTTTCAATGCTATGGTGATGCCTGGGCTATCTCCACCAACTATCCCTTTGGGTGTCTTGTCATTGTCTTGATCAACCGAAATCGTTTGTTAATCTGCTGGGCCTCAACACACAGCAAGCCTTTCGTTGGGTGACCCGCACGACCCTTGATCTGCCTACTTCCAGGGATTCGTGTTCTGTGTCTGTAGCCCAGAATTTACAAACCTACCGCACATAAAATAGAAAGATTTTTTCCCCCTTTTTCAGGGAGTACAGCACAAATTCCTAAGCAATCAACAGAAGACAAACGACAAAACTTGAAGCTGGTACGCAAAAATTACGGCTTTTTCCCCTTGTTCGCTCGGTTGTCCAGCCTTTTCAGGGTATCCGGACTATCAACTCCATCGCCCAAGTCCTGGGCTTTAGACACCAAAGAGGTGCGTTTACCAAGCTTGCACGAGAAAGGACAAGATTGGAATGGCGGAGATAACCATCTTTAACTAACTCGAAACCTGTGGGTTGTAAAATGTAGGGGGTGTCCCTCGTCCTATACAGACTATATACAAAGCTCTGTGACTGACCACGACATGGGCAATTGTCCCCCAAGCAACCGCATGCTGCCCGGTATTCAGAAAGGTGGAAAAAAAAGGGTCACTTGCCCGTTTTTGCACCTTCTTGTTCGGGTTCAAGTCGTTAGTTCGACCAGGTGATCAGTTTGTCCGTTTTCATCTGCCGAGTTTCGCTGTTGGGAGACATCGTGAATTTCGCTTTGAAGACGACAAGGACTTTTTGGTAGTATACACGCGTACGAAATGTAAATTTAGCAGAAGAATGTTTCGGGACTTGTGTGGTCTTTCTTTCCTTAGGCCATGTGGATCGTGTTTTCAAGACTCAGCTTGTAACGCTGCCAGTTTGCCTTCCTTTTCACAATAACTAGCCGTGGCCTGACTTAACCTCGACCGACAACCAGCAAAGGAAGTTACATACCGGACCGGAACCACGACCTCGCTATAGTTTACTTAAGCTTGACCTAGGATTTCCCGGATACCACTCCTTCTGTAGACCGTATGGCGTCTTGGGCGTCCAAAGGCGGTTCTAGCGAGTGGGTTAGCTCTCGACAGCAGTGAGGTTGGATAAAGGTTAATTAAACAGAGAGCTTATGGAAGCTCTCAGAGGTGGTCTCTTTTGTGAATTTGAAGCAATCATACCAGCAATCTACCTTAATTGAGTTTGGTCTGGAACAGCAGGAGCGCTCTTGCAACAGTTTACTCGACTTGGAATAAAAATACGGCCCCCAAAAGCTTCATTAGCCATGCAAGTTGCTGCTCTTTATTAACTCGCTTCTTCCCTGCCATCATCTAACCAAAATATCTCGGGATTAGCGGTCGTCATAACGTACGGTATTTACTCCTAACGAGGGCACATTGTGTACGAAATGCAGTTTTGATGTTTCACCAGGAAAAGGGAAAAAAATCCATCCAGTTTTTCCGAGCGGTATCCATGGTAGCGATAGTTAATTTCTAGATCAGCGAGCTACGCAAGCCTTGATAGACCCCACTGTAATGGAGATAACACAGCGAACATGGAAAATTTACGAGAACATCATCAAGGCCTTAATTCAATTCCCAAGCTCCCCTGTTTTTTTTTTTTTTTTTTTTTTTTTTTTTTTTTTTTTTTTTTTTNTTTTTTTTTTTTTTTAAAGGAGGCAAAAGGGGACGATAACTCCACTCGTAGCCTGAAAATCTCCTTTTTTTCCTTTTTGCCTAACCCTGACGAACGGCCACTCGTAATTAATTGGAAAAGGAGGCGGTTACGGGGCCGTCAGGGGTAGTCGCAAACCTGCCACATTTTCCCTCTAAAGGCTCTGCTCAATTGAAACAGTTGTATATTTAGGTTTCCAAAAGTCTTGCTTGGGTCTTGGGCTGTTAATACAGGATTTTCGCTGATGGTTTCTCAGAGAGAGAAAAAGGAGCAAACTACTTTTTTGAACGGGAAAAAAGCCTGGTGCAGTAGCTTTAGCTCCTTGGCCCCTTAATTAGATTACGATTTGGTACCTCATCCCAGCTGCTCGGTTTTCACCACGTCAGGCAAAAGGTGAAAACGTAAGGAACCCTTTCTGCTCGGTCGTTTCGTTACGGCAGTTGCCATCAGCGCTGGCTTAACACCCTTAAAAAATTCAGCAACGCAAATTACGCTCCGAAATTCTACAGTTTTAGAGGAAGAGTGAAAAATGATGTCTTGTATGTTCTCAAGGAAAGCGGAAAATGAATATACACCCGCTGAGACACAAAAGTCCCAGCAAATAGTTTAAAATAGGAAAATTCTGCCCAGCCTTGACTTGAATTCGCACCCACTCTCCATTAAGATTAGTTTACACAACTTACGTTTCAATATTTTAAATTTAATGTTCGCCTACAGAATTATTAAGCTATTTTTTAAGAATTATTAAGCTATTATAGTTTGCTGTTTCAGAGTTTTCCGGTAGTAGCTTTGCTATTCGAATTTTCTCAAGTCATTCGTCATTACGACTTGGTATTACTAGAATTCAGAACCCATCGTTGAAGTTGACCCAAAGAAAATGTCATAAATAATGCATGCGACAACAAACGAAAAGTTTCATTTGCTTGGAAAACCTGTGCGGCACCATTTCTGTGAAGTCGGTGTGGTCGATTTTATTTTCCTTTTCATGTCTTTAAAAAGAAACCAGGTTGTTGAAGTGCCCCCATCGGAGTTCTTACGTTTGTAATAACTGGTAATGACGTAGTCAAAAAACCCGAAATATAATCGTTTTCTTGTTTGACCTGGACATAAGAAAGCAACTGAAGAAAAGAAATCATCAAAAGATGCCGAAGAAGCTAAAATGCAGATCACTTCCCCTAGCATGGCCTAGACTTCCGCTGGCTTTCGCTTATTAAGAGGGAATGGGAACTCCAGCTGCTGATGATCAATTAAAAAGTCTTTTCTATTGCTACACACATCAGCAAAGCCTGATCTGAAATTTCTTGGCGGCGTACTAAATACACTGTACAATTTGAAAAGAAGGTGCAGCGGCGTTTCGGCGGTTTTTTTCCATCCTTCCTTGCACGTGCAAACGTATAACCCTTTTACTACCTTGCCATTGGTAAACCATGGCTCGAGGTGCCCCTAATGCTCTCTGTTTCGGCCCGCAATGCAGAGCCGGACAGTTGCTTGCCAAGACCGCCGACTGGGATTCCAAATGAGCAGCATCAAACCCCTCCTACATACTGTATACTTTCTATTCATGTATCATGAGCTTGGATAGAAACGAATCAATGCAACCAAAAAATCTTTCGCTAATGATAAAAAATGTCATAGGACACAATCATACTTTTACGTGAAATTTATTATAAAAAATTCATTTAAAAACGTTGAACGTCACAGATGTCGGTAGCACGTCTGTTTGTATGGACCAAGCGACTCCCAATATAGTGCCTTGGCCTTTTGTTTTCTTGAGTGACACACAATATACTCTAGAAAAGACGAGCTAAAAAGTCGGAGTTCAGACCGCAAATTACAAGGGAAAGTCCGGACAGGTGTGGTGTACGTGTATCGCCTTCACGTCTATTGACATTCAAATGAGAAAGGGACACAAGCCAAAAAGTTGGCATTGTAAAGTTGTCGAGTCCAGGCACTGTACAGCCGTCCAAGAAAGGGTCAAAGGTTCCCTTAGCCCCCCCCCCCCCTGACGAAGAGATTGATGTGTAACCAGTTGGAAGATGTTCCTTTTTTTTCTTTTTTCTTCAGGTCTAAGTTGTGGGCAAGGGGACGTGAGCGACACAGATAGTCCAAAATGATAGTCTTACGAAAACAATTGCTCTATATTCGTCGAGAGAGTGAAGCTTCGTTTTTCCGAGAAGAAAAGCTCGTCAAGGGGTTGGCGGGTATCATAACGAGCCGCCTTTTGTGGGCCAGCAGAAGGCCTGGGAGTTGAGATTTTTGCGAAGCACCTGTACAGTCTTCTAATATTGTTAGTACCCACTGTCATTGTTACCGGGCAAGACTGGGGAAAACGCGCGGTGCACTTTTGTATTCCGAGTTCTTAAGTTTTTGCTTTTCTAAAGGAAACCATGCCAAACCACCACCTTTTCTTGCGATTGACAAGTATCGGCCAGCAGGGGGTTGGGTCCTCTCTAAAAACTCCTTACTCCCAAGTCTTAAGGGTCCAATGCTGGAAACTCTTTTTCCGACCTGGGCAATTTCAAATTAAAGTCTGTATGGCATCTATACTCTATCATGAAAAGCGTGGGAAGCAAAAGTCTTTAGCTGGTACTGAGATGTTCCTCCAAAAAATTGTAAGAAGGGAAAAATTCTTGTACAGAGATTTATAGGCATCTGTCTGTTCTTAACGCATTTTCCCATAAAATGATTACAAAAGAAAAAAATGGCAGTAATAAAGGCACTACTTTTCAGCCACCTGCCCGCATGGGAAAATTTGAGCCAGCGATCCAGGCCAAAAATGTGATTTTTAGGCTCTACACACGCTTGCCAGCTTGGAAACAAAAAAGTAGACCGACGACTTATGCGTATTATGCATTTGAAGAGAGGTAAATCCTTTGGTGACTGGCAGTTTGGGTCTATTCAACGCTTATTACCGCCCTGGTGGGTCTCGTATGGCGGATTCTGTTTTTCTTTCCTTGGCGACCTGAAGGTACAGAGAATCAAAATAACAAGACACAGCTTTTTGACGCATTGGTGCCTTCCTTGTTTGCGGCGCGCTAACCACAGGGAAGTTTTTGTGTTTTTCTAACACGTTACAAAAAAATGTACCCAATCCCCTGGCGCGGTTCCACGCTGGTGCTCTTATTATCTTACAGTTTTACGCCGCCATTGTGTATAGTCGCGTCGTGCGTGGTTCCTCGACACCCAGGTAATACGAAAACCTCGTCACATGCGCGCTCAGGTGTGACATGCCGTGCATAGGGGTAACCGTGGAAAGTGAACCTATCAGAGACGACCGTGACGCCATGTTGGTTGTTGTAAAAAGGAGGAGAAAACTGAATAAAAAACTCACTCCAGGTAAGTTGTACTATAATGCAATAAGTTTCTCTTATTTTCTCTTATATAGCTTACATACAAAAATATATAAAAACATATAAAAAAGTGCAATTACAGTACTTTATCATGTATATTTATTTCTCATGTTGTTAGTATCAAATAGCCTAGATACTTGTCCTACCCTCTGCAATTTCATGGCAACGACAATTTTCAGAAAATAAACTTACATTAGTAAAGAGCAAATGCTTACAAATGACTGTCATGAATTCCTTAGGAGCCTTCAAATTTTTAATTCCTCGAAATAACACGTGCATTGACTTAGAGTGCAGATTACACATCACTCGTAGCCAAATGAGTTCGTTCATAGTAAGCCGAAAGTGGTACAGTTGAAACATGTACCGACATGTATACATGTCGGTAATATCCCTTACTAACATTTACATCACAAGTCTCGTTTACAAGTTGGGAACCAGCGTGTATAGCGTTTACTGTAATTAAGGTTTCGTTGGAGCATAACTCGAACCAATTGTTGCTGGAGACTATTTAAGTGTATAAAGTAAAAACCTCAGGACCCAAAATGTCCATAAAAGCTTATTTGAAAGCTCACCACACACGGTGCAAAAGCATTGTGTTCTAATGACGAATACTGCGGTTTTTGTTCACTAGGATGGTAAAGCTGAGGAAATGCTAAATTAGTGGCGCAAATTTATAGGGAAGGATGCGACAGTTGGAACAAGCGTGTGGTCTTACTGGTGCGAATTACTTCAGCTTAATGATCCCCTCCAACGAGGCAATAAATCTGGAGAAAATTTCTAACCCGCGGAGCAAAAGTGCAACATAACGTATTTTAGCTGACAGCAAGAAACCTTCCTTGTATCGTTTGTGGTACTCTATAATAGCAACACCAGACCTGTGGAGTGACGTGCAAGCGGAAGAAACTGAAAGTTGTGAGACCAACAGGGATTTTAATTAAGCTAAAAACTATAACGTCTCCTGTTAGGTGTTTCGCTACCTCATCGCGGACTCCGTCCTACCCCTTTTTTTTTACCCAGTAAGGAAATCTTTGTTCAGACGCAACCATAAAATGTGCTAGGCTGACAGATTAACGGTTTCATAATGAGGCAAGGGGTGCGAAGATAATGAAGCAGCTCACACCTGAGTTGTAGCTGTAGCAGAGAATAGCCAATAGAATTATTTCCCACTCTCCCGAAAGGCCCTAACTTTTAATTCGAAAAACCTATAACGCTTGCAAGTTGCCGTGGGAAGCGCAGAGCCTCAAAACTCGTAAACCCGCCTCTTGAGCGTGTTCATGGTCCTTTTCATAGGCTCCTAATGGTAAGATGAGGTAACGTTCTATAAACTTTTGATCGAGTCTTTTTTTTTATACCTTGATCACAACCCAAACTATTTATCGTTAGGAAGGGCACAGGTGAATAATAATACTACACCAAGCACAGAAAGCGTAGTCTGCACTAGCTTCGACAAGCTTTGCACAGTTTTCGGTGCAGCGAATCGTACAAGAAAAGCGTGAGCAATCCATTATGCATGTGGACGTCTACATGCAAGTGCTCGGTTCCAGCGGCACACATATATCGGGAATGAATTATATCGACTGCAACAAGCGCGTGGTTTTGGCTGATGGCTTGTGATGTCTTTGTGCACAGTGGGACTTCTTTCTTTGCTCGGGAATGGTTCAGCCTCCTACACACACGTTTACCTAATTGCATATGCAAAAGACCATAAACTGCTGACTTTTGCCTTTCGACTATCCGTTATACAAACCATCATGCAAGTCCTCGATTTTCAAACTACAAGGTTTGGTGATGCTCGTTCCTCGAAGGTCCTAAATCACCCAAGCTCCGCTGAATTTCGACTTCTCCATGACACCCATTCCAAAAGAACGACAGACAGGAAGGAAAAAAAAAAATACGAAAACATAAAACAGAAAAAAGGCGACCTTCGGGATAATAAAGGTACACCCCAAATTACAAAGTGTCTCATTACAATTGGAAGCCTTGGAAAGCGAGCTTCTTCTACCAATCGCAAGCACCTATTAAGCCGCATTCCGAGTAACTCAAAAAGAAAGAAAAAAATTTAACAAAAAATATAGGAATTATCTTTCGAAAATGAACAACTGTATCCCCTTTTCCTCAGCAACATGAGCTAAGTAAAATTTGTGTATCCTTATTGAAAATCAGTTTTGTTATGTTCAGCATGAGGTGTCTATTAAAAGTTTGCATTTCAGTTCCTTTCTATCCCATGCTACCGTGGGTTAAAACGGTACATCCACTGCTTATTTCTGCATTAGAATTTATTACATTAATTTAATTCTGCATTAAATCAACATTATTAGCTACGCCTAATGTTGTGAGCTTTCGAAGTGTTATACAGTATACAAAAGTGGGAGTGAAAAAGTCTCATTACGGCTGTGTATTTTGTTCGTTGTCATTTGAACGTATGATCACCCTTAGGCACTTACCTCTCAACAACTGTGAGCAGCGAATCGCTATTACGAAGCCCCGAACGCTGTTCTGTGTTTTTTAAGCAGTTAATAAACGCGCATATAATTTATTTTTAAAAAAGGTTCGAACGAAATAAAATACTTTAATTCAGCGAAATAGACGTAGAGCGATGTGTATGTCTGTGTAACCATACAACTTGATAACTACTTCTCGACAGCTTCCAGTTTCAAGTGGAAGTGACAAGGATAATTAAGGGGGTGGGTTGAAGTCCAGTGAGTAAAATGAGACAGCGTTGGAAAAAGGAAACTCCTTTCCCAATTTTTCCCTGCTCCCACACCCTGGTTAGTTTGGCTTTCAATAGCGCCACTGACTAACATCTCAATAAGTCTCAGCTCCCGGAAACGCACCGTAAGGCCATATTTGTCTTGAGAGAGATTTGTAGGTCCGAAATCTCCGCGAGGTTAAGTTATGGCGGAAGATCGTCTTTCGCTCTCTGCCTTGGCTATCAGAGGCTATTAGGGATGAAAGTTTCTGAGAATAGCAGTCAATAATACTGCAACATTAATTCCACGTGCACGGTCGAACTGGTCTTGGCTGTTATGGCAGTTCCGGTTAACATCCAACACTAGCATGGTCGACCACACGAAGAAGAAAATAAAAAAGAGACCACCCTCAAAAAATGGGACAGAATGAAGGCAAAAAAGGGGACCAAGTTATAAAAGTACAGGTCATTTGCTGGCTCGATGACTTTATGACGCCTTACCGCAGCATCCTCCCAACGACCAATTTGTCAGTCCAGAACTTGCACCCTTTGGCTGCTATCGCGTAACATAAAATGTTGTAAAGATGTATCTCCTCGGGTGTCAGCAGTCCACAAACGGTGTTATGGCCAGGGAGTTTTTCTAACTCGTACTTTTTACAGCCGTTACAGCCACTCGGTAAGGGTGGTGTACGCTATAAGCGGACCGACAACGATTGCATATCTGTCAACGTAGACTCATTGTCTTCGGAAAGAGGTTTTCTCAGAGGAACTTCCGATACGGTCAGACCATGTGTTGAGAACCCATCAACGACAACCAGTGGCACTCGCTAGTGCGAAAACTCGCGTTGCTTCCATGTCCATTTCATTTTGTTTCCCCACCTCAGCCTGCTTCACTTTAGCTGGTACCCTCACCATATCCGCGACAACTTGACACCTTTCTCTAAACAGGAAGTGTCATCAGTCGATTAGTTTCAAATTATCTTCCAGAAAGAACAGCTAAATTCTCGCCTCAAACTATTCTGAGCATATTCTCACCCTTTCACATGCGTTCTGCTTTCAGAACAACGACAGTCATTTTACATTCCGGTCACACTTCTCACTCCGCTTTTTTAATTCTTCTAACTCGAAGAGTTAGGGCGACTTTTCAAGCGCAGCCAAGAAAAGCAATGAAGACGATTGACATAAAAAACGTTGTTGCCAAAATTCATACGAGCTGCAGGCAAGGTCTCGTGAAACGAGCCAAGTTTGTCAAAACGCGGGAAATCATGTCAAGGTTGTCGCAAAATTTAGCACTGCAATTCAGATTTGATTAGATTTTGAAAAAAGTTTCATTTGTTTCGCAATGTTTTCTTATGTGTGCAATTTTATGGACTTGCACTTCTGAAACTCGCTTTCTGAGAAATATTCATGTAAATAATGTCGGAATATTTGGCAATTCTTTTGTATTCTTATATTCGGCCTTATAGCAGTTTAATTTGCCCGACATAAAGTTCTCCTGGCTTTGAACTATCACGCAAAAATAAGTAAAATTAAAAAAAAAAAACAGTTTTATTAAATTGGAAAATTCAAGCTTCTTTAATTTTGACAAGAGCAAATGGAACTGATGCACGTTTTATCCTTGACATAATTCATAGAACAATAATCTCTTAATTTATTAAAACAATAGAACCCAGAACGAATTTTTTGAGATAATGCAAAAGTTTCCAGGCAAAGTAAAGGGGCACAGAAGCGGTGATACTGTTTTCATTTTGGGGAAGGAAAGAGTGGAGGGGGGTAGTTACGTTGTTTTAGTTAGTGTCGCACGAAGGGGCGTTGTAAAGCAGTCCGTATACCTACAGTATAAATTTTCCGGTGGGGAGGGTTGAGGGCGGCCTTGCCCCTCCTATATAGACACTTTTCAGAGGTCACACAAATTAACGAAGAGGTTTTCATTAAAGTTTACTTAAACAATGGTCTGCAAAAAATTTTTTGCATATCACAGTAAAATCTCGCTATAACGTACACCGGGTAAACGGACAATAGGCTCTTGTGTGTCCACATATCCCGAAATGAAAAGCGTTTTTTCAAATACTGTGAATACGCACTATCAGCTGATTCGAACACGTTTTCCGCCCCTTATGTAATGCTATAGCTAAATTTTACTTTATTGCAAATGATATGTTATAGTCAATAGTATGTAAGGCTTCCTTTAGACGTAGCTCTCAAACTTCAGCACATTATAATTACCTGTTCATTACAGAGCGAGGGACGAATTACTAAATACTATTATACGAATTTTTAGGGTTCCGATGTCGAGGAAATAGATGTTACAGCCGATTTGGCATGTCAGTACGAAGCAAGGACTTATCAAAAGATTTTATGCACTGTAATGCAACCACCGTAACGTGTGTGAAATAGCGGAAACACTCATTAAAAAGGAAAACGAGCAATTACAACTTTTTACGTTCTGGTATATATGAGTTCCCGTATTTTATATAAACATAAGAAAATCATAAAGGTAAAAGTAGCGTCCACGAACAAGACGGAACTTGACCGAAAGCCTTCTTTGCTCTTGGATGCAATCGACGACAAAAAATATGTTGCTTTGCTTATGCATAGAATGTTCAATGTGAGTAGGTTTTCCGATACATTTTTTCATCCCATTTTAAGCCAACGTGGTATGCTTTTCGCCTTGAGAACTCATTTTTCACAGCTGCATTTGCCAGTGAGCTTCGGAAAGTTCCAGCCACAAAGAAAAGAAAATAATTTTCAATCTCACTCAGCGCAAGAGCTCGCCTTTTTTAAATTATATGTTATATTTTTACACTTAATAGTTTCACTTTATACTATGAGCTGAAGATTGTATGTTCAGTCGAATTTATTTGTCCTTAGAATTTTAAGAATTGTTTTGTCGCGTTTTTGCGACGCACGTCACAAGTGTTACGTTACGATTTTCTGTTTATTTTCTAATTGTCTTCACGTTATTTTTATTATAATCACTATTATCTTTCGAAGAGGACTGGTTGAAATGTTAGCCGCCTGGACGGTTCTAGACGCACGCCCGCTTGATTAGAACTAGCACTCTTTTTTCTTCGCTTTGAATGACAGCTAATTAATTTCTTTTTTTAAAAAAGCAGCTGTCCGTACAGTGTCTGTAGCTGAAACTGGAGTATGAACAAGTATCGTCATGACAAGACTGACCTAGTACCTAACATCTGTGTAAAGAAATCAAAGCGTGCATTCTGAAGCTCCTACTTGTTATACAGAAGCGACCAGGAACGCGCTGAAGAAAATGCATCCCTACTTTTTCCTAGCACACCCTTAGCAATAGTCGTATGAAGAGTGGATAGCTGATCAAACTTGTATGATGTTATTACATATGCAATAAAATATATATTTATATATATATTTTCCTCTCAACTGTCTGTCTTGGTCTCTCTTGATTCTCTTTCTTGTACAGGTAGTCGTAACTCAGATGAGACCGCCAATGGGGGGCGGACAACCCACGGGGGTTCCGACTCACAAAACACGCCCAGGTGGGCCAACACAACTGAAGGAACGAAGGAATTTACGCAAATAAAATCGAAGCTATAAATAATATTTGTCGCGCGCTCCCAATTCCCTCTTAAAAAAAGTAAGAGGCAATTCTGCTGCTTGCCAGCGCGGCAAAATAACAACCGCAAGAGTTATGATGCCGGAACTGAGCGGAGATGCAAGTTCTTTGCTATCAACGAGAAGCAATATACGCAGAGTCTGCGGCGTGTGTCCAAGTGTGAGGCAACTGGTCGGGGGTCCGTCTAGTTCGTCCTGAGCTTTCCGCACATGTGGAATGAGCATACCACTAACGTAATCCGCTAATGGAGGGCCTCGCGCCCACAGCGGGCGTCTTAGCTGAAGCAATTCAACTCCGTAGAACCCCGTACACATTCGTACGCTAAGAGACCGGCTCTACACTTGGTGTATTGGCCTCCGCAAAAGCCACGAATATGCATCAATGACATATCACGTAGGTTGCTTTCCCTGGTAATGTTATGGAAAGCAGCCAATAATCGATCGGTTTCGTGGATGATGTGCCTATACTCTAGTCAAGCACAACCTATAGATTTTCTGCACTATAGAGATCGTCTTCCACGCGAAGGATGATTCCTAAGAAAATTCTTGCTTCCCGCCGCTGGAAGTCATAAAATTATGGTTTGGTGGTCATTGGAACGCAGTAAATTGTTGGATTCTGAACCTTTTTTTCCCTGGTTCGTGCTGACGCAGAAGACTAAGCGAAGACGTTCCAGCATTTTAAGCCCGAGTAACAAAGTACGAGAGATGCGCTCCCCAAGGGGCCTGGACCTCGGCCATTCGTATTCCTGTCAAAATCGTACAAATCATAGTCGTTCCATTCCACAATTTTTCGACCATCACCACTGCAAGTAAATCACCTTATCATGTCCCTTACTCTCACCGTAGCTCGTAGTCCCCACCTGTACTCCCACATTAAAGGAATTATCACTTTACGCCACAAAGTGTCCATAAAAATTGACGAGGAAGAGGGAATACGTTTTTTCCGCAAAAAACGCTCTAAGATGCTAAGCCTTGCAAGAAAGACCTTATAGCGCTTTAAAAGCAGACACTCTATAGGCGCTAGCTGTTTGAACAGGTACTTGGACCAATTTCGAGGATAATAAATTAATCGTACAGGGGGTTGCTCTCGTTTCGACGGCAGGTTACAGGAGAACTATCAAGATTTTACAAGATGCTGTAAAAAGGCAAAGATGCGTGGAAGCTGGTGGATTGCTTCAGAAACCAAAGCAAACCATATAAAACGAGGAGCTTGTCCAAATGATTATGCATAGGTATGTGTCTGTCATGCCAGGAATGCCCGTTAGCTCGTTTTGGCAGCAGCAGGGGCTTAAAGTTTCCACCAAGGGGCTAAAGGGGGTCTCCCAAGAAGCATTCCGATGGAAGACCCCCGACCGTGACACTGCCCATGCCAACAATACCAATGATGGGCCACGGGACCTCTCTGCAGTTATAACCCACACAAAAATACTTGAAATTGTGCTTAATAAGCTGGAGGTTACCAAAGGAAGCGTTGGATGTTAATCGATATGGGTTACAATTTCCAATCATCCCCCTTTTAGGCATGTTTAACTGATCATAAGGGCTTGTCCGTAATTGTCCTAAAATATTGTCACCGCAATGACAGGTGCTGGTGCCAGTAAGCCTACAATTTGCCTGTCTATGCGATTCGCTTTTACAAGCTTATTTGTAAAAGTAAGTAACAAAGCGAACCGGTGTGTTACATAGAGTGACACTGCTAAACTGGAACACATCTCTCCCCTATGCGATTTGCATAAAGCTTGTCACTGGAGGCGTGCTAGGAGTTGTTTGTTGTGGTGTCATCATCGGCTACAAAGGGAAAGCCTTTTATTCCCTTGTGTTACATTCTGGTCTTCACGAGTGGGACTGATTAATAGACCATCACTAGATTTCCACACCAGGAGGTGCTTCACATCACACTTTTCTCGCTGACAAGGAGTCTCCTGGCCCCTCAGACAAACGAAACTTTCGAGAGGACTGCAGCTTGTTCGTTGTACGCTTTGTATGCTTTTTGAAACCCCATAATACGCACTAATTTGTCTCAACGGATAACAAACTTGGTGTCAACGAGATGCGGATATGCTACTAATACAAACGTGTACCAAGGGACGTGTCAAGCACTTTCCGGAGTTTTCGTACATGTATGAACAGAGCTCCGCTATTTGTCGACGTTGGCAAGCAAAGAGGTATTTTCGTGTTTTGGGAAACGCGTTCGTTTGTAGGCGCTGTAACTTTGGCTTGTAGAACTTGGCAGACTGCGGGTTTTCGAACCCGCTGATCCAGGATGACAGTTTTACTGCAAACCCCCTGCTAAAGTGTAAATAAGGCCTGAGGCTTGACTTTTCCTGCTCTTAATTAAAGGAGCCAAAGGGTGGCTCGGATATAGTAGTCAACTTAAGACTTGAAAAGCTTAGTCAAATATAGTTAGCATGTTGGCTTGGCTGTGAGGGGATGTGCTGCCGTGGGTGCGGATATTGAATAGTCGCAGCAAGCTTGCTGCGACTGTCTCCAGGACGTCAATAGACTTACTGTGTTTAGGTCCCACACTGCGACTATATGATCGTCTTTTACCGCTTTATAATTGCCCCCATATAGAGCTAGCCTCTCATGTCCCATCAGATTGGTTTCGCACACCATGCTAAAATACTCCCCCAACCGAGTCATGCTGCTTTGCTCTCCAGGAACGGTGGCAGGGGACACCTCAAGGATTACTAGTCTAAGAATACCAATTTAGCGAAAAGAATTTGATAACCCTTTCAAAGCAAATTTTAAATCATTCCAGAGCACTTTTCATGTGTATCCTAGTTTCCATTAAAATAGTTTTTTTTAAAATTTAAACACCCAACTGCTTGTCACATCGCCTTACGATCGATTCTTCTTTCTTGTATGAGTAAGGCATACGTTAACCCGTTTTAAGCTACAATTGTCTCACGGCTGATTTAAGTAGCTCCCCGAATTTAAGCAAATATAGGCTGGTGTTGAAGACGCCACGACGCCCCTGCGACGCTTTTCGGAACCTACAACGCTGAGCTTTAGAAAAGTCTGTCTTCCGATTGGTTGAGGAGGAGGATCATGAAAAGCAGGGAAGCGTGTCGCTCTCCAATGAACAAAGCCGGGTGAATGCCGGAGGATAGTGTTTCCCCGCAGGAGGTGAAGAGGCGCGACGCGCGTTGCAACGAATCGCACGGTCCAAGAGCTCGGTCCCCGCTGCGCAAGGCATTATTCTCGAGTCCGGCGTCCTAGCGTGAGCATGACCGCTGCCGCAGCCCTGAGCGCCTCCGTGATGGATCATGGCCAACACCACCACCACGGCAACTATAGAGCCTCTCCGTATCACCACCACATCCACGGCCATCCCGTTTTCAATGGAGTTGGAGTGGCTGCTGCCGGAGTGACAAGTTTCGGTTTTGGTCCTGTGCCTCCTCAGTTGGGCAGTGGCGTTGCTGGAGATCACACGGCGACGTCCAGCGGAAGCATTATCACAAGCAGTACCACAGATTGCAGTAACAGCACCATGCTGAACCCTTTCATGGACGCGGGTGCCCACATGGCGGGACTCAAGCTGGGCCCCGCTGGACATCACGCTGATCATCAGGGGCAACATTTTGGTCAAGCGCCCGGTTACCCAGTGCCTGTGTCGCATCATCATGTGTCTCATCACAGTGTGTCACATCATGTGGGTTCTTACGCCGCACGGGATTTCTTACTTCGGCGTGACATGTCTTCTTTGGAAGGCCATCCTGCCTTGTCGGCCAACAATCAACATCCTCACCATCCTCACTCGGTGTTTATGGGGCCTCCAGACCACGGAGCACCCCCGCATGCCGGTCACGCCGCGGTGTTGTTTCCCGGCCTGGCCGAACACCACCACCAAGCCGCGATGAACCAGCAAATGCGAATTCCTATGGACATGTATTCTCGTGCAGATCAGTTTCACGGCGGAATGGCCGCCGCAAATCAGTTTCACAACGCCATGAATCCCATGGCCGGAATGGGACCCATGGCCGGTATGGGCCCGATGGCTCATCATCCTCACGCTCCCGGAGCGTTTTTCCGCTATATGCGGCCGCCTATCAAACAAGAACTCTCTTGTCTTTGGGTCGACCCCGACCAGCCATCACCGAAGAAGACCTGCAACAAAATGTTCAATTCCATGCATGAAATCGTGACACACATCACAGTGGAACACGTAGGTGGACCTGAATGTACGAACCATGCTTGTTTCTGGCAAAGTTGTTGTCGAAACGGGCGGCCTTTCAAAGCCAAGTACAAACTGGTCAATCACATCCGAGTGCATACAGGTGAAAAACCCTTCCCTTGCCCTTTCCCCGGATGTGGCAAAGTTTTTGCGCGCAGTGAAAATCTCAAAATCCACAAAAGAACCCACACAGGTAAGCCGAGTTTTCAATTCCGTCCATCAATAACCTTTACTCAGCATCAACCAATCTTCCGTTCAGTGACACATGGATCCTTTCAAAAATTCCTTTTCCAAACTTGCCAAATCCACGTCAGTTTTCTTCACTTTCGCATGTGTGCGGTGATAATTGCAATAACTCACTTATTCCTCCACACATGTGTGGCGTAGTGTGTCTCTGTCACTGTCAATTTCATTCTTTACTACTATACACCTTTATCCTCAAAAAGTCTATAAACAACTTGGCACGTACTGGGGCCAAAACATCAGCTTGCTCCACTACAAGATTTCCCGTCGGGACGTTATAGTTGCACAAGTAGGGATATCCGAACGCACAGGTAACCCGGGTCTCACGCCAGGGATACGCAATACGATCCGGCTTAGTGTTAAGCGTTCGCCCCTCCTGTCTTCAAGAACCGGCTCAAAAGTCTGAGTCAGAAACTCACAACGATGCTTATCTTAAATATTTACACCACTTCTGGTTTTGTTCCTGTCCTTTGGTCAAGCTTCCGTAATAACTGAAGAATGACAACTTGAGTCAAGTTATCACTCATGTAAATCAGACTGGCGTATTGTCATCCCCTTGTTTGCCCCTCTTTTTCTTGTCCTCACCCTAATAGCTTTGCAAGGTACTTTAACCGCAGGATCAGATAATCCGATTTTTGCAAATGATGCAACCAAAGATACTCAATCCGATGTTAAGTTCCCAAGTGCAACGAGCTTAAGTAGTTAGGTATTCCATCTCGCGCTTCAGCACGTGGCAATTTCGGATTATGTCAGCATAAGCTTTTCTCATTGGGGAAAAAATCTTTAATCCTTCGTGATAAGTCAAGTTTTCTTCGCGTTTTCTTGTCGGGGTCTCAGAAGACAGTTTCAAAAGTGCTCCAAGGGGCCCATGTCATCTTAGTTACCTACCTCGTGGAACTTTACTCGGCATTGGAAGGGTACTCTATCCGAGCAGTTTTACGACCGCGACCACTGACACCCATAAAACCTTTTCCACCGTCGAAAAAATTTGGCAAAATCGCTTGCTGTCTAGCTCCTTCTCCTCCTTACTCACCTTTCTTTCTGTCTGCCTCGTTCGTCTCCAAACTATAGTTCTGCTCATAATAGTAACTTGGGTGCTCTATGAAAAATTCTCCAAGGAGACCTCTTGTGCTGTGCGAGAAATCCCTGCACACACAGACCAACGACATCAATCCTTTAAGTCAGTAAAATGCCGAGGTGTGTATACCTCTTTTCTGGTAGGGGGAGGGAAGCTTTCGTTTAACGAGGTCCCTAAGTCCTCTGTTTTCTTAAAGCTGAAACAAGGCTTTCCCACCCTAGCTCAATTTTGGAAACTGTGTCCTCTCGTCTTCTATTCACCTTGACATCTTTGCCTTTGATTTCCGTGTACTTGAACATTTCTTAATCGCTGTTAAGTCCCCACCCTGCTCAGCACCCAAGTCCATTTGACTGCAATAATTCTTCGACTTTGTGTCCTTCTCTCTACTTCATGGCCTACGCAAAAGCTTGGAGCTTTTGCTTTTGACAATACGGCAGTGGTGAAGCAGATTATACAGGCCTTGAAGAGTTTGTTCTCCTTAGCCCTGGAATCAAAATCTTACGCTTGAAGTGATTCTGAAAGGGCATCTCGATAGCAACAATAGTTAGGGTCGAACATGATGGCTGGTAGAAAGGTCTATTTTCCCTCCACATTCAGTGTTAGCGATGAGGCTAATGAATATAATAGACCGGGTTAATGCGAGGTAATAGGCGTTTGTCCACGCTTTGAAGTTTTCTGGAAACAAAACACTTATTTCTGTTCTTGCTTTTCCAGATTTTCGCTTGTTTTGCTTAACGCGGAGAACCAGGGAAAAGTTGTCTCGAGATTTTACAAGAAAACTAGAAAGCTTCATAAGACAGCGTAGCGTGACTGTCTCGAATTGCCATGGTTTTCCATCTTCCAGCGTTTATGCTAACAAAAGAGCATCCGAGTTTTGCTCCCAGTATTGTAAATGCGAAGCGTTCACCGTATATTGCGCCGTTCTCCATTTTTAACCTGGCCCAAAGAAATTGTAGGACAAACATGAAATAGTTTAGGATATATCGCCTGTAAACGGCCACGGTTCCCTAATTCATTAAGACGGACGCTTCGCACCACATGTTATGTGTTATTTCTGTGGGCCTTGGTTTGTTTTATTGCAGAGGCCTGTATTTGTTTGCTACGGCTTGACACCTTCTCCCTACTTCCCATATATCACATCACGCCTAGTCCAATCAACTCTTCGCAGCTCAGCCAGCATGGGCTTATACCCACGTACAAAACTAAGCATGCCTTTTACCTTGGTCTTCTCCAATATCAAAGCAGCTGGCTTTATTTTATTCCTTAGGTCATCGAGTTTTCAGTTAAAACCTTAACTTAAACTCATGAAAACTCAAAGTCGCACAATTAAATCGTCTGCAACACTTCAGCTATCAGCAAGCACGATAGAAAAGGTGTTCTTGTGATTAAAAAGTATAAATAAAAATTAATTGTTCCTAGCCTTCAAAGTAAAAAGCAGTTGGAGAGTAAAGAGGCACTGGGACTGTTCGATTGTATGGAGAAAAGAAGGGGCCCCATCCATATTTTTGTTTCCCACAGAGTAACTTAATCTTAATAGTCCATTGCGTTGGGTCCTCGTCCCAGCCAAAACAAAAGCGCTTGTGTAGAAAAGAGCCTAAAAATGCCGTTTGCGTGGCGTCTAGGGGTTGTCTAGTGCAGCAAAACCCATAAGCGACGTTCCTATTCATGCCAAAAACAGACATACATTGCTGCTGCTGTCGTAAGTTGACATGACTGTACAGTATAGTGCAACGAACCAGCTTTTCTCCCTACAACCCCCTTCCCTTACTCAGAAATCCCCCCTTGCATAGTGTAAAAACGCTGTGGTTATCGCCTCATTAGTTAAAACTGGGGTTGTTGAGCGTATTAATTCCAAAGAATAAACTCCGTACGGCAACACGGCTACTTCCCCGGCGCAGCTTCACGGGTATACGCACCATGTTAAAGAAAAAGAAACAAGATGAAAAAAACGGCCATTTCAGTAGCTGTCATTTTGTGTGTATGTAAATATTTTGAATCAGAAGCAGGGCCTGATGAGTAGGACACGTCCAAATATTTCTGCTGGTGTTACTGCACGCTGGCAGTGATGACATGCAAACGACCTTTCGATTATAAAAAGCACAACCCAGACCCCCCTCTTGTAGCTTTTGTTTAATTTCAAAGCTCTTCTAATTACCCTTTCTCTCGCTTTCTGTGTTGATTTTCAACTCTCTAAGCTCAGCTTAAACGCGAATTTCATCTTGCGCACGATTTTTTTAATGGACCTGTGCATCCTCAATGGGATGTTTTGGCAAAAAATTGCATTTGCTTTAAATGTGTAGCTTTGTTTGCTTCAAGGCTTAAACACTTATTCATCAAAGACTACATGGCACGAAAAAGAAAGAAGAGAACTCTTCCTTCTTTCTTTCTTTCTTTCGGTTTTTCTACGTTTCATTGTCGAGCTCGTTTTTCGCTTGGTGTGTTATGGATTTATTTCTCAGCCGTCTACAGCTTGACGTAGCTAATAAAGGAACTCTATACACATCCTCGGTTCTCTTTGGTATATTTCTTCACTATACAGGACTGCCCCCACTGGCCAGGTATTATGTGTTGACCCCTCTTGTGCTCCTATTGTGCTCCCGTCAATCCAGGGGAGCTTTTCTTCAAATCCGCAAGATCTCCCTCAGATGCCACCCTCTCTTTCCTTACGCTTTTGCCTTGCGAGTAAATTTTTCCAGTATATTACATTCACATGGCTGTGCACCAAAGAATAGACAAAAACCAATATTACTACACTGCGGTTAAAAAGAGTTATAGGAGCGTAAGGACCGCGTTTTATTTTCTATACTTTGCTAACGTTCGCTGACTATGGGCCACAAATATCGGCTCATTGATTTGCATAATGCTTTTGCGCCGAGCAGGGGATTGTATCTAATGTGCCTTACGGGTGACGGCACGTGCCCTCCGAAACAACCGCGCATACGTTTTTAGGAGGTTAGGTGCTTTTAGATGACCGTCGCTACTAAAAAAAAAGTCCATGATAAATAGAAATAAAAAATATGAGTGGGGTTAAACCATTGTGCAAGAGTTCATAATACGCTGCGACCATACTGTTGGTTTGTTACAATAACACAGGGATAAATAATATATACAAAAAAAGGATTTAGAAGAAAGGCGACCGGACTTAGGTGTATAAGTAGAATCGATCCGGTGCATTGGGATCAAGCGTCTGTTACAATTTCGTGTTCGAGCAAGCGCATCGCTCGAGCGCCTGGGAATTTTATGGCCGTATTTCCCAAGTGAAACGCTGGGAGTTGAAACGAAACTGCAATGGCGGCCAAGAAAATTGCACTTAGAGCGCAATTAAAACTATACCGAGCCGGGGGCTTTCTATAGACGAATTGCATGCGTGAAGAAGGAAAGGTAAAAGGAGCAAAGGGTGACAGAGAGGGTTCGAATGCTGTCATTCTCACCTGGGGCTGGGATAAATTGAACGTTATCAGCAACCTGTCACAACGTAATAGGAGTAATTCCTTACGAAGACAGAAATGCAACAGTGTGCGAGAGAGAGGAAGTAATAATGAATACAGTTTGTTTTCGTCTCCAATACCTAGCTATCTTCTCTCAGATACATCCGTTCAACAATCAACTATGAAATTTACTCTACATGAGTTATCCAGGAAGTTAACCATCAAAGTTACCACTGATCACGTAGGACGTCTTCTATACTTTATTATTTCTAGTAAATCATGCACAGTCAGCATAACAGGCCAGCCAAAACTTCTAGAATCCTTTATAAAAAAAGCACCAACTAGTTTGGTCACAGCTATCACGGGTTTAGTGTTTATTTTCTTTAATCCGATCAGAACTACGAAACTTCGCCATTTCTGTAGTATTTCACTATAATTACCTATTACCAACTCTGAGTGGCGCTTACAACGCATTAAATCTTCGGGTTTAGAACAGTTAAGCATTATTGAGCGCCTTCAGGGCGCAGGAAGCTAAAAACGTGACACTTTTCGACGTAAATAGTATTATAAATATCCAATTATTTTTCATTGCTTCGGGGCTTTCAGGTTTAGCTCTATATATGTAAGCTATCGTGAACCAATTCTATTTTTCTTCGTTTGGATTCAACCCTAGCGTAGCAGAAATTTGAGGATTTAAAGCATTCTCTGAATTCAGTGAGGCGAACAGAGCAACGACGAACTAAGTTTTTCCTTCCCTTGGGTCTCCGTAGCAGGTATATATGTATAAAACATTTTCAAAACGCCGAAACAAAACTTGTGACGTGTCGCCAGCACGGACTATGGTGTCTTTCGCCGCCTATTTCTCTGTCTTCTTATTTCTGCTTCAGCGAACTCCTGAAAACGGTCCATTTTACGAACACAAGCTGCACTCATAGAAAAATGTCCCCCAGCAATCCGACGCTGTCGTGAAGTTTTCGAGGTTGAGTGGACAAGACGCTTAATTTCTGTAAACGTCCCAAGCGTGACGGTTGTTCGGACTAACGCCGAGAGATCTCGACTGTTTTGACGAGGAGCTAATTGAGACTCCAAGTGGATTTTCAAGTGTTTAAACGTCGCACACAGCCGACGTGGCGATTAAAGCCGCGCGCGTATGCTCTTGTGCGGCCCGTATCGCCCCCGAGAACCACAGCGACTTGAACACTTTTATCGATTCGCCCCTTGCCGTTGTACAGGGAAAACGGGGGAAAATAAATTAAACTATGGAAGCACAACACTTTTTCGTCCGATCTGATACCGTCGGTAATTATTTCCCTAACCAAAGGCAAGGGAAGAATAATAGTTCCGAATTATTGCGTAATTCCCACGTATCTTCAGCCCCATGTTTGAATCATATTTATCCAGAAGAAAAGAAGATAACTCAAGACCCTTTTGAGAGACTTGTCAAATGGGCGTTCATTAAATACCCATAAGAAGGAATATGGTTCAGCAAAAGTCTTTCGAAAGTGTCTAACAGGCCTATCTTGACAACGGGTACGTGCGTCACACCGGAATTGCAAGCAAAGTTATAGTTGCGCTTTTAAGCATATCTTAGTTTGCTACTTTGATGACCGTAAGGTAAACCGGTTAACAGAAAATAACGTCAAGTCAAGTGAGAGGTATAGCAGTAGTTCATCACCTTGTCAGCCTCTCTTGGGCTTCCTAAATAGTCCACCGAAAAAACTTTTTTCTAGCCTACAAAATGTTACAGTATGCTTCAAACGCAGGTGTTCCAATCAAGCCTCTGCACACTGAAAAGGTACAGGAATGCCTCACCTCACTGAGGCACATCGGAGGCCCTATTCTCTTTCACTTGCTGACTCTCATCATCTATCATCCACTTTTTCACCCCTCAAACTTCCAAAATACCTTTCTTTCCGATACTACTCCCCCTACCTTTACACCTCTAAAGTGTATGACAAGAAAAATGTTTCAAAGTAAATAATTAAAAAAACTGGACTCATGACTTTGTTCTTCTCTCTTAGGTGAAAAGCCCTTCAAATGTGAATTCGACGGCTGCGATAGACGGTTCGCCAACAGTTCAGACCGCAAAAAGCATTCGCATGTCCACACGTCTGACAAACCTTATAACTGCAAAGTGCGTGGATGCGACAAGTCCTATACCCATCCTTCGTCACTGCGAAAACACATGAAAGTGCACGGCAAGAGTCCCCCGCCCTCAGGCTCCGCCTACGACTCGGATAACAATGACAATGACTCTGACAGTGATTCCTCCCCTTCGCCGTCCCCTTCGCCCACGCCTACGCTTCCCAACAGCAACAATCCTAACCAAAATACCAACGCGACCACCACTTTGCCGGGTAATAACAATAACAACCACCATTCTGCCGTGCTGGTCCCAGGGCATACGTTGCTGGGTGCCCCCATAGGCAACAACAATACCCACCCCGCCACCAACTTATCGGAATGGTACGTGTGTCAAAGCGCAGCCGGGATGCCCACGCCGCCATCGACGGAACACTCACCTATCGGAGCCGTGGTGTCTCACCTACACCATCCACCTTCCTCCGTCGCTTACTGACATCCGGCCTTTCGGTGAGCGATTCTTGTGATTTGGATCTTCGACCTGTTCATAGATTGGCTCCGCAGCCTCGCTCACCGAACTCCCGGAAGGAGATCCCAAGCCACCGCAGATCTATGTGTACTTATAGTCCTTGCTCCGAAAGTTTACCCATCAAGTGGATATAACCTTGTGTTTTCTGTGGTTTGTGCTGCTCAAAGAATTGTCCCACCAACACCTGTAACGAAAACAACAAATATTGCCACACGCCTCATGGAGAAGAAGCTGCCTGCCCATTATGACGTCACAACACCCACAACACTTTGTATCATAACTGCTCGTGATCCAGCTTTGTATAAATTTTTTCCTCCCTCATACTGTTTGTCGCAAATTATTCTCACTACATGATTGTGAATATCAAATGCAAGTTGTCTTTACGTAAAAACAGAATTTATGCATCTTTTTATTTCGTAGACATGCGAGATTTAGTAACGTTCATTACATTCGTTTTCAGGATTAAGTTGCCACCCCCAAGACGCGCCTTTGATTCTGTTTTAACGCTAACCTGGAGTTAAGTTTCTCACTGAGCAACGACCTGTTTAGCCCCAAACTCCTTCAACACGACGTCAGAGTTAGTCACGACGATCTATAGAAAATGTTCCTCTCCGGGCTCCAGTGTCACAAAGCAGCGATAGAAAGGGAGACAGAAAGAGGCCTAGTGATGGTTGAAGCTGCTGGCAAAAAGAAAAAAATCCGAGCAAAACAACAATACATCGGAGGCTCACCGAGTCGGGAATAACGTGCTAGCTATGCCTAAGCATCTTAGCGCCGTTAGGGAAGTGTTAGCTGTATTCCAAGGAAGGAAAAGTCTATCCAGGTGTCTTAAAAATTGTCGGCTGAAGCAGATTTTCAAGCTAGCTCCGATCCTGACTTGGCAACTTTCATTTACGCCATCTTTAACTCTGCTTCAGCCCTGCTTGAAACCTGCAAAGGAAGAAGTTCGCCCTGCTGTTTGATGATAGGCAAAAGAGCATTAAGAAGGCCACTTTAGGTGATGCATTCTTTCTGAACGATTACAAGCACCAAGTTTGACGCTTGTCAGGCGATTAGCTCCGTTCTGACAAGTGCCAAACAGCCTCTTTTGTACACGGATTCTTTCATTCCGTTAGGAAACCATCAGCATCATCAAAGACAAGGGCCCCCTTCAGCATCTGCGAGCCAATCTTAATGCATCAGTGTCAGTTCATTGGGGGACTCGTGCTATTTTACTACCTCAATGTGAATCAATTACATTTTTATGTAACACTCAACTGAGGATTTTCGAAGCCTCTATCATGCAATGCTATTGCTAATGCTATTGAACCGCAACGATGTTGTGTTAAAAGACAAAAGTTCCGTGAGACGAATTCTTTAACTAATTTCCCCCTCTTTTTCCTGTCAATGAAAACTCGGATTCCTAAACTAGCAAATTGGCCATTCTCTACCCCCAAAAGTCCGCTGACACCTTCCTAGTGAAATTTGCATGAGATTAGAAACACCAGCGATTTTCGAGGTGGTCATGTTCTCACGTTGTGTTAGATACCTCCACAACAACGTTACTACCAAACCTTCTCCGTTGCCTTTCCATCCCGGTCCCTAAGGAGGAACGAAAAACTGAAAGTACTTACCACCAGGTCAGGGCTGTCAGGCTTAGGAAATTGACTGCATACATAAAAAGCTTTTGCTTTTCAGACCCCTGAAAATGTGGACACCAGGGATTGGCGGATTTTACAGTGGGATTTTGCATCTTCCAACACCTAAAGCGACTGCACAACAAGCAGAAATTCGCGGCACACTTTAACAAGACCCCCAAGTACATCGTCTTATTCGCAGCGAATGGTAGTAACAGAAGCTCGTCTTTTTTTTTATCAAGTAAGCACCAAGGGTGCCAAAAGAAACAAAAAAGTGAAGGAGGAGAAATCCTGGATTCCAGCATCCTCGACACAACCTAAAGAACAAGCCCCAACCGGGCCCATAATTCACCCTGGCGTACAGGTAGAAAAAGAAAAACACGAAGCGAGATCAAGAGAGAAAAAGAGTGAGAGACACACCAGCCAGGACCTTCCAGTTTTAACGACACGAAATACCTCCCGTAATGCTTGTGATGACTTGATATTATGTTTACTTCCGTAAATATTCTGGGGCCTGTCCGGAGTATCTCCAACTTGCACATTTGTTGCTTCATTAGCCGATCTTCGTTTCATTTCCTTTCACTTTTATTGCACATTCCACTTCTGTCAGTCTTGCCTTCTCTAGCTTGCCCTTCAACCTAACATTGTGTTCTCCTTAAAGGAAAACAAATAGGGGAGAAAAAGCTCAGAAACGAATAAAAAGGGAAAGAGATGTATGGGCTAACTGTACACTCTATATAGCACCTGAGACGGTGAGATGTGAGCAGCTATCCATTACAAACCAACGCCTTACCCATATAACATTTTGTGGTATCCGTGCGACAAGGATGAAGACAAACTGGCACTCCTCCCGCGCAGCGCAGCATTGCTCGAGAAATCCATCACCGTCGAGCATCTTATTACCTTGTGCGGTTAAATACCCGTAGGGGAGATGTGTCCGTCCTTACCAAACACTTGCGCCTTTTTCAGTTTCACAACAACTCGAAAAAGCGTCAAGTGCCATAACTCAGTTATTTCTTGAGACTTTCTTCGCAATTATCTTGTTTGTATCCCTTTGACGCCGGTTAACTTGCTCGCCAACCAGGGGGCGCAAACTGAAAGTTTGGCGTGAGCAATATTGTCATCTTGGGGGTGACAAGCAGTCCGTTCAGTTTGGCTTGATTATGAGTTAACTAATGTGTGGTCTGGGCTGTGGCAAGATGCAGCAACAAGATAAGAGGTAAGGTAACTCGATAAGAACACCCGGTTCGTCCAAAAAAAAGGTTTTGGGAGTCCCATTTAAAGTATGCAAAGTGGGTCTTATTGCCTTTGGCCGTTGAGGGGCTCTGCATAAGAAAAAGTTCTAACATCTTTAAAGCTGGTGTGGTGGGACCGTCGATCAAGTCACCTGACTTGAATTGAGCAATGAGTCTAGCAAAGTCCGGGACATTTATATACCTGAATATGCATCCCATGGAAAGAGTTAGCTCAGACAGAGAAACGCAAGAAAAGAGTGAGTGAGAGAAAAAGGAGGAAAGAGACGAAAGAAAGAAAGAATGAGAGAGAGAGACTAATGCAATGCATAGCATAGCACTGGCCTTGCCTTCCCTGGCCTTGTTTTACAACTCCAAAGGCAACGCTGGGCAGAAGTGTGGAACAAGCAAACTATCCATCTTTGTAAATTTGAAAGATATGCAATTGTCTCGAAACACTTTCTTCCTGTGACGGAGCGCCAGATCACCTCCGAATCCTCTGATATATATAAGAAGCCTTTAACTGTCGTTCTTACCAGTACAGGCCCAAAATGTGAACCCCGGGATTGTGAAGAACTACCTCGCGTGAGCTTAGGGGGCGTGTGAAGTGTTATAACTTAGCCCGGCAGATGAGGATTGTGAGCTTCTTGTTTAACTACCAGCTTGTCGATAAAATTTAAAATGAATGAGTGGGCCACGCCTACATAGCTTAACCTAACCTAATAAGCTTTCTTAGTCTTTAAAGGGCGGTATACAAACGAAGTGGAAAACTCACGACACAAGGATGAGTTTCTACCTTTATCCCTCGCCGTGCTTCAATCAGCGAAACACCGAGAACCACTATAAGCAGTTACTTACTGTTGAATGTTCAGAATTCTCAATAATGGCAAAAAATTACTCCTTAAACTTAACAAATACTTGCCGAATATCTTAGCTATCATTTGCCAAAAAATATTATTTTTTACCTATTCTGTTTCATTTTATATTTTTTTTTAATTAGCAAGCCAAATTTTGCGAATCTATCATAATTGAGTCACTACATACTGTTCCAGGGCGTAAATCCGGAAAAAAAATACGCGCAAGGTTATATAAATAGAATAGAGGCAGTGTTTCTGTAACCCTGGAAGAATTTTTGAGAAGTCTTCCCGAAATTTAAAATACAAGCCCACCAAGAATAAAGAAATAGGTTTCGTAATCTTTTATGTAAAAAAGGATGGTAAAAAGTCCCCCTACACCTTGAATATTATAAGGCTATCTATCTATAAGGAATGCACACCATGAGCGATTCATGCTTGGGACATTCCAGTGTCCTGCTCTAAATGAAGGCGGCTGATTTACGGGGCAGGGTCCTACTCTCCCAACGCAAGGCCCGCCAGGTAACGCCTGCCACTCCAGGCTTCACATCTTTTCTCTTACTTATACCTTCTGCGTGGCTGGGGTTGTGGAGGACGGTCCTGACAAGAACTCAGCTCGCTGAAGACGTTGCGTAGGTGCTATTTCTCGCTTTGGATTGCCTATTGCGTGCTTTTCAAGTGGCATCGGAATGCGATTGGAATGCTACACTAAAAAAGGGCCCCCTTCTCCAACTCTTTTCTTTGGGAGTTGTTTTCTTTTCTCCATCGATGAAGCCACGTCACCGCTTTACGGATCAAACTGAAGGAGGCATTTTTTTAAGAAAGAAAAAAAAATCCCTGCAGCGAAAAAAAAAGGTGAAGACATGTGAAGGGTATCCACGTGCCTTTTAATATGCTCTGTAGTTTTCATGGAAAGCGAACAAACGAGACTCGTCTTCAGCTGCTGGGAACATTCCATGAAACAATTTTGAAACTGACTTGCAGCCAGAGCAGGTAGATGACCAAACGCTTGATTGCAGGCTGTGCAAGTCATCCTCGCGTCATTAACTGCTCAAGGAAACAATCAAGTAGACAAGCACGTCCTCGTACAATTTGATACAAGCTTAGGACTAATACAATGCAGAAACAAGAAAGCGTTCAAGGAAATAGGAATGCTATAAACGCGAACCATACATATACGATGCTTTCTGTGCTCTAAAGGAGCCACGCCTGTATCACATCAAAGCAGTTCACGAGGATGAATCACGGTTAGAAAAGGAGTTCAACAGTTCTTATCACTGTCGTCTCACTAGAAGCCTGATGACAACCTGTCTAACAAGCTATTAAAGTACTTGCCGTTTCTTTTTTCAATAACATTAAGCTAGTAAGGTAAGGTCAATGCAGCGTGGCGTTTGATAGTTACTACAGGAAGAACTTAGTTTGTACGCAAACTTTCTCCGCAAAACAAGTGAGCGAAATATATATTTTAACTTCTTTAAATCATGCTTAAATCCTATAGATAAAAGTTACGTAAACAGAAAGATTATCTCACAGATGAAATTTCGGTAGACCGTTATGTTTTGCTTTACATATCAAAAGCTTGCACAACATTTAGCCAAGTAGTTAAGGATCCCCCTGTGGGAAAAATCGAAGTCAAGAGGACAAGAGTCATAAGACTCACTCCAAGAAGTCTTTGTTGACTTGCTACTCATAGCGGACTCACCTCCGTGCGTACACAAAGCCATTACAGCTATGGGTTTGTGTATTTGTATGCGTGCGGCACATCCCCTCTGTGATAGAAGAAGACACAAAACAGCGCGGAAAATTTTCTCTACTTGGGAGAGTTTATATTGTCAATGACACAATAGACCGTGACCCTATTGAACACACATTGACCCTCCTGAAAACCTTCGCTTACGTCGCACCCAAGTACTCTCTCGAATGACATAATGGCTGGGAAAATGAGGGTAAAAAGTCAAAAGAGAACTTGGGTGCCCCTGCGCCTCGAGTTCATCGTTCTCAACTTGTTCTCGCGGTAAGACTTTTCAGTTGGACAATGACGAAAATGTGTGTTTCCTCATGATTAGAGTTTTCCTTTCTGGGGAGCTTCCACCAAGATACGACTTCACGCACCGCGTCATCCTGCCAAAAGCTCTCTTTTCCGTCTTCCTTTCCCCCTTTTTCTCCGCCCTCCTGGATCAAGAAGAATCCTGGTCTCCAGAATTCGCAAGCCTGGCAGCCAACACGAACAGCCTTCTGACTTGAGAAAAAGGCTACAAGTTTTTCTAGAACCCTTCTTGGCTTCCTCATTTTTACGGTTTCCAGTGTCGGCTAAAGAGTTTCCCTGGTTTAGGTTCAAACTCTATTACAGTCCTATGCCAGACCCAAGTTCATTTGTCTTTCGAATAGGCCTAATGGTTTCCAAGGTGGACACTAGGATTTGACATCGGAATGCTTCAAGATGTTGTAAAAGATATCCCTAAGCTTGCCTGTTTCCCGTCTTGATTTGCATAGTGACAAAAGTAACAACGCCTTTAGCTAGTTCTCTATAAGTCAAGCTGTGTGTCAATTGTTTTAATAGAACTTCAAGATGACTCCGCCTTTATTGGCCTTCAAACCTCCCTAGAAAGCCACTGAATTCTTCCGTCTCCTTACTACTAAGTACTAGCTAGGTACAGTGCCAGCGTTCTCATATGAGCTTGGGAAAATTCTCATGTGTGAAAGGACCGAGTATAAGTGGGCGTGGTTGACTAACAAAAGGGGCGTACGCGCTCCTGCCAGCAGGTTAAGACAGGCAGGGGGTTAAGCGAAAACACCCAGAAGGAAGAGGGAGAACGAGAGGGTAAAATTCGCTCTAGAATAACGACAATTCCCTTGCGAGAATTACTGCATTTACAAAGGATCCCCTGTTCCTGACAAGTTTAGCGGTAGCGCCTATACCAGGTTGAATGGGATGTTGGGAACGTGCGTAAAACACACGTTCCTAAATAGGGTTCCGTCCGCTTACCCTGTTGACAATTCAGTACACGGGTGATTGACGTTCAAGATCAGTATAGCAAAAGGTGAAGAAAGGAATACAAACCCTGCCTAGGTCAGAACCTTACAAAAATAAAAAAAAAAATAAAAAATGAAAACATGAAAATTACAAAATAAAAATGAGTACAATGATAAATAACAAACATTTTTCTATAGTAAATTCATTACAAACAAAAGAAACTAAAGTAATGTCTATACGTGACGATCGGAATAAAGCTCAACAAAAAGCAATATCAAGATTGTTCCGATAAAAATATTACAAAAGAGTACAGAATGTCCTGCAAACTAGGGTGCGATTAAAATCGTGAATTTCTGCATCGAGTACAGTTATCCACTACGTGACCTGGCAAAAAATATCCCGTTTCTCATTCTTGAAACGCTAAACACATTGATATACTTCACTACATCTTAGGTTTCTTGTCTTAGATTCTTTTATTTATTTTTTTCTCGCTTTTTATAAAGTTTGCCATGGCAACTAAGTGAGCAAGAGCCAGTTTTCCAAGTCCTGCTTTCAAACTTTCAAGCTTATGGATGGGCCTGATGAGCTATGACAAGTCCCATTTGCATAGAACCATGACACACGGAACAACACGCATCGTGACACTGACAAAGCACTCCAGTTTAGTCAGTTACGGCCCGACCACGAAAAACGAACCTGGCCGACTCGTCCTCTCAGCAAGTTCATTCTCTTTTTCCCAATAATCTTCAGGTGTTGAAGTACACTTTTTAGGGCCTTTTCTTCATTTTGTTTTCAAGCTCCGTTTTGCCCATGTGCTTCCTCTACAACGCTGGAAACAGTTCATTCCATACTTCTGTATACGGAATTCGCCTGAATTATGCCCAGTATTGTGAATGAAAAAAATATGTTTATTTGAATTCCTATTTGACATGGCAATCCTGTCAAGAGACATGACTTAAAAAGAAAACATATGCTTTTTGGCCGAAGGCCCGAAGCGTATGCATAGACTTACAAAGTCAGTCTACCGTTAAAACTACGTGTTTAAAAAAATGTGGAGTCTCTTCAAATCACTTGAAGGCTACGTTTCCATTACCATCTTAACACTTGTTACGGATAAAACATTGCAGAATACGGTGCTAGTTTTAATCAAACGCGTCTTTAGATAATTTGTGATGTGTTTGAAATTGTAGATATCGCAAGAACGTTAACAAGCAAAAGTAGCATGGTAATGTATTCTGATTTGCTCAGCAATGCGTGTTAAGATGGCACTGAAAACAACTACAAGGAGCGAAAGCCTAACTTTATATTGCATTTGTGTCAAGCAAGCAAGCAAAAAAATAAATAAATAAATAAATAAATAAAAAATATAACAGAAATAGATATCAAAGTAGGAAATATATTCGTCTATTTTATTGCAGGGACAAAATTCTTCCGCCACTTTGACTGCCCATCGATAGCACATAACGATTCTACACAAAAATAATACATATTTTTTTAACATAAAAAATACCCTTTGGAGGCTAGCTTCACCACTACATGGCATCCCACTGGTGTTCCTTATGGGGAAAAAGGGGATAAGGGAGGACGTTTACATACTCTTGCAGCACTTGGATGCTGCCGCACAATTACACACGAAGAAGAATCTGCAGGGAGTCCATACGGCCTTCCTTTTTTCCTATGGAAAAGAGCGATTCTACTACATTTTGTTCACTCAATTGACGACGCAGAAAGCCTGATAGCGAAAATTTCCCCTTTGGGTCAATCTTCTTGTTTGAATTGTACAACAACAACAAGGGTATATAACCAATGGAGGGAGAATAATTTAAGTTTCCATACCCGTCTAAGCTTCGAACTGCAGTATAGGCGTATGACAAATTACTCCGCATCTTGCTGTGCACCCTTTAATCAAAAACCCAACAGCCCATCAGGTGTTACAATCAGCAACGTGTTACTACCACCAAGTGCACAGACCGCAGGAAACGTGCACCGAAGGGGGTAACAAAACGGTACAGATAAACCGAGGACTGAACTAGCTCCCTCACCTTTTTACTATAAACTCACTTTTTCCCTCGAAATATTAGAAAAACATGCTCCACCTTCTGATCCTCAGTGTTACTAAACTAAGCATAATTAGCGCGTCTTGGGTTACAAATGACTATTGTAGGGTTAATTTCCTTTTTTTTTTCTTACCAGAAATTTTTATTGTAGACATCTTTTCCCCGGCTAATGAAAGCTCGCCGCTCTCTGCCTGACAAAGTACTTCGCTCTATAACAGACACATAGCAGAGCCATCACACGCTAAGTACATTTCTCAAGTTGCACTTGGCTCCATACGCTGGCTTTCGCATCGTTCCGCCCGTTACGGGGACAATAGTGCCCCCCTCCTTGTGTCCATCTCATCCGTCATGGAAAAGGCCGTGGTCTAATATAAGTGGGGACCGCTTACCAAGTTTTCAAGGAATACGAAAAGCAGAGTCTATATGCACTTTTTTTAGTTAATACACTTCATAAAAGGGCCAGCCACCTGAGCGGCCAAGCTCAGGCCAGTTTGCCAATGATGGACTGGACAGTTCGGAATACCGCAGGTAACGTCGCAAATAGCCCGATCACCTGGCCTACAACTAGACCGCATAGCACCGCAACCTTGGCTACGCTTCATCATCGAAAAATGTTCTAGCCTGCTCGTTACCCAGTTATATTCATAACTTGTCCATGATAGCGAATACTCAGCTGTTACTGTTCTTGAGTCTTTAGAGGAATCCTGCTTCGATAACCCTCTCCCTATGGAGTCTCATCGCAGAAGCCGAGGGGGTTCTGTATTTCTTTTCTCCAGGACGAGAATATTCTGTCCCAAAATGTATAAGTAATAATAATTCTATGCCCATCTTCTCCGATAACTATTACTGTGCTATACACCGGTGCTATTATCAGCTTCACGCTGCTTTGCAAAAGAGGGACTTCCAAGCTGGTTCACTATACACCTTTTAATAACAACTTTTAAGGGGTTACATTCCTTCATCAGTGAAGCACCTAAAGTCACTTTTCCAAGCTTTCAAACAGAATCTATCATGGACGATAAAGCACCTCCTACTGTTTTCTCCATTTTGCCCTCACAAACGGACGTGCCAGGCTTATCGAAAAGAACACTTTAGTAATTTGTTACCAAGAAAAATTATTTTGTATCCTAATAACATTCTTAAAATTTGAATACTTTTTCTGCAACTGTAGACGGCTAAAGCTACGCGACTTGAACTGTGAGCCTGTTTTCCTCCTCGCCATTCCAGCAACAGTGCTGCTGGAAGATTACAGGGAGATCCGTGTGTGAAATGCCGAGGTTCCAGGTGCCACAATAGCGGTTCTGTCACCGTAAATCTCGGCACAACTTGATCGCTGTGATTAGCAAAGCAACATCATAGCGTTTAGAGCAAGTTTCGCTCTGCTGAAGGAAGGAAATTTGCAATAATTTAAACGCCCATCTTTGACAAATCATGATCTATGTGCCTGCATAGTTTACATAGGAAATATTGTCAATACAGGCTAGCATAGAATTTTTCATGAAATGCGAAGAAAAATTAAGGCCAGTCGCTTTCTCAAGTTCACTGCAATGTTCCACTGGCGTACGTGCGTACACGTATAAAGCGTAGTCGCGTTTATCCATGCCATGCATATAAGGTTATAGAGTGATGATGGGTGATAGGAAGGCGGAGCCAAAGGCAGGTAAGGGGCCGGGATAATTACCCCACAGACCTGAAATCACGCGGCAGGGGGCGTTGCGAGCAAATTAACTGCCGGTTACAGGTAGCCCTCCACTTATCCCCTGCAGATTTTATTGGACGCAGACCCTTACCTGTAGTCAGAAACCTTGGCCAGCAAAAAAGCTGCTGCACCAAGACAACACACCCAACAACATCTTAGAACTTTTAGGGGGTTGCTTGTTTTTATACACAAGAAAGCCATATCAGTAATGACAGCCAAAATCTCGAGCAGAAAGTATCACAAGTAATTTCCCGTGGAAATCTGCTGTAAGTCTGAAAGCCTAGGTGCTAATTAACCAAGGTGGGCTACCCGTTTATTCCTGCGGTCGTGAGACGACGAATTTATGTTTGGTTCCAGACTGAGTCGTTCCGACCACGGTGTGCCACGCCCGTTCCAGCAAATAAACGAGTGTGTAAAAGACCGAGCACACTGGAGAGCAGTTGATCTGAAGGGGAACGTTCAATGCGTTTGTACAAAACGATCCTCTAGAAACACACGGCTCATTCTCAAAATTTCCGTCGAGTCATAATTTCTAAATCACGTTCCCTTGTGTATATCTAAGAATGCTACCTTAGCTATAAAAAAAGGTAACCGTCTCGTGCGGGATAACTGCATTCCTAGCGTACTTCCATGCGCTTGTTAGGTTTGGAAACAAAAAAATAACACTCAAACCTCTTCGGAGGTTTTGTGAATGTGTCCAGCTCATCATCCAGCAAAGCTCAGGCGGTTATGCATTCCAAGACAGGTCCACCTCTTTAGATCCGTGCAGCTGTCTGTTAAAAAGCCTGCAGCGTCAAGATTAGCTTGATCACGTGGGCACATAGCCGACCAAGCAAGATATCGAAATAAGTTAAGAGAAAAAAAATAGGAAGAACCGAACTTCGCTCAAGTCAATTCAAAGTAATACCGGAAAAAGACTCAACACTCGACTGCACACAAAGTCTGTCGATCATGAATAAAGCTCACTAAACCCGTCTACAACGTTGTTCAATCGTGGCCTATTTTTAGAATTTTTTCTACGACTTGCATTTTGTTCATTTGTTGCGGTAAAGTTCAAGTATCATGGACGATAGATTTCATTAGACAGTAGAAACATAACAAACACGAAGTAGCTTCCTACAGCAACTGAATATACTCTTTGTTTCCCATGCGCAGATTTCTTAGATCTACTATTTACTTTTTGTGTTGTTTTCTGGGTATTCTTTATCTACCTTGGTACTGTTGTTGCACTTTACAATATTCTTTAGCATTATTTTCGATGTACTTACTGTACATACTGTACTATTATAGTTTTTACTCCGAGGAAATTACGTTTCGTATAGTACGCTATATATTTGGCTGTCTCGACTGTTTTCTCCATTTTATCATTACTTTTTATTGTTATTTTCTATTTAGTTTTTTTTTTTTTTTTGTCCGGCTGTAATGGACCTTTCAAAAAGCAGAAATGGTATAATGAATGACAAATCAGGTAATTCTTGACCAGTCACTTTACTTGTCGATCTACTGCTTCTCAGTCGCCAATGCCAAGTGTACGGTAAAGTTAAGGCGCTAATCTGGAGCAACGACGGCATTCCGAAGGTATATACACTGACTAGAGTGTCTTTATCGGCTAGGAATATTTGTTTCGGAAAAATAGTTTCATGTATATGTCAACTGCTACAGTATATATACATTTATATTTTTTTTTTAAATCTTTGAACTTCTTTTACATGTTAATATGAAAAGTAATGGCTGTTATTTTTTGCATTAGACCTTACATGTTTTTCGCGGCACAACTAATAATCGGACAACCCAGAGCTATTAAACATCGCTACAGACTTGGCTTATGGATCCAGTTTTTTGCTGCAGAACTACCGTCTAACAACGTCAGTTACTAAATGTTTCCTTTTTCTCTCACTAGAATTATTACGTTCACTGCTTTTAGTTTCTTTAGGGGACGTATAGGAAGGACAACCGGACTGCGTAGGTTGGACGTCTAAAGTAGCTTGTGTGCTAATGAGGGTCATCTAAATTCAAGGATATTGCGATTGACCATATTTATGATTATTTTCTTTTTCCAAAGCCACGTTTCTCACTAACTTCGGGGTTCTGGAGGCTTGCTCGCTAACAGCCAGTTCACAAGTCAGCTCATGGCTCCTCGAAAGGGTTGCATTATAAGCACGCCAGTATAGTATATGAGAAAAGATGCTTCCACGTGATAAATTAGCTTTGTGAAGAAAATTCCCAGCACAAAAACCCCCAAGCGTTCATAAAAGGAAGCACGCTTTGTCGTCACGTGACCTTGTATTTAAACGCAGACGGCAATTATTTTACTCGAAGTTCGAACTGGGGGGAGGAGGTGAAAGACGAGAGTATACTGTAAAAATGGAAAATAAAAAAGAAGACAGTGTTATAATAAGCTTGCATTTTCTCCAAAAGGTATGAAAGCTATATACCGAACGATGCAATTTTGCTATTACGTGAGCTCAGTTTGAGAATAACACCGTCAAGGAGTTGTCACGTAAAATGAATGGGCCAGGAGAGCATCCCTGTTGTGCTACCATTACAGTTTACAATTTATCAATCCTCAGAAGTATGCAGCTCGTTTACATTGCTTCTTCTGGGCTTCTTCGAAGGAAAAAGAGAAAGGAAAAAGAATTTTACGCCTAACCCGTTAGGAATCTTATCAATAGCATTATTACTTACTACATAGAATGTCAGGACTCGCAAGTCCTCACATTTCATTTCTGCTTTGAGTAGTCACAACCTTACGGAAAAAAAGAACCCAAAAACGGCATTTTCAGTACATCAACTCGTAGTCCTTTCGGAGAAGTAAACGATCTGATACGCCACAGGCTTTCTAAAGAACGACGTTGACCAACAACTTGCGATCCGTCACTGTAGTTTCGATGTATGAATAACTAACTGTACGGAAAGAAGAAAACTTCTTTAGCAGTCTGAAAAAAAGATAGTTTTACCTGACTATCTACACCTGGAAAAATCATTTTGACAACGCCCTCTTCTATTCTTCAAGCACAGTCTAAGCTCATTGAATTTGTTTGCTACTGCTGAGCTCCAGTGCCTTTTTTTTACAAAAAAAAGAACCTGTTCCAATATCCTAATTAGAACTTGAGTGAGTAAAAGTTTTTTTTTCACCATTTTAGAAGCCTTGATTTTGGAAAATTAAAGTCTATTCAAAAAATGAACATTTTTCTTCCTTTACCTTTTTTGAAGTACCGACCATACATTAAAACAAGCCGGAATTTTTTGGTCTGGATTAATTCATGTTGCTGGTTCTGAGCACAGCGGAACGAAATGCAGACCTGGAGCAATGCACCTATCCGCTGGCGGCTTTTTGATACGTGGTCGATTCACCGCTTTTTGGCTGCCAGTGCAGCCCTATAGGCAGCCTATTGTCCCTTAATTAGGTACACGTCGGACGTCAAGCACATATACGTATATCTTCTCAAAAATATTGTATAGACTTCCCCTTACCTCTTTTAACCCCTTCTGTGGTTTCATTCGCGGTACCTTGCCCAGTTTTTGACATAAAGCCCTTGGTCAGTTCACGCTTGAAGTCATGTACAACTTTTCCAAAAGATCATGGGTGGAGCTACAAAAAAATGTTTTTTTCTACTTGCTCACCCATTCTCATTCAAAATCGCACCTTGTCCACAATCTGCCGGAGCGCCGGTAAGGTTGGAACTTAGGGAGTTGTGTCGCCGAAAGCGTTCAGTGAATTTGCTTTTCTTTGAAACTGTACGGTCTCCCACACACTCGTCGGGGGCGGGACCATGATGAGAGTCCTCTGTCCTTTTGCGGGAGCTTCAGATTTCACGTCCCAGTCCTTAATGTAACGCAAGAGTCGTTGAAACATTTTTTTCCAAGACTCACCAGTGTTTCCAGCCAGAAGCTGGCTATTCTCGACAGTGAATTCAAAGTGCACAGCAGCCTGGATGGCGAACCCTACAAAAAGAGGCAAAAGAAGAAGACAACAAAACTTAAAGGCTTCAAAGTCAAGCTGTGTCGTTTTTTGCTATTGTGGGGCGGCTCCGACGTTCATTAGTTTCTCTAGCTTATCACGTTCGTTAAGAGCCCAGAAGCAGAAGCGCGAATGGAAGCCTGAAATGCAGAGGCAGGTAGTTAAGAGTAGCTTTTCTTTGCTGAGGACCCGACGAAGCCTTTCTTGATTACAAGTTCCGTACTTTGGGTATATTTCGTCTCAACGGTTTGCGGTTGGGGCTTGGCGAAGGATAACGAGCTCTATCAACGTTCTGCTTTTCCTCCTCTGCCTTCTCCTTTTTCCCATCCAAGGTAAGAAACAAAAAGGGGCCAAGTTATTGGCCAGGTATATATTACTTGGCATCCATATACAATGTGGATTAGAACATATCCCCAGCCCGAAGGAAAAACCATAAGTTTCCGGGAGAAGCAACTCCAAGTTGGCAAGGTTGTTAATATAAGGGCGGAACAATAGATAGGTCTTGGGATCCCATCAGTGTCAGGCAACCGGGTCCCGGTAATCAGGTAATTGCAGGGTTGGGGTGGAAGTTCTGAAACTCTATTGCTTTTCCCCTTCACCCTCTAACCAGCAACGCACACATCACCGTCACTGACCCCTCCTACCACCACCTCCCAGAAATTCAATTGTGTGCTCTGAAACGCAAATCAAGGCAAAAAAGGTGAGACTCAAATGAAGCTTACCGTTTGTAAGGCTGGAAAAGGAAGAGAGCTCGGGCTCTAAACGCCTCGAGTTTAACACCATTTCTTTGGTCAGAGAGCCGGCCTCCGAGGATGTTCCAATACGTCACAATTTGAGTGATACCAACATCGAAATTAATTTTTAAAAAGTGCAAGCATTTCAAGGCTTGCCCAATCTATCAATAGTGTTGTTTGAGGAAGACCCGTATCTGAGAGGGAAAAATCCCTCTGTACTTTTCTCTTTTTAGTGAGTTTTCCTCTTTTTAAACAATTAATACTATTTACCGGACATTTCATATAAAAATGTTAAGTTATTTGTAGAATTTACCCGTAAAAATATTTACGAAAGAAGGAACTAAAGATTTTCTAATTACGTTAGTAAACGTGTGTGTATTTACCAGCATGAAAGCTGACATCCCTATTTGGCTGTTAAGTTAGCTTTTAGCTGAAAAGTTTAGTGTTTAGCATCACTCGGCTAACAAGATAAAAAAAAAATCTGGTATAAAAGTAAAAAGTATTACAACTAACATGCATAAATGTCTGCTGCACTTAGAATGCTAGCTTATAACTTCGTCGTGACACGTATTTAATATTCGATTTGAGTAACATAACGATATGACAGCTCATTTTTAAAAACTTCAGGAAAACATTGTAAGAACTTTCACATTTTTTTAATTGCGTGAGTTTTTTTGTCACACTGCCTAGTGCCTCTTGGTTACAATTTTTGCATGGTAGTTTTATTTACGATTGGGTTTTACCGAAGTACTGGCCAAACATACATTAACACCTTTCTTTTACCTAGTACTACATTTCACATGTGTAAAAGTCTAAGCGCTTATGAAATGAAAAGCCCCTTAAAATCAAACTGAAAAGCAGTAAAATAAGGAGAAACTCTATGATTCGGTTACTGTGTAAGCCCAGGTTGATAACCGTTTTAGAGTCATGAAATTTATAAATCCTATTGCCTCTGTAGGTCCTTTTCTGATCTGATAAAAGATCGTCCGTCACAATATTGAAAACGCGCGAAAAGTTATGACGGCTTGGTTTTTATGCTGGGTCAATGAGGGAGAAAGATTATTACAATAGTTACGGTATTGCGCTTTCTTCGCAGCCTGGAACTTTTGACTATTCTACTCAACATCCCTATCTTCCTGGTTGTAGCTATGAAAAAAGAAGCGTGGACTTTTGAGCCTCATCATTAGAAAGGGGTGCGACTAGGGTTGCCGTGCACCCTGCTGGGATTCTTTCCCGCGTCTTACCGGTACAACTTGGGTTCTACGTTTTGAATAAGCCCGGAAAGCTTAACACACATACGCGGTATCAAAGCAGCTGCTATACGAGATGGCAAGCTTGCAGGTTGATAACTAAACGGGCGCAGCGGAGCAGCTGCCATGCTAGCAGATATGCGGATGCTATATTGGCACTGGCCCTGAAAAACTCGCTTTCAAGTTCACTATAAATTGAGGCCCTCTGCAGTTGTGACATCTCAGTACAGTATAGCGTTTTTGTCTTGTTTCATCGAGGGGTTATATATAGGCGACTTTCCATGGAGAGGGATTTCTTTCATTTTCAATGGACTTTTAGACGGAACAGGGAGCCAAATCCAACAATGTCCCTCACTTTTCGAGTGCAAAAGCACAGCAGGGCTTCCGGATTGAGATGTCCTCGTGTCGCATCCTCACTGCTAAGATGTGTGGTGCTGCTTCGTTACTACCACGCAACCAAAGGTAAAAAGCCTCTTTAAACGCTTCCTTTCGTTAGTGGGGCCTATTCTCAAGGCCGGAGACTCCGACAAGAAGTTTTCCGAATGGTTTGATTTCACAATAGAAACGCAAAAGTCCATGTGATGTGAAGTTTCTTTCAGTGCGTCCCCAAGATTTTTCACATTGGAGTTGACTTCCCAGCAACGAAAAGGAAGCGAACCTGGCGACTCTTTCTATGTTAATACTCTGTCTTTTCGAATTTTATTCGTGGGGGAACGACATGGAAACACGGCATTAGCATAGTGCCGCTGGTGGTTTCGAAATTACCCGTAAATATTTCCAAACAATAACACAACTCGTGGAACGCGCGATATTTTGTGAAAATTGCTTACTAGTTTCTACATCTGTAGTTTCCTTGTGTCCGAAGGTTGGATGTGGTTCGAGAAGCAACCTGCTGCAGTAAAATGACGCTTTTCTCTGTATAGAATAAGTAGCTGGCAGCGAGTAAAGAGCAGAAAGTAAAAGCATAAGATAGAAAAAAGGATACGTGTCGTGGAGGACCAGTCCGTTTTATTGTATCAAAGACCACCCGCAAATCTCTCCGTTCGCACCCGGAGCGAAATTCTCTCTATGCTTGTTAAACAAAAAGTTATTGCTACAAAAGAACTTTTCAGTATAATATAGCTAGCTAATAAGACAAGAGTCGTCATTCGATACAAAGGCTCTCACGTACAAGGAAGAGAAATGTAGCTTTTCTGCTCGACCAAAATCCTTGTATAGAAAAGTGCATTGTTCCATATGTGCAATTTGCCATTACAATGGAGGTTTCTTCCTTTGGATTCACATCAACATGAAACAGTCTTTCGGACTTTGAAGAGAAATTCAACAACGACTTATGCTCGTCACGATACCGAATGAAACACGGCTTTTTGTCACGGTTCATTCCCCGACGCTGCCCAAGAACTTCGGCGTTGCAGCACACAAATACTATTGGTACGCCCGGAGTACGTTGCAGTCCCAAGTGTTTTCTAAACACGGCCTAAGTCGACCATGCTTGCGGAAATTCTGGTGTCTCCATAATGACAAGCTGAAGTTGGCACATGAGCTAAAAAATCTTCCTTTTGAATTGTATTAAATGTAAACAGCTTGTATTGACGCAAGCAATGCACATTAAGTATTATCTGAGATCCTTACCCTTTTCGTATAAAATAGCGTACTGCTGTTAAAAGTACATCCATAAGTCAGACGCAGTCCGTATTGACTCACAACAAAACCGTTCGAATCGAACGGCTAAGGAAAATTGCCAAGTTGCGTTGCTTCCAGCATTTACAACAGATCTGCTTTCCAAAACTATCTTATAGCTGTACACTAATTTTTACAATTCACTGCCAAACATAGTGCCAATCAGAATGTTAATACTGTGGCGGACTATGCTCTCTTGCAACTTTATACTCACCAAAGAAAATAACGAAAAATTGGTTGAATATTGTAAGCTAAAGTGAGCTAGTTTTTGGAAGAATATTATACTATAGCGTTAAAAAGTTCTGCAGTCAGTCAAGAACTGTGTACCTTACAACCTCCGGTTTCCTTGGGCGGAACTTCTGTACTTAGATTAAACTGAATATTTCGTGTGATGCCTGATATTTTTTACGCATTATCGTTTTCAATTCATCGAACCCTTTTTTTTTAATAGAAACTAATATCTCAAATGAAAAAAAAAACTCGAAATGACTCTGCGCTATTCAAATGATAGAATTTAAAAGTTGTTTCTTCCGGTGTCAGAAAAACTTTTGGAGCATAATTTAGCTCAATTTTTTGTCAGTCAGAATTTTAATGGCGAAGTTCCTTTTTAACAAGAACTATGAACTGTTCCACTGGCTTACGTGACTGTTGGGAAATCTACTAATTCCAAGTTAATATTTCAAAACTCGGTAAGTGTCGACCACTCGCTATGACTACGGTAGGCACGGACAGCTCCATCGTTGCACATTGGTGCAGTGAAAGTGTGGCACACTTGTAAATCTCGTGCCCAGGTTTTGTATAGCTACATAATGTGGATTTCATTTACGGCCTTATGCCCCACAATGTGGCCGGTACCTTGCTGGTTGGCGTGGTGTGCTCCTCTTGATGTACTGCAGAGTTGATCCACGGGGGTTTCAGCTCTTCTTTAGAATCCAACACTTGGCTCTTGCAGGAAAGCCCCATCGTAGGATGTCTAAGGCTTGAGCGCTAATCAAGGCTCGTCTGACCACATATTGCCGTGTCCTCCCCTTCTTCACTCGTTTTACCGAACTTTTTATATACATACACACACAGCTTGCACATACACACTTGCGGGTGTCCGTCATCTCGCCACGGATTTCGCCAGCAGGAGGTCGGCAACTTATACCAGTAGCACACTTTGCTCTTAATTGATTGCACGCTAACTAGTAATTCCTCTTACCTGATTCCTCCGCAGACGACCATCAGCCAACTTCGTCCAACTTGTTACGCATAAATACCTTTTTCAGCTTCACTTTTTAATAAGTGTAGCCGGAGGTTTAGGGAAAAGAATATAGCAAGGGGAATTGAGGGAGTTTCGTTTATTGAGTGCATTGTTGAAAATCTCAAGGATCTTTGCAATCAGATCGCAAGGAGGGAAGTTTGGTGACAGGAGACGTATGCGGGGTTGTTAATGGGCCATAACCAAATGAATAGGGACACTTTAAAGGAAAACTAGCCTTTTTGGCTTTTGGGGGCGGTGGAGGCGTTTGAGGCTCTTAACTTTTGCCTGGGTGAATATGGGAAAGGAACAGTTATAAAAACGCTATAGAAACCGAGTCATTTTTCTGGGTTCGAACAGTCGTTATTGTCATTTAAGAATAGAGAGAAAAGGACAATGTGGGCGGTTGGGCTTTTTCCTACGTTGGAAAAAGTGGCCTGGGCCAGCACACGGCGGTAGTGTGTATATATCTTCGTATAGGAATAGGCAGAAATCACAATGGCGGTGATTGCCTCCCTACCAATACGTCAGGTAGAGGAATGCGAGGTTTGACAGTGGCCCCCAAACGTTGCAAATGCCCATTGGTTTCAGGATGTCATGGGTGGGCCTTTATAGATTCGAGCTCGTGCATGCAAGGCTCTCCGCTCCATCCAGTTTTACTATTAAAAACTTTGCATTTTCTCTACCTGACTCATGTGTAGCGTGCGTGAGTGCCCAGTCTGAGCGAGCTGTTTCGTTTTGGGGTTCTCTTTGCCTGCCATTGAACTTCTCCCATATGGTTTCCAGCCACCAAGTGTGTGAAGAGAGCAACCGAAAAATAAAAAGAGAGAAGGCATAGACCAGTTCAAGGAAAGCCAAGATTCCTCACTATCATAAAGCTGGCGTGCACAGCTCGGTCTTCACGCCAACATTCCATAACTACATGCCTCATTGCTATCTACTGTCTATATACTGTACATGTACTCTTCGGGTATTTTCGACTATAGCGTGGATCCTGGTTCGCCTCTTATATGCACTTTTGATAGCTCCATAACTCATGTAGCGTGTCATTGAGCTACGAGAGACGGTTGCTAAGGTAGACGAAAAGGCCCTAGTACTATTGACCAAACATTGCACTGCCATGCTAAAGCATACTTTGTATAAAAATGAAAATAAAGCTAGACACGAGGATAACAGCGGGTTTGGGGGAAGGTGGGGGAAAGGCAGAAAAGGGGAGGTACATACAGTGTTCCAAGTAACTGGTGCCGGGGTTATGTCTCCATAGCAAGTTTCTGATGGTTAGCGTTCGCTACATAAAATTCAATGCAGAATAGGAACATATTAACAACCCAGACCAGAAAAAAATAAAAGGAAAAAATACCAGCTTATAAAGTGCAGGAGATAGAGAACCCATGTTCGTATAGATTCCCTTAAAAGCGGACGTAACCTAAATGAAGGTTTGTGCTTCTTCGGTTATTTTATGGATGAAAACCTCATAACTCACTCAGAGCCTTCATTGTTTTACTGTTTATCAAGGGACTAAGTAGCAAGGAAAGAAGGCTATAGGCTTCGTAGCATACAAAAAAATTATAGCGAAGCGGGAAGGGAGAATAATTTCACTGGAGCAACGCAACGAAGCCCGATAAAAGTGAAATTATTACAAGGATTACGCCAAAGGCTTCTAGACGTTTCTCATGCTGGGTTACTCAAGAGTATATACGCACTATAAACGTGATACAGTGGACTCCACTTAAGTTGAATTTGGATAAGACGAAATTCCATTTAACTAGAACGAAAGCTTACGGTCCCGAATTATAAAATTTTAGCAAATAAAAGTTCTGATAGGAAGAATTTCCACTGAAAACAAAATCTTCAACCACGGTCTCGAGCCGTTCTTCTTCAGCGGAGAACACTGCAGTAAATATATAAATATACACTCCACTAATTAAAACTTTAGTAAGAAAACTTGCCTTAAAATAAATTTCGGACCATTCGGATAAACGACCAACTACTGCACTGTACAATATAATGCAAATTTCTTGAGACGCTTATCAGAGGAAAATACGCAAGGTGAATCTAAAGCAACTGGAGAATTTTAATACTTGAACTTTCAGATTACACGCGCTACGCTGTACATTTAAAAAAAATACAACTCCGTAGAACCATTGTATTTGTGAGTATATTTAGGCCATCAAAACTTCCGCCTGTTATTTAAATACGGTTATACGCAGGGACTGAGGCAAACGGGAAACCCAAATGTACAGCAGTCAGGCGTTTAGTTCGTAACACATTACCAACAATGTTAGGGTCCACAATTAGTCTAGAAAGAAAATCTTGTCGTACCAAATAATTGTGGACTAATAACGCGTTATACTGCCTTGCATATAGTCTTCATGTGGACTCTTTCCTTGTTGAGTGAATCATATAGAGTATTACAGTACCACCGAAAGTCAAACTATGACCTGAGAGGACTGATATAAAGGTGTTTTTTCTAAAGTCGACCCCCTCTTGTTACCCCCCTGAGAGTGGGGTTGGACCTTTATCGGGAGCCATCCCCAAGTATTAGCATCTGCCTCCCTGCTTAAAATCTTAAAAATACAATAATTCAAAGACCATTAAGCTTAAGACACAATGACGTTTCGCACGCAATGTCGAGTCAAAATCGACTGAACTTACTTCCAAATGACATGGAAACTTGCAATATTCTTTTCTAAAACCAATTTACCTTGGTCGTCAATCCACATACGTGAAATTAAAATTGTTTGCGCGGGATTTTTCCCCTGAAAAAATGATAGTGCCCTTAGCAGCCTTGAATGTTATCACGTAACATTAATCTTTACTGAACCCCATAGTAGAAGTTAATGTTTAAAGCAGTGGCGTACAAAGCAGGGCAGTAGCCATCCGCCCCGAGTGACAAGCTATATAAGAGTCCTACAACTGAAAATAGTGTTAGATTAATTGGAATGACGTCTGAAGAAAAGAACTGCTTTCCTGTGCGATGCTATGTTTCATGATTCCAATGCGGCGCGAAAGAAAAGCGGATCTTACCCTTTGTTCTAGCTATGACTGTTACGTGACTATGTACAAACTGTGGAAACCTGTCATGCATTATTTTTTGGTTTATTTTCTTGCCTTGGTAGAATATGCGGCGCTGCACCTTATCCAAGTGCTGGACTTTCAAGTGGGTGTTGCAGAACCCAGGGCTTCGTGTATCGTGAAAGTTGTTGGAGAATCATACTATTACATCGTGTTGTGACTTGGAGAAGTATTACGATTGATGCGCTTTACTTCACGCAACATTGGCCATAACTGTCCCTAGAAACTACCTTAACGCCCCAAACCTGCCCCATTACAAGGGTGCTTGACTATTCAGAAGATTTAACTAAGACCAAATAAAATGAAAAACTCCCTTTGCGCAAGTTTATTTGCAACAACTAGGTCGCGGTGAGTTTGTTTAAAACTTTGAAAATGCCAAACACATTTATATTTGCATTGAATTATTGTGTTTCATCCTTATTTCAAGTTATTTTTAGGATAAGCTGGTTTTACAAGAGGGCCAACGAATTGGCTGTCGGCAAAAGAAAGGACACGTTATCTAATGGAGGAATGTGTGAATGGAGTACACCATATACCATTCTAAAAAAAAAGTATTTTAAATAAAAACAGCTTTTAAATTATTTTATTATATTTAAGATTATTTGTTCTATTATTCTTTAGAAAAATAGCGTTAATTAGAAAATGCTAGAAATATGATTTAAAGGACTTAATTAAGTATTCTCGAAGTATTTCTCTGCCATAACCAAATTTTCAAAGAATTGCGATTTCTGGGGATTTTAAGCTTGATTCCATTTTTAAACGTGATAGTCACGTGTTTTTCCAAAAATGTATTTCGTTTTTGCTGCTATATGTGGTAAAAAACAAATGAAAGTTAATACAGAAGTCAAAATACTAATTTTTGCAAGAGTGCTGGCATACAAGACTATTACGGTATGTCGATGGCTATCTCGGCCCATGTTAAACATTCTCATACAAACGAACTGTCCCTTTCAGGCTCGTCAACCTATCTTCTCCGGGCCTTTTGTCCCCATGCACATCAACATGTGGCTGTTCATCTTCATATATCTAACACAATAGCTCACACCGGAGAAGAGGGCCGCAAACCTAAAAAGAATAACATCTGTGAGGAATCCGCAAACCTACGCGCAACAAGCATGCGTAAATACGTCTCAGGTATGTGACGTTACGAAACCTATAGACTATGTATACATAACAATGTGCACCCAAACTAAGAAAAACCCCTCCTATTTAGAGTACATTAACTATTAGCTCAACGACATGCTGTCTGTTCGTTGCTTCGTTTCCACTCGGCTACATCATCAAGGATTCTTGACCACATAAGAGCCCAACAAGAGCACTTCAACGGATCGCTGAAGAATAGCAAGACACACATGGGTGTATGCGTGCTCCAACCTTACTGTAACGGCTCGATTGTTATTTCCATAGTACCAGACGAACAAACCAGCAGAAAATTAGTTTCTTGACCACACAAGCATGCTCACGCAGGTATGTGAAAAAGCCCAGGAGAACCTTTCAAGCATGTATTCATAGCCCCGTCACCCAACATATTGCTAAACATATTCGCTTTGCTAAAGCTATAGCGAAAAACTAACGTCCACCCGCCGAGAAAGGACACTAATTATGGCAGTCTTGACCTAAGTTGACACCTAATTACAGCGCTGTAAATTCGAACTCACGCAAGTTCCTTTTGCCAGGACAGCAACCATTTCAACGTGGGTTCAAGCACAATATCCTATAAAAGCCAATTTCTGTCGAGCCCATGTCCCAGGTAAACAGGGCCGGCGATCACGAAAGTCCCATTAAATGTCACTTTGGATTATATGGAACGCAAGGAGGACAGACAAGACGACTCCGAGCCCACAACAACGCGCTCGTTTTCTTTCATTCCAACTCCAGCAACCCCCAGCTTTTGAACTGAAAAGCGTTCAAGCTACACCCCTGTGTCGTTTTTACGAGCTCAGGGTGCAGTAGGCATATCCAGCTTATAACAATGGACAAAAAGCCAGCCTTAACCCTATCAACCCGGTTGACGTGCTCGTGCCCGCCGTGGAGACGCTACTGTTCTAGGGCTGTCTCTCCCTCCCTCCCCTTTCCACCAACAGTGCTGTCCAATAATTACACAATGACCCAGCGAACTGACCACCCACGTAGCCCTTACTGAACTATCAAACGTTACAACGAATCTAGAAGTATACCAACTGGCCATAAATATAACATAAAAACTTCAGTCTTTTATAGACGGGCATTTTCTGTCAGGTTTTCAGATAGTGACGCTCCCACAACATGAAGCCTTAAAGATACCTCAGTGTTACTCCGAAACTCGGGGAAAGACTTTTTATTCTTTTTATTTGCTGCAGAGATAGCACGTACATGGCTCTGCGTTTTATGCATCTAGTAATATCAAACACATTAATATGGTTCCAAGGAAAAATAGCGTTTCTGACTCACGCCCGAGTCATAAATTCATGTCATCCCCCACTCACCAGGAACTCATAATACGAGTCACCCGCCTTCTTTCTTGCCCGCCACCCGTACGTTATACTTGGCTGTTTTTCGATAATGGACTATCGGTGTTGTCTATAACAACCATCCACCCTTGAGCCTCCCCCCGTAAAAAGAAAAGAAAAATTGTCGAATAAGGCAAAAAAAAAAAAACGCACAAGTCATACAGTTTGGGGGTCACCGCCACATTGGTGTATTCACTACATATTTTCTCTTCCATTTCTTTCAGCGCATAGAAATAAAAGACAATAAGAGAACTGGAAATTATGGCCACAGTTTGATTCACGTTATTATGTGCCTCCATTCCCCCAGCGAGTAGAGCGTGAATCTACCTGGAGCTGGTCCAAGTCGTAGCCATGCATAAGACCAATGGCGGGTTTCTCTACCTGAGCGGCCTACCTGGCGAGTTTCCATGACTGCTGCGCCAATGGCACAAGTTTGATCCAGGTGCGAACGCCATTGTGGAATGCCACTGCCCACCAATGACTAAAACGCTCGCACCCCAAAAGTTCCCGGCCATTTTTTCGGTCCATAAATCATAACAGAACTGACAATGCGGAACGCCATTTTCCTCATAAAAACAAAACAAAAAATCTAACGGCAACTGAATCACCGAATCGTACAATTACATTTAAACTCCGCTTGGATTTTCCACACCGCAACAATGGCAAAAACCCCTTTCGCTACAGAACTGTCTTTTCGTCGTTGGGTAGAATTCCCTTCGGGAAAATGAAAAACGCTCCGGGAGGTTCTACTTTGAACACCCAGGCCAAGTCTACTTGTTGATTTTCTTCAAATGAGACGCAACTTCCCTTTTCTTGGAACATTTCTTTTTTTTTAAGGCAAGAATTGACGTGAATGCTAATAGAAGTGCATCACAAAACTTATTGATTTTTTATTTTATTTAAAGCAGAATGGTTAACACGCTTTGTTTTTTAACATTCCACAGCGCTTAATGCATTTTCCTCTTGTAGGAGGAATGCATCCCAAAAGGGTTGAAAGAAACGTGAATGCAACCTATTTATTACTCGCGTAAGCAATACGGTCTACAATCTAAATCCACTGGTGGAAGGGCCATGAAGGCATTTACGTGCGTTTATATTTTTCCTTTCTTTTTTTTATGGTAGGAGGTTATATTTCCACCGGAGATGAGTTTATCGGCAGGGGGTTTACCGAACTGGTCACAGGTAGCACCCCCGTCGTTTAAAAGAGAAGGATTTTTCTTCCTTCTGTTTCCTTCCTCTCAGTTTTACCCTTTCGACCTTTGACCTGGTGAGAACTATATGGAATTTTTGGAGAATTTTCAGCCTGTCGCTTTTTCTTAGCCTGACACTATTTTTGTATTCCGCTTAAGCCTGTGCCTTTTCTCATTTTACGAAACGAAAATATTACGTTAAGATATCGTGCCATAATTTTTACGCAACGAATACATTAAGTAGGGAAAAGGGTGTACGACAGAAACTTAATTCGACACAATGGTAGAGACATTACTTATATATACCAAGCCTGACTTAATAACAGAAAAGTTTTTAAGGTTTATCTGATTATTGTTATTATCGCCCGCCCGTCGATACGCAATTTCTGTCACTGAGCTATGAAATACAGTCTGAAAAAGCATTGGTGGATTTGATTCATGTTAATGAGAAATATTTCTCGTTTACTTCCCGCCTCTGCATAAAACCCTTGGCTGGCGTTTTTGGTGGGGAACTGAGTTGCGTGTGGAAGAAAAGTCGTGCAATTAATCACCTATCAAGCCGACTTATGATGCAGTTTGTTGCCGCAGGACGTTTACTCCTGTCGTAAGCGAAAAGCCCATTAGCCGTACCTTCCAGACGTGTAATCGTTTTGGCTTACCAACGTATCACACTTCTCTTCGAAATACGAGGATCAGGATAAGATCGTCACAGCGTCAGAGCGCGAGCTCGGTTTCTCGCACCCCTGCAAGCCGTAAAACTAATTCATAATAGTGCGCGCACCCATGTAACGAACTTCACTTTGTTGACGCACCAACGAATAGGCACTGTTTTAAATTACATGTCGAGCACAACATCTTCTAGGATTTATGCATGTAGGAGTAAACCACTCGCAGGAAGTCTAAACAATGATATGTGTTAAAACCATTAAAAAAAATACTTCTGTTTTTTTAAGTTCTTTTATACACAAATTTGCACATGATATGGTTGCATCACACTTAATAGCAGGACAACTTGAGGGGTTCATATACCAGTTTTTAAAGAATATGCGTTGAAGGGGGAATTGCTGTGAATTATGCTTGATTTTTTTAGAAGGCTCAATAAACGGGGGAGAAAAAATAACTTTTTTCGCAGTGAAGTATATGAAGCTCGGCAAGTTATAACTTTCTCTTCGTTGACATCGGTTTGCCTGCTCTAATACATTCGCGACAATACGGAATATCCCCGTCACGTGTCGTGTTTGACGTACGTTGGTGTTATGCCGTTGGCGGGTGTTCGTTTTCTATAAGTCATGGTTAAGCGAGGGAGGGATTACACTTGTCACCCTCACATTTGCATGTAATGAAATCTGGGGAACGGTTAACAGCACCGCAAAGCCTTCCCCAAACTTTATATTTGGCTTTCTCAGAGTATGTACTATACCACTACATACACTACAAAGCAGTGAACCCTTTCGCTGTAATCCGATTCTATTATTAGCTTGTACCACTAACAGCGGGCTCTCTAAGCTCCACCCGAAAGCCGCCTTTTGTAAGCTTTTCATGACTGTCACCTCAGATGGAGAATATTAACCTTTCCTTCATCAGTAAAAAGTCACTTTACAGGAATAACACTTCACGTTTGGGTTCCTTCCTTCTTGAGCTGAAAATAGGAAGATCAGTTAATTCTTTATAAAAGGTTCATTATATATTTGAAGTGGATAAAAGACGGCTAACGGACGCAAACCAGAACCTGAGACTTGGCTTTGTTTTCCAAATTTTCGTTCTTAGACAACGAACTTACAAAGATACTACATTTTTCAAACTGAAACGGAATGAGCTGACAAAAAGGACGGGAGATGAACGTGTAAAGTAGATTCATTCATCACTAGGCCTTAGCTGTGAAAGAGCAATTTCTTTCTTAATGGAATCTTTCTCTCGACCGAAAGTCACTTGTTTCTATCTCACCTGAGACTATTTTTTTCCCGTAAATTGCACTTTATAAAGAAATATTGAAAGGCTATGAGTACTTTTATTATTCTTTTCTTACTGGAACAATGTGCACAGGGCCAAATTCATGTGTGCTGTATACGTACTGTCTACATGTGTAAGACAGTATGTGTCTGACCACAACAATAGAGAAGGGGAGAAAAAGGGGAAGCTCCCGGTTTCCCAACCACGATGTTCTCTCAAGATACGTAAATCGGATTAAAGCTGCTGCCGAGGCTCATTTTCTCACCTCAAGTTCAGTTGGAAGGAAAATCTCCCAAAAGAACGAACCCATTCATTGAGGTCCATTTCCCTGTCCGGAAATCAGCCATTCCAGGTTTTTATTCCCTGCTATAACAATTCGTTACTCAAATTCTCTTCACATTGGCCGCAATAAGCCTCTCGTATTTTCCCACAACAACTGTTTGGTGTTACGCGATCTTCATCATTTATTTTTTTCTCCTAGGAAAACTAACTTTTCCTTCATAAAAAAAAAAATATCCATGGCCACTTCATTGAGAAAACGCGGAGACGCAGTCTGGCAGACTCGAGTGGTCAACCGGAATAGGCGCAATAAAAACTCCTAAAGCAACAAAAAGGCATGACTTGAGTCCATAAAAAGGAGTTGAGATTTACAATAATAATAATTTGAGAAGAACAAGGACAAAATGTAACGTCCCAGTAGTACACGGCAAGTGCCAGGGGAAGGGTGTTTTTTTTTCTTACCCTCCCTTCTATTTATTTGCATAAAAAAAAGAGGAAGATGCGCGCCCTCAAGTTTTTCACAGGTTTCACACAACGCAGCGGGGACACTTGACAGGAAAAGTCTTCTAGGACTCGATGTCATCCTCCTGGGCAGGCAGGTAGACAGCATTGGAGAGTATTTTATGAGCGAGAACAATTGAATTGGATATTTCATAGGGTTTTGCCTTTTCTCGCTTACTACAACACGGTCTTGCGTCCCTAGTTTCTGGAGTTTTTCTTCTTTTTTTTTCGGGGGGCATGTTGTGGAGCAAAAGGTAAGAGAGGGACACAGATGGTCTCGGACTTTTCCCCGGGAAGAAGATTCATGAAGGATTCAAGCGAGCCAGCTCGGGACAATAAAGCCTCCAAACGGACCATGTATTAGGTCTCTCCTCTCTCTCACTTTCTACGTTTAGTGTACTTGAAGAACTCGAAAAATTAGAATAGGACCTGTCTCCTGACCACAATAGTGCGCTTTTGTTCATCTATATTCTTCAGAAAACCCCAAACTGACCCGTCTCTGGTCCATTCACAATTTGAAAGATTGAAACTGACCAATTCTGGGTCCCTCTTTCACTCCTACGTTTTACGCTTTTATTCAGAAACTTCACGGATGAAAAAATCGAATATTTTGAGGTAGTCGTTTGAAAAGAAACAACCATTGACACCGGACAGAGAAAAAAATCAGTTTGCGTTCCAAGAACTTGGCACATTTGGGGATTAACCAAGCAACATTAAAACACAAGTAAACACCTAAGACATAGCATGAAAACAGAAACAACCAAACATAGGAGCGAAACAAATAAACACTTTGTAAAGTGAACTCCTTTAACTTCGCACCCTTAGGCAAAAATACGTGGATAATTTTATTAATTTGAATACGTAAAATCTTAGGGGTTTTACATATAGTTTTTGCTATTGTACTAAATCTTTTTTACCTCAATAAAAAGCATAAACGAACTTTGTTGTGTTATTTTTAAATCGTTAAAGAAAATAAGGAACAGGGCCATATTTTTTTGTCTTAAAGTCACTGTATACCACTTTCTTGTAATACTCAGGTTAAATGGCAAAACGTGAACGATTTCGCGAAAACCGTTCGACATTTTTAAAATTTTTTGTCGCAGTTAAGTTCAGTAACGCAATATTTCGACGGTGTCATCGAGATAAGAAAATTTTTCTTAGCACACCGGAAGTTCCGAAAATTTTGCGAATTCCTGGCAATTACTTGTAAAGATTTTCACAAACATATCGGCGTCATGGACGAGATATTATGTTTCGTAATATTATCGTGAAGAAAGATTCTAAGAATGTGTTAAGGTGTTTGAGAAATGGTGCACAACAGATTTCCCATTTAAGCTCTGTATTAAAAGAACGTGGTAATTTGTACAAGGGATATTTGAATCAAAATATATTCATGAAAAATTTTATTTAAACATGTAAAATATGGCAACGAGCACTAGTTTGCAATGAGTTCTTATAGAAAAAAAAAAGAACGTAGTATACAGTTTGATTGCGTTAGAGATGCGTAGAGATGATTGCGACTACGTGATGCAGATATTTTGGAAAAGTGGGCATGTGCCAGTACTGCATACTGCAAGTGAGCGTGCCGAATACGATACCATCCTATTTCAGCACCTTTTTCCCATGGGGGGCTATAACAGGGAGGAGGAGGCGTCCACCCCTTTCTACCCTCGCAACCCTGCCACCGCCCCTATGACCAAATAAATGTAGCGTAATGTTCTCCATACTTAGACCTGTAAACATAGTCAAAAGCGATATTGGGCGCAAACATGTTAGTTATCAAGTAATAAATATGTTTTAAAATATCAAGTACCAAACTACCACCTCCTACGCCGGGGGCTGGCTTCTGGGCTGTCAATGCGGAACATGTTATCTGTCGGCAACGAGAACTACACATTTTTAAGCACGGTACAAACGATTTAATCACCAGCATCGAAAAAACTTACCAGTTGGGGCGCGTGCGGGAAATGCCGCGTTTCCGTATGGACCAGTCCCAATCCTAGTGCTAAAGGAATTGGGTACAAACAAGTTAGTGAATAAGATTTAACTTTAGCAATTTTCTAAGCACTGAGGTACAAATAGCTAATATAGCGCTTTTATTGCTTACAAGTTTTGTAACATTTAACATTTAATACTCAAGGTAAGTTACAGTTCGGAATTTGTCGAGAAACACTGTACAATTCTGCAATTATGGTACATACAGTTTTAATCATAAACCGGTACATGTACGACCAAAAATTAAAGACTCTTGGCTAAAGTAGACGGTGGTTTGACTGTAGTGCATAGAGCTCAGGGTTCCAGTACACATCGTAAACAGAGGGTCCAGTGTAATTTGGAGAGCTAAATCAATTTTATATACATAGCGTACTGGTAAGAACCCGGACTCCAAAAGGGAAACACAAATTATTACAGCTATTAGACGACGGCTAAAGGGTAAGTTGTTTGTGATATCTACACCGAGCAAGAAAACGAATGACGACCTTAAATCTATCTGATATCAAGGGGAAACAAAAGCACCTTCATCTACATAAAGTATCTTATGGATTCAGTAGTTACAATTTATTAGCTAATTATAATTACTCCTTTCTAGTAACATTGATTTCATAACATTATATAATCATTTGTTTGCTTCTAACGCAACAAAATACAGTAATCCTTCAATTTACGCTGTTTATCGGACCAGCGGAAACAACTGTTTTTTTCCGTGTATGTCTAGCACTAATAAAATAAAGCTTAACTTACGCCTTCTGTAATGGTCCAAGAGTACGAATGACGCATGCTTGGTAAGATTTTAAGTGTTTTAAATTCAACTACCCTCCGAAAGTCTCGCCTTATATCCAACTTGGGCGCGTATCACCGCTGAAAAGCTCCTTGTCTGAAGTGAGATTTAACTACTCAATGAGAACGCATAAAACCCCAAATATCATTTCACACACTTTGTCCTAGATTTTCGTTACACAACACCAGTGGCGTCGTGCACTTCAAAAATTTGGGGGTGCCCCATTTTGCATTTCTTGTAAAAAGGTGGTACTTTTTTTCAGGTTTACAAATTTTGAAAAAGGGTGATACCTTTTTTCTCAGGATGGCAAAAATTTTGGGGGTGCCCCGGCACCCCGGGCCCCTTATGGCACGACGCCACTGCACAACACCAAAATGATGAAACCACTATCGGGCACACGCTCCATGCTTTTATTTAGGGTCTATTTCGACAATTTCGACGGAGACAAGTGTCCTGTGTTTTTTGCGCTATATTACGCGTTATATTGATATGACCGGACTTATATACGAATTGTTTCCAATTAATTGAATAGAGGTTATGTGAATACTCCGCACAACTGAATGAAATCATGACAGTCCCCTTTACGCCAATTTAATTAAATTCAACTCGTATTTTTGAATACTCCGCCTATTTGGACACTGTTATTTACGAAACGAGTACGACCTTTGATATGAAAAATCTGCACTTCTTTAATCCCACATACCGTTATTATTTATTTAAGGAATTTGTAGAAGTTATTTATAAATGTAGTGGAACTTATCTTTATGCTGCAGGGCATACAATCACGCCATCTTCTAGAAGACGGTAGATGTATGCATTGAATGAAATATCTGATACCGACATTCGGTAATTTGGGTAAACGAAAATTTACAGTAAAAATTCGATTTGGAAACTTTTTTGGGACCGAACGCTACAATCGATTAAATCAGGTGTACGTCTTCAGGGAAATTGTAAATATTTTTACAAATAGGCTAAATGTAGAAGGAGTTTTTGAAAATAGTGCGTTTAATGTTTCGACCTCAATTTCGTGAGATAATTATATAAAAGCCTTTTTCATGGGTAAATTCTTGATTTTTTTTGTTTTTTTTTTTTTGCCAAAGTGGTTGACATTACAGGGAATTTCCGTATCAGAGTTTGACTATGTCATGTCTACAATTTATACAATCTTACTAAATGGTTCTTTCTACGGTCGATGTAGTTATGTCTCGCTGAATGTCACGACTTAAGTATCTTGTAATAGCTCATAAGGTGTTTCATGTAACACATCCACAAAACAGAACTTGTGTTTGTTGGCAGTCCTAAATTCGAATTTGATAGACTCTACAACGCTGCCAGCTATGCAATTCATAGTCTCAAGCTATAAATAATAGAAACCTTAACGCAGATGACGCTAAAAATTAGTAAGAAAATAACTAAATTTTTATTTTAAATTATTTCATTTTATAGAGTTCCCCATTCAAGCAAGGGAATTATCTGGCAACGCTCTTTCCTGTGCATCCCCGCCCAGAACCACGCCCACGTCCTGACGCACGGTGAAAAATGGAGGACTTAGCAGTTGAAGTTAGGGGCGAAAATGGAGCTTATTATAAGGTATTTGGCTTACGAAACTTCTTTATACAAATCTAGGTTATTGGCAGAAGAACAACCTCACTACAGACGTCGATTTTGTTACTCTAACTTTGTTGTTTAAGTGAAAGCTTGTGTTTGGACTTGCTTACCGGCATGCACGCGCTACACAGATCACTACCAAAATATACTAATTTATAGAGTGTTTTCCCCCGAACACAAGTGCAAGCCAAGTTTGTGATGTTTTGAAAGACCCAACGTGTGTTTAATTATAGTAGAGGTTGAAAAAAATTGAATAACAAGCACATTGAGTTCTAATTATCTCTTAGTTTACATTAGTACTTTCGATTGAGTTTGTTAACCAATTCTTGCCAAGTTACTCACAATTACCGTACTTTCCAGGCGTTTGTTACAGACATTTACGATGAAGAAATTTCTGTCGCCTTCGAAAATGAGTAAGTTTTATACCTTTCGGTAAGCAAGCAGTCTCCTAACGCCTTGTGTTTTATTTTTATTTTTCCAGTTGGCAGCCGGATACCAAGTTCACCTTTGCCCGTTCAAGGCTTCCCCCCAAAGAACCTAAAGGACAGGGCCCTTTAACAGAAAATCAAGAAATTGAAGTTTTCTCTCGAGCTAGTGATCAAGAAGCGTATGGCTGGTGGAAAGCCATCATCAAAGTAAATATTCTAATTAGTTTGTTTCACGGTTATGTAAATGAAAGTGTACTTCTGTAGATGATGCGGGGGGAGTTCTTCGTTGTGGAGTACGTAGGCTGGGAAACATCCTACACAGAAATTGTACCTGCAGAGCGGATCAGGCCTATGAATACCAACCCTCCCTTATCTAAAAATACCTTTACCAAGTTTGAAATAGAAGTGCCAGAGGATCTCAGAGAATAGTATGTTTGCATATTTGACAATGTCGCGTCTGTAACCGTAATATCGTCTTCTAGTGCGAAAAGGGAAGGGGTGCATAAGGAGTTTCAGAAAGCCATTGAAGCCGCCGTTTGTCGATACGTCCCTGAACGCGGCATCCTCAGTATTATGGTAAGAAAGCTCACACTGCTAAAATACCAAAAGAATATAAGTAGTGATGTTCCTTTTCATTTATTTCAGTCTCGGAACGAGTCCACCAAGAAGCGTGCGAGTATGCTGCAAGATATCCATTTTCGGAACTTGACACAAAAAGTAACGCTGTTAAAGCGCACCGAAGAAGCGGCAAAGCAGCTGGAACACACAAGATTGCAGTCGAGTTCAGGGTATGTACTTTTGATTTCCCCTTAGATTTACTGCTATCGAGTCCGTTAACTGAGTTCCATTGTGAAGTACCGTATTCAAGCTCGTAAAGCACTTTAAAACACCTCTAAAAACTTGTATGTTTGTAGGAGCGTCACGGACGAGTTTACGGTGCGGGAAGATTTGATGGGTCTGGCCATCGGTGCTCATGGTGCCAACATTCAACTGGCGCGCAAAGTAGAAGGCGTGACAAACATTGAGCTCCTGGAGAACTCCTGCACGTTCCGTATTTTCGGCGACAGCGATGAAGCGGTACGCAAAGCCCGTTCTCTCTTGGAGTATGGCGAAGAGTCTGTGCAAGTTCCACGTGATTTAGTGGGCAAAGTGATTGGCAAGAATGGGCGCATCATTCAAGAGATTGTGGATAAATCCAACGTGGTTCGAGTGAAGATTGAAGGCGATAATGAACCGACCCCGTCTGTCCCCCGGGAAGCTGGGCTCGTGCCTTTTGTATTTGTTGGCACCATTGACGCCATTTCGAACGCCAAAGTCTTGCTCGAGTACCATTTAGCCCATTTGAGAGAAGTTGAACTCTTACGTCAAGAAAAGCTGGAAATCGATCAGCAGCTACGTTCTATGCATAACATGCCTTCCGGGCCCATGCAATCTTTTGCCATGCAGCGGAGGGCAGACAGGTAAGGAAACTCCGCTTTTGCGAATAGTGAATAAGACAGAATGGCTTTGAAATGTCTGGTATCCACGTCTCGCAGGGGCTATAGCGCAGAACCAGATTTGGTCAGAGACCGGGAGCGAAGCGGGCCGCCACGCGGTCGAGGACGAGGTGGGCGTGGCGGAGTGGGATCTGGAGCTGGATCACGTTACGGTGATTCACGTTTAGGCAGCACTGGACCTCGTGGTAGTCGTGGCGGACGAGGAAGAGGAGGCTCAGAAAGTAACGAAACTTCTTACTGAACATTCGAATATAGTTTTTATACAGTACAAGCCCTTTTGTCCAGCCTTTGTTCAACCAGCTATAAATTCGCTGAAACTTCCTTCGTGAATAGTTTTGTCGATTCTACGAAAAATCACAGTGGACAATGACCAGGGCGACTTAAAAAATCGTCTAGAAAGTTTAAATCGTGAACTAAACAAATATTTAATAAAAACCATCCATGCTATTTATTTATTTATTCGTGTTGTTCATTTTTTTAGTCTTATTTTAAGCATGGAATGGGCAGTTGTAAGCTTTGCCGGATTAAAATATTGTAGGGTGGATAAGTGATGCATTTGTCCTCATTAGATCCTAGAAATTTTTAGTTAGATGTTTACCACAGAAATTGTTAAAGGTTTTAGGAAGATTCTCATACTTGTATTGATTTTTGTTCGAAACAATTAAAAGAGTAATTTAATTGCCTGATTTTTATTTTTATTTACTATTATTATTTCGTTGTGATGTTTCCTTCTTGTGAGTTTGGTGATCAAAAGATATAGACTGTCTCAGCTTAGAAACCTTACTCATTATATGTTGCGTGTTTAGGCTCGCGTTTTGACAGGGACCGTCGCCCGCCGCGCGGGGGCAGCTCTGGTGGTTATGGCCGCCGAGACGGTGATGCTGGTCGTCCAGTCGTAGCTCCGAAGTCAGGCAGATCTGGTGAAGAGGATGAAAATGCTTTGGATTCTCAAGATCTGTCTAGTGCTGCTAGTTTGGAACGTGATTCGGGATCAAGCGTCGAAGGTTCTAGTGCTGGACGCCGCCGAGCTAAGCGCCGACCACGTCGACCTGACCAAGAGACCAACGGAAGGCCCATAGGTAAGCGTGATTTTTCAAGTAGTGTTGTTATTCAAAAACGCAGAGGTCAGTCTTAGTGCTGAAACAAGAATTCACCTTTCAAAATGTGACGTTTCTGTCGACGATACTTGGAAATGTCGTATGCCAGTCGAGTCAGTGCACTGAGCTGCTGAATTACGTTCGGACGTAAAATTGCTAATAGACTACGTGATTAACTTAATGGATTTTCATATATCTCATATATCATTTATAGACTTATTTTTAAATATATTTTATTTTACATTGTATCGGTAATTTTATGAGGTTGTTTTAGTAAATTTTATGATTGACCTTCATAATGTTTTCTCTTCGTATCAGATACAGCCAGTGCTCCCGGCTCGCGTATGCCCTCCGCTGTTCCTAGTAAGGAAGGGACGCCTGCTTTGGCATCAGACGCGCCAACGGCCAATCTTCCAAGTGCTGCCCCCAAACCTCCTCGGGAACCTCGTGGTGGACGGGGTGAGCGCAATCAATCTCGCAAAGCACCTCCTTCTGCAGAATCATCCCAAGTTACAGAAACTGTCAATGGGACGCCAGCCCCCACAACGGCGTAAGCAGAAAGTTCACGGATTTTTCATGCACGAGGGGCGGTTAACAGCGGGCTAGAGAGAGATCCCTCAAGGATCCGCTCTCCGTTTTCATGGAGAAGAAGCGCGTTTCGAGAAATAACGTCCACGTACAGACGAAAACGCCCCGCCCTCTCTGATGCGAGCTAACAGTTGAATTAATCAAGGAAGATAACTACTACATGGACGTTACAACCTATGGAAAATTCAGTTACCACACTTAACTTTTTCTTGAGTTCTGCGTCGTTTTGGAATCCTGGAGAAGGAAAGGAAAAAAAATTATAAAGACGTAAACGGATTCTTTGATGAAGACCAAGACCACCCCCAAGAAGAAGAAAGAAGAAGCCCCCCCCCCTTCCCCTTTGCCCCCTTCTTCCCCTCTCTTGCTGCTAATGGGATGAGATATTGTTGCTAATTAACCAAGTTACTTTCGTTTGGACACGAGATGGTATTCAAGTAGTTGTTGCCGACGCGTGTCGGGAATGATTTTTGAAGATTTTTTATTTCGCCCAGTTGTGAACGGAGAACAAATCACGAAAAAAGGAACGTTTTCGACCTCGTAGCGTAGAAAATTGATACTCTTTCCCGAGAAGAAACAAAGGAATGTACATTTGGTAGAAAGTGAGGAAGTGCCAGTTGAAGAAAAAAATGAAGGCGAAACTCTTCTCTTTTTTGTTGAATTACCTGTAAAGACTGAAGGTTGAGGACAAAAGAAGTGCGAAAACTCGGGTCAAATAGGTCTTTGTTCTACAATACCCCTCTCCTCTGTTTATTTGACGTGGCTAAAAAACCAGAAGGAAAAGCTTGCCATCCCGTAATTATGTTTGAGAAAATCATGCATTTTTTAAAAAAGTTTCCTCTATAGTTCTACATTTCACGCTTGTATTTCACTTCTCATGACTTGAGTTTTTTCTCGTTTTTGTGGCAACTTGGGAGAAAACAGTCTCCTTTGGTTAGGAATGGCTATGTTTTGCAAATTTTTTCGTGCTTTGTTTAACCCAGGGTTTTCTTTACGTGCCGAATTATAATGCGTCGTGAACTCTGGCAAACGTGGAAGAATTTTTTCATGAGAACAAATTGTAGTCGAAAATACGTCCTTGAAAAATAATGGTCAGAAACCTGAGTTGATTTCTGCCAACGCAACGTTTTGTTTCCGTCGTATTTTTAAGTTTATTCGGTCGAGAGTGCCAGCGTTCACGAATTGGTTTATTATCTTTTCATATCATTTAGCACTAATTAAGCGCTTCTCAGCAATATTGCTCGATCATTTTCATTTCATTATTTATCCTGTCTGGATTAGCAGAAAATGTCAAAAAATTAAAAAGCTACCGGCGTGTTTCTGACCTAGCTATCTCTCTGACCTTTCGAAAATTTTCAGAATTGAAAACATTAATTAATCAGAAATAAGCTTGTATGTGTGACTTTATATGCCAATTTCAAAGTGGACTTAGGTGGGATATGTTCCGGAGACGCTTCGAGTGGAAGCTACCAAAGAAACTGGCCGGTCAAACTCTATAAATAGAGATAAGAATAAGCGAACTATCGGAACAGGCCTGCGCTATGGTATCGGAAGATTCAATGAAGTCTTGAAACGTTCGCTTCCTTGAGAGAAGACAATTGAACTTGAAAGCTGAAATTAGGATAAACCTAGGAGAGCTAATGACGTTCGCGACTACGTGTGGAATTTCACGTTCCCTACTGCAGACTCTAATTAACTAATTTCGGAAAACCCAACAGTGGACGCTTTATCTCTACCTTGGTGTGTGTGCTCCTTTCATTTAGCCCATTTCGGATTGCCTCTCCTGGTCCCAAGTGCTGAATGTCCCGTCGGATCACAGCCACAGCGTTCTCGCTGGCCAATTCAAACATTAGAGGTACTTGGGTATCAAACGGATGTTAATCAACTATCTGAACCGAAGATGATTTTAATGAGCACGGAAAGTTTTCATTGCGATCGTATCGACATTTGAAAATGGCTATGGCTGGCACTTAGGTAGGGTGTGTTGAAATTGAAAAGCACGCTATGAACAAAACAAATAAGACTGACAATTGCGGTAAGATATGTAAAATGGAGCTGCCCCTCAATACATTTTCTTGTTTCGTCCTTTGTGAGTTTTCCTGTTAGCATTACACAGTATAAACAACCGTTAACCCATGCACTGTAAAATCTCGCTAGAACATACACGGAGTAGACGGAAGATTTGACATTATTGTCGATTATACGTAATTATCACTATTGGAATAAACGCTTTTCATTCGCCGACAGATACGGATTTGTATACAATAGCCGCATGTTCGTTGTAACTGGTGTAGGTTATAGCGAGATTTTACTGTTCCTGATTTATATGCTCATGTCCTATACTTGGCATGCGGAATTCAGCTACTTATTATGTTGAAATGCCCGTTAAGAGCATAAGATCTAATGTGCATGCTCCGCAGACCAATTTGCTGGCATAATTCGTTCTTGGAGAAGAAAAGAAATCAATCCACATCGACATGTTATAAATGGCTGGTGAATTCAGATAAGTCACTATGTGTGTTTGAAATTCCTAGAAACAACAGTGTTTATCACAGAACAGTTTTTTTTTTTTCAAACCAACTCAAAATCAAGCGGTACCTGCAAGGTAAAACCATTAATAATTCACAGCTGTAATTCGTCGTTCTGATTAAATTATTGGCACAGGTTAAAGATGCTAGAATCAGTTATTTTTTTAACAAGCGAATTCGAATAACGCAAATGATCTCGCCAACTCAAAAATTGCTATTTATGCACTCCTTATCAAAGAAATAGGTAAGAAATCGCTGTACAACTTTACACTATAAGTATAAAAACTATCTTGTCAACTAATTATTTTTCCGCTGTGATAAGTAGAATTGTTGATAGGAATAACCCTGTTGAATTTAACTGGGAAACGAATACCGTCAACGGTGCTTCAATTCTAAGTTGATAACATATGTAAAGTAACAAACGCAAGTATGAGGTTTCATTTCATTCAAGAGAAGAACTACCTCAAAAACATACTACTACTACTAATAATAATCATCATCATCAAATAACTCGAATCCAAAAATTAAAATCGGTTGCTCATTCACCGGTTTCCGTTTAATCTAGCCAGGTGAGGAGTTTGCTAACGCTCGTAGTTATCTTTTCGCGCCAAACCTTCTGTTGTTATTTGGTGGTATCAAGTGTGTGAAATTCACTTTTTTCGTAACTTGAATAGTGAAAACACAGCCAATATGCCGCCGAAACGAAAGAAGGTTACTGAAGACGAGGAAACACCACCTAATACTAGAAGAATTAGACATGCTGATGCAGCCGCTGCGATGGAAGAAGACCAGGATATTAATGGTCAAGCAGAGCAACCACGACTTTCGAAAAAGCAGGCTTCCAGACCCGCGGATAAAAGACCTGCACAAGACCCTGATCAGGATATTGATGAAGAAGGTGAAGATGGTATGGAAATCGAAGAAGAGGAAGGTGGTTTACGCATTGGAGACATTTACATCCCTCCTCCGCCCGCCCCAGCTCTAACTTTCGAAGCAAACGGCCCACGATTAATTATTACTCATATTACAAATGAGAACTTTAAAAGCTACGCCGGAAAAGAAATCTTAGGCCCATTTCACAAAAGTTTCACGTCTATCGTGGGCCCTAATGGCAGCGGCAAAAGTAACGTAATCGATTCCATGCTGTTCGTCTTCGGATATCGCGCTAACAAAATCCGTTCTAAGAAAATTTCGGTTTTGCTCCATAATTCGGCCAAATTTCCTAACGTTCAGAGCTGTACTGTCTCTGTACATTTTCAGCTCATTGTCGACAAAGTAAAAGATCTTTGCTACGCCGTTTTATTTAAATCCTCGCCTTATTGGCATCATTTTTTCAGTATTAATCTGTTATTATGATAGGCTGGGGATGAATTCGAAGTGGTTCCCAACTCAGGATTCATCATTTCGCGGACCGCTTTCAAAGACAATAAATCCTTTTATGAAATTAATGGACGCCGTGTACAGTTTAAAGAAGTTGCGAAAATGCTAAAACACTATGGAATTGACTTGATTCACAATCGTTTCTTAATTTTGCAAGTAATGCGTGTCCGTAGACTCAAAGTCTGTTAATTTCACAGTCCTTTTTTCGTAGGGAGAAGTAGAACAGATAGCTATGATGAAACCGAAAGCACCCACCGAACACGATGTTGGCATGTTGGAATATTTGGAGGATATTGTTGGCTCTTCGCGTTATAAAGAGCCGATTGAAAAGCTACAGCAACGGGTAGAGGCTTTAAATGAACAGCGGACTGAGAAATTGAATCGCGTGAAACTAGTCGAGAAGGAAAAGGACGAGTTGCAAGGACCGAGAGATAAAGCTGTGGCTTATATTGAATGCGAGAATAAAGTTACAGAAAATAAGCACATTCAGCAGCAAATTTACAGGTAACATGAATAAATTTGTCTTGCGTATGTTAATGTTAATAAACTATAACAAGGTTTGACGCACAGAGAGATCTTGACCACGCTGAAGAAGAAAAGAAAGCGTTTGACGAAGAGATGACTGACATAACGAACAAAATAGAAAGCGTTGCAGTTCGTAAAGCGACCAAAATTAAAGAACATGAGGAAATCGTTAGGTAAGTTGGTTCAAAATCCAGATCTGCCGACTGAGTGGTCCTTTTGTGTTTAATTAGCATACGGAAAAAAGCCGCCGCTAAAGTTGAAAAAGCGCACGAAGAGTTTAAGCAATTGTCAACTGAAGATGACAGAATCAATGAAATGATCAAGGTGGCCAAGGAAAACCGGACCAAGCTGAAGAAAAACTTGGCTACTGAAACGAAAAAGGTACAGCTTTTCTAAATTGTGCAGTCTTATTGTATTTTAAAACGTTGCTTTGCAGTTAGAAGAATGCCAAGCAGCACCCGAGAAGCACCGGAGTGAAATTGAGAAAATGGAAAAACAGAAAGTCAAGTTAGAAGAGAAAAGAACAGAGGAAGAGGAAGCAGTCGCAAAAATCTTAGCTAGTTTGAGCAAAGAAACGCAAACTTTGCAAAAAGATAAGGACAAACTCGAAGAGCAGCTTCTGGAACTGAAGAGAACTGTGAACGAAACTCAGTCTGCTGTAAGAAAAAAAAGGCACTGCACTGCAGGCTATTAATTTTTTTATCATTAATTTCTTCTTCAGTTCAATATTGCCCAGTCTGAGCTTGATATCTACTTAAGTAAAGAAAATCAGGAGAAAACTAAACTGGAAAAAATGCAGGAAACATACAACACTGCCAAACAAACTGTCGAGGAATGCCAAAAGTATAATGAAGATCAGTTTGTAATACACGAAGAACTTACGCGATCCATATTTAATAGGAATATTACGCACTGGGAAAAAGAAGGCCCCAAGAAACAAGCGTTGCTAACCAAAGCGCAGGCTGACTTGGAAAGTTTAGCTAAAGAAGAGAATTTCCTGGACGGAGAGATTCGTCGAGCACGATCCCAACTTGAAGAAGGGTTGTCTAGCATGGCAGCGGACCATAGTCGAGGCAGGGTCCTGGATTCGTTAATGGACCAGAAGAAGAGTGGAAAAATTCCTGGGATATTCGGAAGATTGGTAGGGTCTATTTATGTATTGCTAACAGTTTTCAGTCTGCCCTTTTAGGGTGATTTGGGTGGAATCAACGAAAAATATGATATCGCCATTTCAACTGCCTGCGGGCCACTGGACAATATTGTAGTAGATACGGTGGACACGGCCCAACAGTGTGTTCTCTTCTTAAGGAAGAACAGTCTAGGTTTAGCTAGCTTCATTGCCTTGGATAAGATGGAGCGGTGGAGAGATAATGCTAATTCAAAGATTCAAACGTCAGTTTTCTTGCCTATAATTTAACAGGGAGTCTATAATGGTGACTTTGTAGGCCCGAGAATGTCCATCGGTTGTACGATCTTGTCGAAATTCGTGACGAACGGCTCAAGACCGCGTTTTACTACGCGTTAAGAGACACTTTAGTGGCCAACGATCTGGAGCAAGCGACTCGTATTGCGTATGGTCAAGTTCGTCATCGTGTTGTCACCTTAAGAGGAGACATGATTGAACCATCTGGTAAACTTTGCCTGTTAATTAGTTGAAGAGAGATTATATTGTGTGTTTTGTTAGGGACGATGAGTGGTGGAGGAAAGTCAGTTTTGAGAGGCCGCATGGGGCGGCAAGTTCGTACCGATACTTCGAGGAATGGACCGACAGCTGATGAGTTGAAAACAATAGAGGGACGAATGAATTCGTACGTTGAAAAGATGCAGCATTTACGAGAACGAAAAACTGAACTTCAACGACAAGTAGCTACATTGACGCAAGAGCTGAAGGAGTCTCAGATTGAAAAATGGACGATGGAAATCAAAGTAGGATTTATTTATTTCGGGGGGGATTGCATGACTTTACTAACGACCGTTTTTGGTGTCTTTTTGTTAGGCTTTAAAAGAAAAGGCGAGTACCATCGAAGGACAGTTAAAAGCGCAGGAAAAGCAAGTAAAGGATGCCGAACCTGATAAGAATAAAGTGAAGACTTTGGAAGCGGCAATTGCGGCAAAACGCAAAAATTTCGATGAAGCTACGTCAGTAGCTTCAAAAGTGGAAGAAAAAGTACAAAAAGTGCGAGATCAAATTGAAGCTATAGCAGGAGGACGAGTGAGGGCCGCGCAAGAAAAGCTGGAATCAGTGGTGAAGCAGTTGGATAAAACTGCTGGTGATATTTCGCGTTTGAGTGTTGCGATCAAGACCGCTGAAAGGTTTGATTACTTAAACTGAAAGTCTCAGTTTTATTACGTGTATTCTTAGAAATGCGAAAAAGTCGGCTGACAAGATTGAGACGTTAAAGCAGGAACTTGAAGAAATTCACAACGAATTGTTGGCCAACACCCAGCGGTCAGAGGAGATTGAAAAAACCTGCGTTCCGCTGCTCGAAAAGACAGAGGGATACCAGGCAAGCGGAGAAGTTATGCTGTGTATTCAGACTTAGAACGTATGTTTTCCATTTATAGAAAGAGCTGAACGAGGCTGAAGAGCGGGCAATAGAAATAAAGAAGGCATTGGATGAAATCGTTGAGGACGAGAAAAAGGCCAAGGCTGCCAAAATTGAATTTGACCAGAAAGTGCAAAAAATTACAGACCGCGTTGCACAAAGTAAAAGTCGAATTGCACATGCTGAACGTGAAGTACGTATATTTTCGTTAAAAATGTATAGATCTGGTTGGCAGTGAGTTATAATTTATATATTTTTTCAAAGATGGGGAAATTAAAGTTTCAACACATCGACGGGGAAGAGATGAGAGAATTCCGAGTGCTGTCCCTTGAAGAACTGGAAACGTTGGATCGAGAAAAGCTGAAATATGCAGTCGAGCTAGGTGAACAGGAGTTACGGGCTCAGAAACCCAATCTTGCCGTCATCGAAGAGTATCGGAGAAAGGTACATTTTCGGAATATATGTAGAAACCTTCTTTATACAATGTGATCTCCGTTTGCACAGGAAGAAGCTTACGTAGCCAGAGTTGCTGAGTTGGATGAAGTTACAAGATTAAGGGACGAACAGCGTGAATACGTAGATAACCTAAGTAAAGCTCGTTTGAATGAATTCATGACTGGGTTTGGCATCATTACTATGAAACTGAAAGAGATGTATCAAATGATCACCATGGGCGGTGATGCTGAATTGGAATTGCTCGATTCCTTGGATCCTTTCACAGAAGGCATCGTTTTTAGGTATTACTTTCTATTCTCAGAGCATCGAGAATTTATTTGTAACGTATGGGATATTTCTAGTGTTCGCCCTCCAAAGAAATCGTGGAAGAATATTTCGAACTTATCTGGAGGAGAAAAAACGTTGTCTTCCTTAGCTTTGGTCTTTGCCTTGCATTATTACAAGCCTACGCCTTTATATGTGATGGACGAAATAGGTAAAGAGTAGTTCCTTGATAATGTTCGTAAATTGCTCAAACGTGATTTCTCTTTACAGATGCTGCTCTCGATTACAAGAATGTTTCCATCGTGGGACATTATATTAAGGTATTAATGTTGAGTTATAAATTATACTGTTTTGTAAGACAAGCGTACGTTTATAGGAACGAACGAAGAATGCCCAGTTTATTGTGATTTCTTTGCGATCCAACATGTTCGAACTGGCAGATCGATTAGTTGGCATCTACAAAGTACTGAACTGTACACATTCCGCGACCATCAATCCTTCATTTTATGGCGAAGGTCAAGTTAACTCGGAAGCTCAACCGAAACCTATTTGCGAGAATAGGGAAACGACCTTTGACGCTACAAGTAGTAATACGGAGAACGGCCAAATTCTTGAACCTGAAGAGCACGTTACTGAAGAAGAGTGAACTAATCTTGTATTGTCTCATTGTATTCGATTCCAAGTTTATAAAGAAAACAAACGTAAAAAATTGATTGTAGATTGAGTATCTATTTTTTTATTACATGGTAGGGCTGGCAATCCGTTTGGGTCAAGCCGAGCTGAGCTCTTGCCAGCCAATCAATTCGCTTTCGTACTACGCGCACAAATCAACACCTTCGCAAAATTTTCAGTACGCTTGACTGGTGTTGTAGCTTGGATACACTGGTGTGCTTCTTTTTCTCAACATCGTAGCCCTTTGGAATAAAGCTGCAATAAATGAGGTAGGGGACGAAAGGGCTCAAAAGTCTAAAGAGCCCACGTAGTGTAAAGGAGTTGATATTTAAGTTAACCGTGTCAACACAGTTCTTTTATGTACGCAAAACTTTACGAAGTAATTCTCGTTCTACGACCGCAACTCTTTTAGAAAATTGGGTTCCAGAGGTCCCAACGTGTTGGTTCAGATCGTGCAGCACTCTATCGTCAAAGCACTCAAGCTTTGACAATGTAAACAAAGGCGTACGGGATCAGCAACAATCAAAGGGAATGACGGTCTACAATTTGTACATATTTGACCAAAAAGGGAACTTATTATATTATGGTGAATGGTGCCGAAAGAAACATGCAGGGATGACAAGGGAAGAGGTAAGTTTGTGACGTTTCGAAGTGATGGACCATTGGTGTAGTAATTTTTCCCTCTACGGTTGCAGGAAGGGAAGTTTATGTATGGAATGCTATACTCCATTAAGTCTTTCGTTACGCGAATGTCTCCAACTGATGTCAAAGAAGGTTTTCAATCATACCGCACCAGCAAGTATAGATTGAATTATTTAGAAACACCAACGAAGTATACGTTTGTCCTCAATACCGACACAGCAGCTCCCTGCGTAAAAGATGTGCTTCAGAATATTTACAGTCAGGTAAGAAACTGAGCTCCTTAATACTTTTTTTCTTTAAAGTTACTTTCAACTACAGGTTTTTATTGAATATTACGTTAAGAATCCTGCGTGCAAGCTCGGTGAAGCGATAACTAGCGAACTCTTCAAAAGCAAGCTTGAAGAAGTCATCAAAGAGTCCCCAGCGTATTCATTTAAAACTACATAAACCTTAATTCCGTTTGTGTCTTTGTAAATAAATTTTGTGGCATGAACCATTTATGCTCACATTCCAAATCGTTTAAAGATGTCTCTTTTGGTGGTAATTTTGTATTTATAGATGTTGACTTTTGAAAGATCAACAATCCACTCAAAATATGCGAGATTTACTGAAGCCGTGGTTAACACCGTGTCGACTCGACACATTCGACTTGACACAAACCGTCTCGACAATGTCGAGACGATTTACGCAAATTGTATCATGGCTATTTGCTCTCGGCGCATATCGCCTTATACACAAAATGGCGGGTGCACGGAGATCATCCGAAGAGAAGCTAAATATTAATATGTCATAATTTGATTCTGGAAAAATCTTGAAATCTTTCTGATAAAATCTAAAACTGAATGGCTAATATAATGCTTATGTTTTCTGACAACTTAGTATTGTTTGCGTTTATTTTCGTTTTAAAACCTATGTTTATACTCTTTTCTTTTTTTTTTTTTTTTTTTTTTTTTTTTTTTACACTGGGTAAAGTGCCTACGGATTTTCATTCTTGGATATGACCAGTGAGTGAACAACGGAAGATACATCGAATATTTTATGCTTGTGAATTAAATTCCAGATAAAGGGAGTTGATATTATCTATGCATTATTAACATACTAAGTATTCTTGCAATTTTTTATGCAAATCTGATTAGAATTTTGCAGTCTACTCCAGAAAATTGTAGAATATCATACGACGAGAAATTTAGTTTCGCATTCTGTACCTCGCAGTTCAGTATCGGCGATCGTTGAACAGTGAACACAACGGCATGGCAATGTTTACCACGTGGTTGGGAAACATCAACGGAATCTACTTCGTCTAACAAGTTCTTACTCTGATTAAATTATTGTTGCTACCCTATACAATTTTACCGTGCCAAGTTATTGTTATTGAATCCACGGCGTGGTACACAATGAGTCAGAATCTGTACAACCCCTTCGCGTTACCTAGCCCGGCATTTTTAGATGCACGACTGTCCAATCCCGTTTCAAACAACTTGGGCACAAAGCAGCAGCAAACGTCTGTTCCCGGACTTCCCACGCTAAAGAAACCATCATTCTCCCCCGCTTCAGACTGGCAAGTCGCAAATTCGGCACATGGTCATGCAAAGCGCTACCCTTCTCATTCAAATCACCAACCTCGTTATCCAAATCACGGGAGCCAATTCAGAGGTCATTCCAGGCATCCTTTTAATTCGAGCCCCAGAACCTATTCTATTCAGGCCAGTCCAAAAAAAGATTATCAAAATTTTTCCTTTTTCTGCCGTCGCTGTGACCGATCCTTCAAAACTGAGGAGCAATATAACGAACACGTAAGTGAACATGTAACGTGCGGGATTGACGGCTGTACTTTCGTGAGTCATCCAAAAATAGTAGAAAAACATATTGCCATGCAGCACGAGACTGGATTAGCGCTGAAAATTATGTCACTGAACACACCCGAAGATATAGCCAAATGGAGAGAAGAACGAAAAAAGTAAAGTTTGCGAAGCATAATAATAATCTGTTATTTGACAAGAATTTTTAAGGCGATTCCCTACAGCAGCCAAAGTTTCGGAAAAAATTGCAGCCAAAAAAGAACAGACCAACCGTGGCGAGTTGTTGGATGATCAGCCCGAACGGTTTCCTAGTAATTTCTCTTTTCTTTTTGTACACTGGATATAGTGCTTTTCTGATTTTAGTTCGCACGAGAGAAAAAGGTCGCGGGAGAGGACGAGGAAGAGGAGGACGAGGTGCAAGATCCGGGCGGGGCAGAAACGGCAACGAATTTCGAGAAAATATATCGCATGCGATTTCGAGATCAGACGTGAAACGTGTTCCGAATACTACGATAGATAAAGACTTACATTTAAAATTAGTAGAGGAATGTTCAGAAATTGCGCCAGAAGATGAAAAGAAAGGAAATCTGCCTGTTTTTAGGGGAACAGGTATAAATATGCACGGTGATTTTTACGTAAACTTCAAATAATGCAGCATCTGCCCATAATCTAGCATCCCATCTGGGTGTGGCGAAAAAACTTCCGCAGTCCTGGATCGACGCGACCATTGAAGATTACACAAGCGACGAAGATATGAAGACAGATGCCAATATTGAGTCGACAGCACAAGGAAACGAAGAAAGTCTTAACAGTCAGATTAGTGATAACAAGCCGTTAAATGGTACTAGCCAAGCATTGTCCGCTATATTAGGCGCATATGCCTCAGATTCCGAGGAAAGTCTAGGTATAAAAATAATCTATTCGTTTTTATTCTTTTACTTTCATAATTACGTGCGTTTCGGTTTTAGAGGAAGGCGAGTTAAAGGAAGAAGCAGACGACAAAAAGTCTGAAACCGGAAGTCAGTTTGCGGCTAACGATGATGTTTCCGTGCCTGTTGCAAAAGAAGACAAAGAAGTTCCTCCAGACGGGGACAAAGTGGTTTCTCTTAACCCTAATAAACGTAAGAGGAAGCGAGGCAAACGTGGTTGTGCAGAGGAAACCCCAAATCCTCCTCAAGCGAAACCTCCTAACGCGCCTATCCGCCGCAAACGATTAACTTTGCTACAAAAGGTAGATATTACTTTCGGTAAAAATTATATTTTTTTCACCTTTTTTTTCCAGCTTTTACAAGGCGAAATACGGCATGAGCGGAACGTTATTCTTCAGTGTGTTCATTATGTGGTACAGAATAACTTTTTTGATGTTGGAGGATAATATGGACATTCGTGCTCGTCTATCGAAAAAGGTTTCCACGTGCAAATATAATCAATCACAGAAACTTATTTTGTTTGTTGTTTCTGTTAAGGAATTGCCACGGTTATGAACTGTATTCAGTTTATCTCTAGTTCAAATGCTAAGAATTTTTTCCGTAGCACCCTCTTGTGATTGTGGAAGGTGTATGGAGAAGGATTGAAGGAAGGACTTGCTGGAAGAAAGATTAATTTTTTTAATTCAATTTATGACGGAGATAAATTAAGTTTTAAAAAATGCTTTTATTAAATTACCCGAAGAATACAGTACAAAACCATATTCCCCATATAATTTTTTTTTCTCACTACGAAAGGAGGAAAATATTTTTCTCGTGCGGTATAAGCTTTTTACAATTTTCATATGTGAACATAATTGAAAAAAATTGACTCAGTTAATAAAATTTTTAAAATTAAACTTCTTCAAGTAAAGTTCAACCACGCGGAGTAGTATTAACATGCATAACTTTACTCTCAGCATAATTAAATTATATACTGTACAGTTTTTGGGAATCCGTCCCCAAATTTCAACATGTACTACATTGTACTGCGCCCATGCTAGGAGTCTATATACGAGAGTTTGGGGACTGTGACGTCATGCCTTGCTTGTCTATGCCGCCTTTTTATGAACGTCACGAAAATTGAGCTCCGCCTTTCTTTTTCTGTCAACTTTGGGTGGAGAAGGTGGGGAATACACACACCAACACAGCTGATGATACATACTACTTTAAGCGAAAATGTCAAGTAGTAGTGAATGTGATGAATTTTTTGACATCGATGAACAGTCGTCTCTGAAAGCTTCTGCCTCCAGGTATGTGCCTTTTACAGGGTAGTATTCTTCTTCTCAATTAAAAACAGCAAATAGAATCGTTTTAAGAACGAAAACGTAGTAATATTGACAGGGAAAGTTAGATCAGACTTAATTCGATTCTCCCTTTTAGGCTTGACAGCGATGAAACGGTCTTTCTATCTCCCTACCCAGCAAAAGCTGAAAGTTCTGATGCAACAGCAACTACTGACAATGGTAGCGACCCTCCACTCAGCCAGCATCCTATCATTCAGATAGATTCATCTGTTGGTGACGCTGAAGTAAGCGATGCTGAACCCAAAACTAATAATTCAGAAAGTGCGGACTTTATGTTCAAAGAGCCGACGTGCTTACCTATCCGACCAAGGCCTACATCATTCATAGAAGATGTAAAAAAGGTAGTATTTATTATGTCCTTGCCACCGTAGATTTAAAATTTCGAATAATCAGGTACTGGTCACGGATGACAAGAAATCTCGGGAAGTTGAAAAGCGACGAAGGAAGCTGGAGGACTTACGCAAACGGATGTTAACTGATGATGACGAAGGAGGCGGCAGTTATTCTGGTGCCAATGCTAGCCCTCCTGGCAGCAAAGGCTCTTCTTTAGACGGGATCTACGCCCTCACGTCCAGCAAACATTCCCATCCCTTCCGAATCGTTGAGCACGACGCCGTTTCTTTGCAAAGTACCATTTCGTTAGGTCGTGTGGGTCGCATTCTAGGCAGCACGAGCTCTGAAAGTGCTCTAAGGCCTGCGTGTAGCAAGGACAACATTAAAAGTAGCAAAGAAAACGTTCAAAATGAAGACAAAGGATCCAAGCTCAGTCTTGTCAAACCGGCCGAAACACCACAAGAAGAAAAAAGAGTTGCCCAAATGCCAGACCTGGTCACCAGCACGAAACGCCCACCACTTGCTTTGGTTTTCAACCCTGGTGAAGGCAAAGAGGAAGTGGTGATGCCCATCGAGCTCCGTGACTCGCCCGATAAACAACCACCGGATCCAGTTGCACCCCCACGCCGGAAGAAAAAGGCCAAAGATTCTCCTGTAGAAGTAATGAGTCCTAATACCTACATTCCGTTTTTAAGTAAGTTTGAATTATATTGCCTAGGCTAATGCAAGTACCAAAGAAGGTACGTTACCCAGTCCAGCGTCAGCAGCAATTGAGTCCCTGGCCAAAGATTTTGAAAATGCTCTCGACTTAAAAGCAGCCGTTAAAGGAGCATACGTTGTTAAGCCTCAGGTAAACGCATCCTATTTCTTCCCTACTGTAGCCTTAATATGTTTTCTTATTAACTGCTTCGCTTTCGGTACATAGTTCTGGCTAAAGGTATTCTTTCTTATTCAAATCACTTAATGCATTTTCATTCCTAATTACTCTTTTTTTATTACTAGGATAATGAAGCTAACAAAGCTGCAGCCTCAGAAATGGAGCAGGAACTTGTGCCTGAGACTTCAAGTTCTACCCGGCCTTGCAACCCATCTCTGGAAGTACCTGGTGCCGCTGATGACGGAATTCATAACCGCATTCGGTTATCCTCGACGACGTTGGACGATGATGGCTTGTTGCGCCAATTAAACATGCTTGTACGCACAAGAACAGATTCTGGGAAACCGTTGTCCGATATGGTAGTTTTCAGATTGTTTTCATAGTATTTACATGAAGTCGTCAAATGTGTTTCATTTGAAGGAAATACTTGAACAAGTTACTGTCCTTAACTTGGATACCGGTGAACGTATTGCGCTTAGTGTAGCGGAAGACAAGTTACCACGTTGTGTCAACCCCCTTTCGTTGCATATAATGCGCTTAACGTCAGAATATGTGAGGTAAACAAGGAAATACTGTTTGAGAACGTGCCAGGTTTAAGATTGTTTACTTTACAACTGACCCCTTTTATATACGTTTATAGTAACAGTAGTCTGGAAAAAGAAAAAGAATCTGATGAGGAGAGCATGGACATGAAAAAGAGTCGTTTGGACGTACCAGACGAAGGAGACACAGCATCACTCCGGAAGAAAACGTAATTGTGCAGTCATTTTACAGGGAAATTTAACTTTTTTTTTATTCTAGGTCCCAGTTGAAGAAATTCTTGGGCTCAACTATGAAAAAAACTGTGGACAAGGCTAAAATGATTGCTCAAGAAGTATCTCATTCCAGACACAAAGATAAAGAAGACATCATTGACATGCCAGAAGACAGCACGGGGGGAGATCAACACCTTAAAGTAATCTTCAATTCGTTCTAAATATCTCTACGCGGCTTTTATGTCGTACTCACTGCATTGAAGATTTGGGAAGTGTATAGCCGTATACCAATTACATTAAAAAAAATTCCTGATGTAGATGAAAGCGTCACATAGCCACAAAGGTCCTTATGAATTTGATACCCTTCAGTTGGTGCAAGAAATAACTGGTGAACACTCCGGTCCCATATGGTGCATGAAGTTTTCACAGTGTGGTCGTCTTTTGGCGACTGCTGGTCAAGATCGTTTACTGAGAATTTGGGTGCTAAGGGCAGCTTTTCATTATTTCCAAGACATGCGTACCAAATACAACGCTGATACGAAAGTATGTATTGGTTTTATGGTTTGAAATGGAACACGAATCAATGTTGATTTCATTAGGTGTCACCCACACCGTCGCAGGAGAGTTTGGTTTCACAGCATTCGTCCGAGGATCCAAATTTGTGTGGGTTTAGCAGTGAAGAATTGAGTGCCTTGGACCCCCGTGCCCCTTTTATGCCTAAACCGTTCTGTATATACACGGGACACACATCAGATCTTTTGGATGTTTCTTGGTCTAAAGTGAGATTGTGGGAGGGTTGATTCATATCACATGTGCTAACTGTAATTTCCATTTTGTAGAATTATTTTATTCTTTCTTCGTCTATGGACAAGACCGTGAGGTTATGGCACATTTCTAGGCGAGAGTGTTTGTGTTGTTTCCAGCATATCGATTTTGTGACAGCGATTGCCTTCCATCCAAGGGTAATTAATTTTTTTTATTGTAGTGTTGTTTTAGCATTATTTATGTTTTGTTTTTCGTAGGATGATCGTTACTTTCTGAGTGGTTCCTTGGATGGTAAATTAAGGTTGTGGAATATACCTGATAAAAAAGTAGCGTTGTGGAATGAATTAGACGGAAGTACTAAACTGATCACAGCTGCTAACTTCTGCCAAGTAAACTTGAAAATGACGTGGTAACTAATAGATTATTGACTGAATTGTTCTTAGAACGGAAAAGTAGCTGTAGTCGGCTCGTATGACGGTCGTTGTATTTTTTATACCACAGAACAACTGAAATATCACACACAAATCCATGTGAGGTCGTCCCGGGGTAAAAATGCCAAAGGACGAAAGATTACAGGGATCGAACCTATGCCTGGAGAAGACAAAGTAAGTTTAGAGACGTGGATTTTCTCCAACAAGTCTATGGTCCCAAAATACAAGCGATTTTCAATTTTTTACTTTCATAGATTCTGATCACATCCAATGACAGCCGTGTTCGTCTGTATGACCTGAGAGACCTTAGTCTGTCGTGCAAATATAAAGGGTGTGTCAACTTCAGTAGTCAGATCAAAGCCAGTTTCAGGTGAGTGCTACCTTTTCCGTTTCTTTCGCGTTCCAAGGTCTTTAAAATTGCATAGCCTTTGGTATACCGGAACACGCCTTGTAATAATTATCCAAGTGCGTACCATTTTTCTGAATATTCCACTCACAAGGCAACGTGTAGAAGAGTGAACTCACTTCTGCACCCATTAACGTTAACCATTCGTCCAGATTCGGCATGTTCTCTTCGGTAGGGAACTCGTATTTCTTAATTAAATGAAACTGTTGCTCTAAATTGGCTAGTTCGAGAAATTTTTTGGATGTTCGCATCTTCTCCAAGTCAAGGAGAATCAAGCTGGTGTCGAAGCCAGGCCAGCCTTCGGGATCCAGTTCTCCTAGCCTGGTTCCAGCGTTATTCACAAGCCGATACACGGCAAATTGCTGTAGAAACTTTGCATTCTGAGTTAAGGCCAAACCCATGACTTGGTCTTTGTCGAATTGGTCAAAATGTGCATACAAATGTGCAATGTCAGCCCGGAACTTTAAACTGGGATTCAAAAAGATGATCCGGTCCAGATCGGTGTAATGCCAAGGGAGAATTAGAGGAAGCATTTGGGTAATGAGCGCTTCTTGGATCACGGGTACAGTGACAGTAGGGAAGTGTTTACTAATCACTTTCAGCAAATCTTGGTACGTTTGTCCCAGGAATTCCAAGCGGTATGTGTATTTGCAGGACGCTTGCGTTCCGGCTTTTCGGAAGATATTCTCTATTGCAGCTTGACTGTCCGTATCGGTTAAGATATGAAAGTGCACCGGCACGGAACTATGTAGCAAAATCCAGGCAATTGTATCTTTGGCACTACAGAAACCCGTGTGGTATTAAAGGTTTCAAGAAATTATGCCTTGAAACTATTGTAAGAAATTAAAGAAATTTACCCTGCGGCTGTGATGGGTTGCTGGCCAACATAAAGCAATCCAATTAAAATATGGATGATAGTGTCTGGTTTGAGGACAGCAGATTCTGTAGGCCTGATTTTTAGTAAGGCTTGCTGATAGAAGTTTCGCGCGCTTTTCTCAATATCGTTTTCCTAGTCCCAGATTATCGTTCAGTAGTTGGTATTTTGGGGAGATATTTAAAAGAAAGCATTGGAACCTCTAAATTATAGTGTACCTTACTCTGACTACCGGACGCGAAATGAACACGTGGTGTGGATTCACTAGGAAAGGTACATGCCGTGATACTAGCGGCTTTGGACCGCAGAAGCACGACGTATAGGGCAATGACACATAAGGATATGAGCACTGGGCCGTATCGCAGACATCGGAACATCTTCCTGTAAAGCGGAAACTCTATTTAACACTTAGTGAAAGTTAGTATAAGAGGTTGACGTAGTAAATTGTAAATAATTTCGGTTACTAAAACCGGTGAGCATATACCTCGATGTAGTTTGTGCTAACCTATAATAAGCGCGCGTTCCTGCTGTACTAATTGTGTGGAACGTGGAATGAAACAGGGTTTTGTTTTGTCCGCGTTTCTGACCCATAATAGGAGAAGTTTCTTCTAAGTGTTCAACGGGGAAATAAAAGTCAAATTCCGCATTTACGTAGCACAAAAGCCGTCGTCGGTGACGAGATTGCATCACTTGCACCTGAGCCGTATTTCCGAAGCAATGCTTCTCACACTTTTCAAGTTTTCTGTGAATGTACAACAGATTGTAGGGAAGTTCACCCCTATCTTGTCAGGGAACTGAAGTGAGACTGTACAACTGAAAGAGATCCGTTGGTACTGTATCGTGCCATGTCGCTGACATGGCCAAACCCCCAGTTACGGTTGAAAGATCTTCTAAAAATTACCTTTCTTTGCTGAATGTTGTGGTGTATGGTTTCAACTAATTATTTTGTGTGCTGTTGTTAATAAGAGTTTTTTTTGTCAACTATCTCTAGCCACGACGGAAAATTCATCATTAGCGGTTCCGAAAACCAATGTATTTATATTTGGAAAACCAACCATGACTACGCCAAGTTTTCCTCCGCCAGGCGAGACCGGAATGATTTCTGGGAAGGAGTCAAAGGTAATATTGCGTTCGTTGAACATTCAGAGGTGAATGATGTGGTAATGTTGGATACCTTTTTTAGCTCATAATGCTGTTGTCACGTCGGCTGTTTTCGCTCCCGACCCGGCTCTTGTTTTCAACCACATTGAAGCGGAAAAACAGCGTAAGGAAGAGGAAGAGCAATGCACCGTGGAAGAAAAAGGGGCGGGCCCGAGAACTACGTTAGGAGGACACGGTCAGGCTCTACGTAGTAATTCTACGGCATGCTCTGGCTACGTCACAGTGAGCGCAGATTTTAACGGTGTGGTTAAAGTCTTCTTAAATCGTACGAAACCTAAGCACAGTTCTTTACCAGCTTCGGCATTAGCTTAATTTTATTGTCGTGCTAACTTCTTGTAAGGCTAGTCCCATTTCTTCCGTATGTTTGCGTCTACAACAACCAATGTGCTTAGAATTAGTAAATTTATGAGATTACCTCTCAGTTATGAGGCGAGCCTCAAAGTTTTTATAAAATTTAATAAAATTATAAATTCAGTGCTTCACCTTGCAGTGATTGATGCAAATACATTTGACATCTAAACAAGAAAATCTTTGTCGCGAACATTTCTAGACCGTCGAAAAAACTTTTAAAAAAGTCTCTCGATTTAACGGACGAACAGGTGTTAAATCAGACTGTCCATCGATTTCAATTTAGGGGAAAATATGTTAAAAATCGGGAAGTACGGGATGTTTTTTTTTTTTTTCAATACAGAGTCCCGACGAATGACGCATGGAAAATGGCGAAGTCTTAGGACTGAATAATGGCCAACCTTTCGGAGTCGCAAGACAAAATATTTGCAACTATTTTTACGGACATTTTCCCGTTTCTGACGTGTTGTAAGGAATAGGGTGAGCGGGAAAGCATAAAAAATCCTGGCTTCAGGCATATTATAATATTAGTTACTTTGCCACGAGTGGCACCACCATCGCTTTACCGCACATCAAAATCTTCACTTACTCAACACAGCGTTTTGGCATTCGTGCAGTGTGCGTTTTTGGCGGTGTTTTGTGATTCTCGTGTGTTTTACGGAAATTAAGTCTAGATTCTGGTAACTAGCTTTCACAACAACAGTTCAGGTAGTAAAAGTTAATATTTTCGTCGCTTGTTCATGTAAGAAAGCATTTCTTTTAATTTAGAATGGATGCTGACCTGTATGACGAGTTTGGTAATTACATTGGTCCAGACTTAGAATCAGAAGATGATGAAGAAGACGAAGTAGAAGACATCCCCGATCGTCCTGACTACGATGTATGTCATAAGAATATTAATACTAACACATTTTCGGTTTCTATACATGTATTCTTCCTTGTTTTTTATGTTTTTAGGAAGACCGGGCGAGCGAAGGAGGAATGGATGAGGATGCCGAAGCCGCCCAAGAAGCTTCTATGGCCATTGTACTTCATGAAGATAAAAAGTACTATCCAACAGCTTTGGAAGTGTATGGACCTGGCGTGGAAACGTTAGTCCAAGAAGAAGATGCTCAGCCCCTCACTGAACCAATCGTTGCTCCCGTCAAGAAAGTCAAGTTTCAGGCTGTGGAGCACGAATTGCCAGAAACGACTTACGACATCGAATTTTTGGCTGATTTAATGGACTCATCATCATTGGTCCGCAACGTAGCCTTAATTGGACATCTTCATCACGGCAAAACCAGCTTTGTAGACTGTTTGGTGCAGCAAACTCATCCCGAACTAATTAACATTCGGCCAAATGGCGAAGAAAAACCTTTGCGCTACACGGACATCCTTTTCACAGAGCAACAACGCGGGGTGTCTACGAAAGCTATGCCATTATCCTTAGTACTGCAAGACTTGAAAGATAAATCTTATTTGGTCAACGTTTTTGATACACCAGGTGAAGTTTGGCATTGCAACGAAACTTCAAATGTTCTAAAGTATATAAAATTTACGTGAAACAACGAGATCTTATCATAGTCATAATAAGTTAAAAATACGATCGTTTAAAAAAACTAAGTAAAATTATTTTAAAAATATATGTAAAAATAAAGGAAAGCACCCATAGAGATGTAAATTGAGAGAAATTATTTTAGTTTTGGATTGCAAAAAGTTCCACGCCGTTAGATATAATGTATCTGGAATTATCAATTATTTTATGGGGAAATAACATAATTCCTGATAATGTTTCTTAGGACATGTGAACTTCTCTGACGAAGCTACGGCTGCAATGCGACTTTGTGACGGTGTTGTTCTCTTTGTGGACGCTGTGGAAGGCGTGCTGCTCAACACGGAACGTTTACTGAAACACGCAATCCAAGAAAGTTTGCCCATTACGTTGTGTATTAACAAGATTGATCGCCTCGTACTAGAATTAAAACTACCCCCAGCGGATGCATACTACAAAATGCGTCACCTTATTGATGAGATTAATGGAATAATCAGGTAAGCATTTATTTAATGGACAGTGAAGATGTAACTATTCGTATTTACTGTGTAAGCGTGCTGCGATTCTAACAGTCCTTTTTTCTGTAGTTTATACAGCAAAGAAGAACACACGCAGTATTTGTCGCCCATCCTAGGGAATGTATGTTTTGCTTCATCCCAGTACAATATTTGTTTCACTTTGGAGTCCTTCGCCAAGCTGTACGCTGAAAGCTACGGCACGGATTTCAATTCCCATGAATTCGCAAGAAGATTATGGGGGGATATCTTTCTGAACAGCAAAACGTAACTTGGCTTGCAGTCTTTCCTTCTTCATTACTGTAATGACATTCGATTTTAGGCGCAAGTTTGTGAAGAAAGCCCCCAACAGCTCAGTGCAACGCACTTTCGTGGAGTTTATTCTCGAGCCGTTGTATAAGCTCTTATCACAAGTTGTGGGAGACGTGGACTCGACTTTGCCACAAGTTTTGGCGGAATTGGGTGTCAAACTTTCAGCTGACGAAATGAAGCTGAATATCAGACCCTTGCTGAAGCTGGCCTGCACAAGATTCTTAGGTGACTTCAATGGTAAGTTCATATTACTCTTAGTTGTAGAAAATTATATCTCAACCTAACGGCTTTTATTCACTCAAGGTTTTGTCGATATGATCGTGAAACATGTTCCGTCACCGTTGGCCGCGACGGAGCGTAAAGTTCCCCATATTTACACGGGACCTCTGGAGTCCCAAGCTGGCCAAGACATGATGAATTGCGATCCTGAGGTAAAATAGGAATGAATATCGCTTTAATGGAATCGTTTTCTCACTCAGTTAATTCATTAGGGTGCGTTAATGGTACACACGACTAAACAATACCCCACTGAAGATTGTAGCTGTTTTTACGTCTTCGGGCGCGTTTTTAGTGGCACCCTTCGTGCTCATCAGTCCGTGAGGCTTCTTGGAGAACATTATTCTTTGGCCGACGAAGAAGATTCTCGTGTGTTGCAGGTCGGGCGTCTTTGGGTCTATGAGGCCAGGTAAATTGGATTGGTTCGATTTATTCTTAGTAGGTCCTTTTGTTGCGTGTTTGGAAGTTTGTCGAGGTATTCTTACTGAATGGAATACCTTCTGGTGCCTTAAACGTGTGTTGTCAAAGTTGGTAGACCTCCCATGCCGAAAAATGCGTAAAAGGATTGAAGATATTGCTGCATTTATTGTTGTTGACAGCTGTTCGCTCCCTTTTTTCTTCCATTGAGTAAAAAACTGTAAGAAGCTTAGAGAAAATGGAAAGCGAAAGAGAATTTATGCTTTATGTCTCCCTTATGAACTTCGTTGAATAGTGCGTGTGTAAGTAGTGGAATTACCTTCTTTACGAGCTGTGTTCTTTGTTGGGTGAAAAGAGGAGTTGTTTACGTAGCAAGTAAGCTGTCTAATATGGTGGGTCTTGTATTTTAGGTACAAAGTAGAAGTAAATCGAGTCCCGGCTGGCAACTGGGTTCTTATTGAAGGTATCGACGCACCGGTTGTGAAAACTTGCACCCTTACAGAAGTGCGTTCGGAAGAAGATATCTACATCTTCCGTCCCCTTAAATTCAATACCCAGTCGATCATCAAAATCGCCGTGGAACCTGTCAACCCATCAGAACTACCGAAAATGTTGGATGGTTTGAGAAAAGTTAATAAATCGTACCCGTTGTTATCGACACGTGTTGAAGAATCTGGAGAGCATGTTGTCTTAGGCACCGGCGAACTGTACCTCGATTGCGTAATGCATGATTTGCGTAAAATGTACTCTGAAATCGGTAATTTTAACAGGGAAACATTTTGACGAATTTTTCTCCTTGTGCTAACTTATCCTCGTCATGTTTTAGATATCAAAGTTGCCGATCCGGTTGTCAGTTTTTGTGAAACAGTCGTCGAAACCTCCTCGCTTAAATGTTTCGCCGAGACTCCCAACAAGAAAAACAAGCTTACCATGATTTCTGAACCCTTGGAAAAAGGACTGGCGGAGGATATTGAAAATGAAGTTGTTTCAACGAATTGGAATAAGTAAAAGCTTTTGTTGTCAGATGGAACGCTTGCTTTATATTTTTTTCTCTTTTTTATATCCTTCATTGGTTGATAAAAAAGGAAAAGGCTTGGTGAGTTTTTCCAGACAAAATACAACTGGGACCTTCTCGCCGCTCGTTCAATATGGGCTTTTGGACCCGATCAGAACGGTCCAAATGTGTTGGTGGATGACACTTTGCCATCTGAAGTCGACAAATCGCTGCTGAATACTGTGCGGGATTCAGTGGTGCAGGGATTCCAGTGGGGCACAAGAGAAGGACCGTTATGTGAAGAACCCATTCGTAACGTGAAATTTAAGATCCTCGATGCCGTCATTTCCAGCGAAGCTGTTCATCGCGGCGGAGGTATAATTATCTGTCTCGTTGTCAAATCGACAAAAACGTTTTCTTCGAATACCTTGTAATACGCTTTACTGATTTTTGTTTTCATCAGGGCAAATCATCCCTACTGCTCGGCGAGTTTCTTATTCAGCCTTCTTGATGGCCACTCCTCGTTTAATGGAGCCTTACTTGTTAGTTGAAGTACAAGCACCAGCTGATTGTGTTTCAGCTGTCTATTCAGTGTTAGCCAGGAGACGCGGTCACGTTACCCAAGATGCACCCATTCCAGGATCACCGTTATATTTGATTAAAGCCTTCCTGCCGGCTATTGATTCCTTTGGATTTGAAACCGACTTGCGGACACATACACAAGGCCAAGCCTTCTGTTTGTCCGTGTTTCACCATTGGCAAATTGTACCAGGCGATCCTTTGGACAAATCTATTGTATTGCGACCTTTGGAACCACAGCCTGCTCCAGCCTTAGCACGCGAATTTATGGTGAAGACTCGCCGTCGCAAGGGACTCAGCGAAGACGTGTCGATTAACAAATTCTTCGACGATCCTATGCTTTTAGAATTGGCCAGGCAAGATGTGACTTTAAACTACCCACATTGAAGTAACCCTTTTTTGAAAAAGTTCTCGAGGAGGAAAATAAAGCGAAGAAAAGTTTGGTGTAGCGAATGTGAGCTTTTGTTTTTAGAAGGTTTGAAAGGTTTTGTTTTTAGAAGGTTTTGTATTGACCATGATCCTGAAGCGGAGTGTTGGAATAGAAAAATAAGCTCCAGAACAGAAGACTTTGCCAACATTGACACCGTTAGCCTATGGGCAGTAGGTTAATTTTCCAGCACAGAAAATGACAGGACATGAAGGATATGAAAACGGTAGGGTAGTTAAAGCAGCTGCCCTTGATTACGTTCGACTACCCCTTCACGCCATTTCTTGAGCGAGACATTTATCGGTTCCGTGCAATTTCAATTTGGGAGAAGCAAGGTGAAACTTGTCATACATAACACCGAAACCAACATTAAACCCTCAAAAAATTAGCCATAATTTTAAAACATTTATTTTTTATAATATCTATTTTAAGTATCTGCGATTGTCAACGGCGAAAATTGTTCCTTGGCTTGATTACTTCAATGTTAGCGTCTGGTGGGCTCTAGAAGAGTGTCTAAACTTCCACTCAGCTTCCGGCTGCAGGCCTGATTGTGGGTTGGAGTGGACAAGGTTGAAGACAAGGCAGGACTGGAGTTTTTGTCAGTACGGGAGAAGGAACGGCGAAAAAAGCGCGGAATATTGGGGAAAACTCTTTTATTTGTAATACTGTGATGATCCGCACTGGAAGGGTTCAGTACGGAAGAAGCCACACGAGTCCTTCGACCGCCTCCTACTGCGAAACGTTCTTTGAAGTGTTTAATTCGCTTGAAAAACGGAATATCACTCGCACAGTTTGTTACGATGTCAGTGGTCATAACTAAGTCCTTGCGTACATTGGAAGGTTCACTTGGGGGTGGAGATTCGGCTTTCACTGGAGTAGCGTCACTTTCGTGAATGCTATTACTGGGTAAGTGGGAATTATGGCAAGTTACGTCTTTGCTAGTTCTCCGCGTACGGGGCAACAACGAATGACGCCGATGCCCATGATTTAGCGAAACCGGCCAAGGTTCGGAATGGATCTTGAACTTTAAAGTTTGTTCGCTAACTTCGGCCTCGGTGATGGAGTCTGGATCTAAGCCAAGAGCTTCTTTCAGATGAAGCTCTTCATCAGTTGAATCAGTGTCAGTTCCTTCTTCGGAAGACGGTTCAGGGTTCATTGGAGGTGGAAGCAGAGGGGCTTCAGTGGAAGTCGAGGTAGATATGTTGGTCTTCGTATTACTGTGCGTTTCCTGGGAAGTGGGTTGGGCGTTATTACTTTCGATACTACGGCGCTGACGAGTGTCCTTGGAAGCTTCGTTCAAGCGACGGTAATATTCTAACGCTTCACGGACTGGCCGGACAATTAAATCCTAATATGTGTGTGGTAAGAATAAGTGTCAAAAGTTTCTTCTCACTTTATAACGTACCTCAAGCTCGGGAATTAATTGACCGATTGCTTCGAAGAGTGGCAGCAAGACGAAGCCAATAAAAGAGCATTGTGAGGAAGGTTTGGTAATTTTATCTCTGTCCATGAAAGGCGTAACCGGTAACCCCAGCAACTTTTCTGTGTCACTTTGTTGAAAGAACTCCTTTGGAGAGAAATGAATAGTATACAATACTCAGTGAAATTTGGTAAGCTTTACTTGCAGTAGGCAGTCGAGCCAAGGCTCTGCTACATCCATGGGTCTCGCTTCGTTCGATATGTCAGCGACTTTTATGAGCACCATACACAACTTGAGTCAGATTTAGTTAGGAGTTACGCAGAACTAGTTGAGCATAAATAAGACTATTACCTGATTGACGTGTGCGCGATTGGAATAATCGAAAACGGGTATAATGTCGAGGAACTGGCCAAGAATTTCGTTATGGCGAGCCATATCCGTTGCTAGAATACAGCGAATCATGCCTTCGCGAACTTTACGGAACGTCTCCGGGGTAAAGTTTCGAAAAATGTTAGCAGACGGGTCTTCTAATATACGGAAAGCCACGGAGCAGTGATGGTTTTCCAGGGGAGAAATGTCGTTGTACCGGAGAGCTAATTCTGTCCTCGCATTGATTTGGTAAATGTTATTGAAACCTGGGTGGTCTAAGTCGTGGCAGATACAGGAAGTCAATAATACCAGTGTTTCTACGTCGCCAATCTTGGATGGGAGATCTACTGCACAAATAATCCCGTACATCTACAAATAAAAGTGGGAACCAAGAAATTAAACAGAATCAATCTCGACAAGGTTCCCTCAACTTCTTCGGTTTTCAACCATTATCCCAACTCACGTTTGTTACAAACTTCGGTGTACACATAGTCTAGACAGCTTTCATGGCATGCAAGGTGTAGTAATTTTCAAGGAATTACAGACTCCTACCTCCGAGTCCAGATTCATTACGCGTAAGTTGTCGCGTGGGGCGTACTTCGCTTAATGAAACGAGACTCACTACTGCACGGAAACGAAATCTCTTATCCGAGTTGAATGAACGAATCAGACTCCAAACTTTATTCAAATGCTGCCATGTTAAACATCATTAGAGTTTTCTCTAAATCTTTCTGGAAAGTTCGTTGCATCCATTAGTTGAAACCGCACTGCCCCAAATGAGGGGCAAAACTCGTGAACATATTCTATAGCAAATATAATATTTGAAGATTGAAACCAAGTTGGCCTTACTGCAGAAGACTTCACGGCGTCCTACTTCATTGTTAGTTGAACGTAAGTTTTTAAGCAACGCGGTCGCAGTCTGTAAATTCTTTTCGTGTTTAGAAGTTCATTCATTCACTTCATCATCTATTTCGTATGGCAAAATCGTCCTCTGTAAGGCAGTAGGTAGGTTAGGTGACAATGTATTCGACATTCCTGTTTAAGGACTATTTCCTTTGATTGCTACTTTCCTTGTTTGCCATTGTGATGTGACACGGAACGCAATTCACATTCAAGAAACGGTTAGTGCGTTTCTTTTTGGTTGCAATGTCTCGTATTTTTTTTATTTTACATGACTTTTTATTATGGGCTCCTCTTGCTCGCTCATTAAGACTAACGAGATGTCAATTACGCGTACTTCAATTTGAAAAAGTGCTGATTCATTTCAGCGTTGGCTTGCTTTAACGTCCCCCTTTCAACGAATGACTATTTGTCCTATGGGAACGGACAATTTGGTTTGGTTTGGGGATTTTACGCACGGCTGTAGTTTGCGTTTACTTGTCAGAACCTCGACTAATTTAACTGAACAAGAAGAAAACACTCAATTCTTGCGAGGCATAACTAACTTAGGGAGGTTTCTCATCGTGCAAGCTCAGATGTGTTTAGAATTCACAGGACAAACAGAGAAATCAAAAGTGAGACAAAAGGTTACTGTCTTCTCTGCTTGACTTGGCTAAAGCCCAAGTATTACTTTTTCGTACAGATGCCGAACTTGTTACGTTCGTTTGGCAATAAACAAAGTTTTGTAGACGTGCACGTGTTTCTGGAGTATCGTGTACTTTTACTTGTTTTCTGTACTTTTTTTTCTTAAAACTGGTGAAAGAATTGAGTCGTACAAATAATAAATAAATACGTTTCCACCGAATATCAAGCCGAGGGCTCTAGATATGCACAAAGTTGTCTCAAGCCGGATCAGTTAAGTCAGTGCAAAACGAACATAAATCCAAAGGAGCAATGAATAATTCGCAACTAGTAGCAAAGAAACCCTCTGTACTGCACCTGGTTTAAGTGCAAGGCAAATGAACCACGTGCGAAATACCTACACCGAAACCTCAGATTGCTACGAGTCCAGGAGCAAATACTTGACATCTTTACTAACAATTTACTATTAGGCTGTTGAACGTTGAATTCTTGAGTCGGTTGCTTTAAGTTTTGTCTTCGTGTTAATAAAATTCAGACATACGAATGAAAAAGCTTTTGGCGGCGTATTACCATTTGAGTGACGCAGAAGCAGTGGTGGAAGTTGTGAAAAGGCACCTCATGGTAATTCATGTAGACTTGGCAGAGGAACCGACGTAAAACAACCAAGTCGATACCTAGCTTTTGTGGGAGTTCCAAGTCGATGTACAAGTGTTGAAGCAGTAGTAATACTTCTTCGTCTTCCCACTGCCAATTGTCGAACGTTGGCATCCGTAAACAGAGCCGGACTTCCTCGGACAGTCTCATTTCACTGGAGAAATTTATGAAGCAGAACTTAGTTAAGTGTCATTCCTTCCCTGCATTGTTTGCGTCTTATCTCGAGTCATAAGTAAATCCTTACCAGATCTGCATGAATTTCTGGCATACTCGTTGTTTCTCGGAATCAGATTTGCGTCTGGACTGGAGCCTGTTCCAGTAAGGACGTGCCGGATTCCGAGGCAAGGGGGTGTCTTTGCAGAAACCAACTATTAAACATGTACCAGGCATACAGACCCGGAAAACAAGATACAGACAAAAAGAAACCCAGCCAACCCGAAATGAAAAGAGAAGCGTCTCATTTACGTGAAATATAATGGCAAGGAAACGGAAAGTTACAAAAAGGAAGGGATGCTATTAGCCAAGGTTAAAGTAGTAGTCAAAGAACTGTTGAAGTAATTTCGACCGGAATTTAAACGACAGCAGCCAAGTTTTAATTGACAGGTTAGACCTTTGCGTTAGCGTTGAATCCTGTTCTACCCTACCCTCGGATCATTTTCAGACAAGAAACTTGCAATTAAAAAGTGTAATAGGAGACTCGGGCATCATTAGTGATTGATTACAAGACAACTGAAGTCATTTTGTTTTTACAGGTAGGTTTTTTCGAAACGGAACGGAAGAACTAACTACCTCAAGCATCGAAAGGAAACATCGTACTGAAAAAGCTCCATCGTTATTCCTCATGATAGAACTTGTTTTTAAACTTGTAGTGATAGTTGCGTAATATTCAAGGGTAGCTTGTGACTTGGTAACAACGTCTAAACAAGCACTTTATGGCACAAAAGCGTGGTTTTACAAGGATTCTTGCCAAGTGTCTTGTACTTGAAATGAAGCAATGCGTTTGGCAATCAATTTAATTTGTGATTAAATTTGACTACAGTACATTTGTGTTGCAAGAAAACTCAAACAAGCAATACTGTCATACGAGATAAAAACATTTTTTCGCATACCTGCACGAGCAACTCCCAACGAACTCCTTATCGAACTTATGCGCTTTTGCAAGTCTACGATGCCCTGTCCTGCTTCAGGACAAGAAGCCCCCATTTCCAGTTCGGCTAGGCTGCAATTCATCCGTCAAGTGCAGTCGTTAATAATGGACTTACAGTCAGTGAATTGCATCTTTATAGGATAAATTGTTTACCGGTTCATGATCGCTCCTAGTTCTTGATCCACATAGTCTAACACAGTCCCTGTGAATGTTAAAACAAAGATACGAAATCAGAGTGTAAATGACTATTTTGTGTTTCAACAGCAAAACTGGTTCTGTCCCAAAATCCCCTTCATAAACTCTGACGTGAGCTCGCTTCCCACGTATTTTACAAGCCTTCCCATAGTGTTGATTACGGCCAATAATGGCGTGCATGCTACTCTAGCTTTGAAAAGTTACTTTCATAATTACAACCAGAACGATTAATACAATAATGGAGAGCTGACATCGAACAAAAACATCTATTCGGAAAATTAACTGCATTAGTGGTAACATGCGAACGAAAGGAGCTTTACCGTTATAATTCGCGGCTACCAACTCTAGCCGATAAGGGGCTTGTTCGTCAATTGACTGATTGGTTTCCGAAGGCGGCAGTTGTTCCAGCAGTGGTCCTTTTCCACAATACATGGTCTGACAGTCTATGTCCTTTCGCCTTGAAGATGAACAGAGGAATGTCCGTGCCTTGCTGTTGTGTAACAAAGCTTTGCCGCAGAAAGGCGAAAGAAATAGAAAAGGAGGCAATCTCAATCCTTCTGTCAATATCAATTCCCGTTCTTATTTGACCCATAGGGTCTGTTTCATGCTTCCTGTCTCCTCGGTAGAAGCATTAGCGATATTGCATTCTCCCAGCACTTTGCCTTCCCTAAATAAACTCACGTGAAGGTCTACGGAAGCAAGCAAAACGAAACTTGATTTGGGGTGGCAGAAACAGCTTTCTCCTATACAGAGTTTTTGTGACAGTTCCCTCTAGCTTGACATGTTTAACGTCTTCATTAGGTTTGGGCAAACGAGTTTATTAAACACCTGCTCAGCGAATTGATCTCTATCAGTCCTTTTGAACGGCTAAATTAAGCAAGCTCTATCTCACATCACGTTGTAAACCAAGTCCGGCTACACACATTGACGCAAACGTTTGTGGCTTTGGCCTGTAATCGCTTTACAAGCCCAATAGAAACTGGGGAATATTTGCTGCGCACGAGTCAAGAAGTGTGTCAATACGGCTAGAGTAGAAGTAAAAAATGTCTTTCAGGATTCATAGTTGGAAGAAAACGTTCCTGAGGCGTAATTTTTAAACTTCACTTAACTTTTCAGGTCAAACTTTTCGTGAATAGTTTCTGGTGGATGAAAAGAATTTCAGATCACAAAGTGACGTAATAGCGCTTACCAACGTGGTCTCTGACCTGTACACAACCAGACCGCATGCACCAGCAGAACCTTCCTCACGGTAGCTAAAATTAGACAGCCAACATGCATTCGGAGGTATTGGTGTATACAACTTGAGTAACGTATGGTCAAGGTAAACGAGTTTTCCTTCCCCCCTACAAATCCGACAGCGTTACCCTACTTAGCGCCACCGAACTCTCGCGCAATAGAGTACCTTCTTTATTGTTGAAAATCAGATGGGAGAGCGATTCATTTTTTCTCCCGCCTTCGAGTCTAGGTTGATCGCGTTTACGCATGAAAGCGTAATACATCCATAGTTGCAACACTAGCAATCCATAACGTTTCACTTGTTGCATCCATCTGGCGAAGAGCTGAACCACAGGAGTCCGATGACTTGTAAAGTAAAAGGGATCGATTTCCGCCAAGACCTAACTACTGCAGATGCACACACCAGACTCTTTGGGATCGTCAAGTTCTATAAAACTGAAACCGGAAAGTCTAATACCCTCCGTACTTCGGTGATTCTGACTGTTCTTGGACAAGTTTCGAAATGTTTTTGGCTAAACCAGTAATAACATTTTGCGGGTCTTGCGCTTTTCCTGGTTGACGTAAGAATTGGGGGTTAATCACAAAAAGTGTTTTGATTTCTTTTTTTTTATCCAGGACAGCCAAGCATGCAAGAAACCTGCTTAACAGCTTTTCAAGGTGTGAAATTAAAGGAAGCTCTCAACACTCTTGCTCACGTTGCCTTCCTAATGAGCAAAAGTTGGTACACTATACCACGAAGTCCCTGGTACGTTTTTCTCTCAGTTAGGAGTGCACGGTAGAATATCTTTTCCAATCGTCCCACTAACACTCGAGGGATGCGAAATAACACTGTGTCAAGATGGAAGACTTCGCCGTATAGTCGTGTCAGTCTGGCTATGCCTGACTTCGACTTGGCCGGAAAGCGCCGGCGCCCCTATAATACTCTCAAATATGTGCCTCTTTTAGCATTGGGGACACCTCTCCCGAGCACGCAAAACTTGCACAGCTTTGATGTTTGCATTTGTAAGTGCAATGTTTTGAACAAACTTAGCGCTTATTAGGGTGGTCTTTAAAACAAGACTCAGAAAAGGAGAAATCTAAAGGATTTCGTGAAAGAAAAAAATGAAAGTTACAAACCACCGGTATTGTCAGTCTGAATTATGGGAGTGACTACAAAAGGAAAAATAGAAGAAAGTTTATCTGGCCTGGAGGTTGCTCGGGCAACCTAGCTATTGGATGTTCCCGCAGCAGCACAGCAAGATTTCGGTTTCGTTAATGACCCCTAAGTCAAAGGTCAAGTATGACAAGTGATAATGGCAAGAGAAGGGGAAGGGAAGCAACTCGAGGGATGTGTATTTGTGCACTTCTGCCTATTATCGTGTCTTGACGTACGATGATGCTAAGTCAAGTTAGAGAAGATGTCCATATCTTTCCCTTCTGAGAGATCGGCTTGCTCTTCTGCTGGGATTTTTGTATACGCGTTATAAAGGAAAGGTGGGAACTTAGCAAGGGCAATTGAGTTACTGCTATTTTGGGCATTTCACATCTGCTCTTTATAAGATGCATATTAATAGGCCCAAAGTGGTTTCAGCTTATTGACTAAGCTACTAAAATTCAGCTGGCGTGGCTTTTTTCTGTTGAGTGATCCTTGCAACAACGTATTGGCCCTACAATTGGACATTTTACACCCTTGAGCTTATGAGATGCAGTCAACTGAATTTTTGCCAAGGTACGCGGATTGTTCGAACTACTAAAACAACTCAGATTTGGGCTTTTTCGCGTGTCATTTTATTTATCTCTTCAATCAGCGTGCGCAACGCAAGATTCGTACAGTCTGGCGTGAAAAGTTTGAGTTTTTATTTATATTTTACTCCATTATTAGTCCATGTATATTGTGGCGTTCGTTATTACCCAACAGTCAATTTCGTAGCCGCCCAGCAATGAATCCTAAGATTCATTGTTGGTAAGAATGAAATCCCCTGCACCGAGCCTGTAATAGAGAGTTCCCTTTTGACCTTGCTTTGAGTCAGTTGCGTTTCTTGAGAGTGAAATTTGATTGTTGTGAACGGAAAGTGAGAGTTAGCACGAGAAGGAGAGTGTTTTGTGTGATTTTGTATTGAAGTTACGAATAAACGGATTTGAAAAGGAGTAGAATGTAACAATATTACAACTCATTGCGCCTATATCGTGGCATCTAAATAACATTATTTGCGTTACATTTTCGTTGTCACGAAAGTCCTGCTTGCTCGTTACCGTCACAAAACCATAAGAAGTAAATCTATCTAACAGCTAGAATATTATTTTACGGTGCTGCTTCACAATCGCTGCTCCTGTCGGGTTTATTTCGTCTATTTTTTATCATATAGCATTTAAAACGTTGCGTGTTGCCTTATTTTCCTGTGGGGCAAATAATTTACAACTCAATGAAGACTGCTGCGTAAAACTGCAAAAGAAAAGCCGATTGTCACCGAATTTGTTGTCCTGCAAAGGCGTTTTGCATTCTTTAGTTTAGGAACTATGTCCCACGATCAAAGATTGTGATATGTATAGCAACTTCTGCAGTCACCCATTACCGTCTCAAGTGAAATAAATATCTGCATTGTGAGCAGGACCTACGGGGATTATCCGAGTCCGTTTCTGCTAAGCACACATTAACAGTGAATATAGCGATCAAAATGTAGAGGCGGTAATCTCAGAACCGATAGAATACGATAGAACCCGTTTTTTTTTTAAGAAAGGTAGTAAAATGAGATTTAATTAATTTCTCACCTAATCTTTGCTCTTTCTCGTGAAATCATTGCTCACTGCACCAAAATAATGTATACTGTCTAACCGCGTTCGATGTTATAAAACGTGGAATTTTTTTCTATTATCTTGAGATATAATTGATCCGGATCTCCTTGCCTCAGTTTCGCTCAGTTCAAGCGGGAACATTTAAAAGCTTGCCCTTTTCTAAAACTATCCAGATGACAATATAGATCTAGAAGGACAGAATGTTAATAAAAACTGACCAAACATAGAAACTGTATGAGCTCCGCTTTGCTACAAGTAAATATAGTGTATTGTATCACAAAATGCCTTAGAATTTCTCGCTGCAGGTTTCAACCTTAGAAATTCGTTGGTGTATGCTTCCCGTGACACATGCACACCCTTCAGATTTTGAACACTTATTTAACTTGCTTCAGTCTTTAGTTTGTTATTAATTTTCATGGTGCTAGCCGGACAAATTAAATCTGCAAACATAGGACATCGACTTACAGGCAGCAAGGACAACGTACATGCATATGCGGGCTTACCGGCTGTAATATAGAGGACCAAATAAGGGTAAGATAGTCTGGTACGTATACGTAATCCCGCATAGGATAAAACAAATGTGGAATCATGCTGGTGCTCTTGTGTATTACGGTCAATTAGATATTAATGCTCAAGGCATTCCAGAAAATAGGATTTCTTCGGTAGGAAAAGTTTGAATGAGTGCGCAATTGTATACATAGCATTAGCTATAATAGTTATAGAGCAATTAATAACCCTTACAATGGCCTATGTGAAGGATGGGTTGCTCCGGGCGGGAACTGGCTTGAGTGCCGTGCCGCAAATACTCAAATACAGTAATTAAATAATAGTCGTGATCGAGTGTTCAGAACTGTGCTAAGTTGTATTAATTAATGCGACATTAATGGCTTTCTTCCTTGCCTAAATGTAAGAAAAGCTTTCAGTCGTTCAACTTGACTTATTCAACTTGACTTATTTTACACTTTCCGTGTTTTTTAATTTTGAGGTTTAAATTAGAAAAAGAATAAGGTAATTTCCTTTTTTTTCTTCCTGAATAGAGGTCACGTACGCGTAGAAAAAACTTCTGATACAACTATTACGTTCGAAAATAAAAAAAGAATTCGGAAAGTATGTTGAGGAAAAAGAAAAAGATTTTGTCACAGTGCACGTAATCAAGTACATAGAAGGGGACAACCCGTTTAACGTACATTTATCTTTGCGTAGTTTCTCGTGGACCTTTTGTTCGAGCCACCGACTTCCTTTGAAAGGCTTCCGGACTATATATTTATCTACACAAAGTGTGATTACAACTCCGGTTTATCGTATTTACTTCGCAATTGATTGGATTGCCGCCGTGGGCGATTTCTTACTGACGTAATAGTGAACCTCGTCATCAGCGCGTCGAAAGTGTTACTTTTGTCTTTAAGCTGTCTATTTCTGTCAGCGAATAAGACCACAGAATAGGTTTTTGTACATCTGAAATATAAAAGTTACTTTTCGCTCTAATTCTTTTTTTTCTTCTTTGGTGATTTTGAGCGTGGGAAAAGTATGCATTGCAGTAGACTCACAAAGAGTTTCTGCGACACAAAGCTTTTCGAAACACAGACTTCTCAAGTATTGCTCTGTTTCAAAATTGGCAAAACAAAATCTGATAAACAATGCGTTTTGTAAGGTCTCTTGTGTCGCAAATAAGTCGGTTACTGTCTTTGGAATAGGCTTTCGGTCTCTGCGGAGATAAATTTCTATTCATTGGCGATACCGTAAAGCCTCTACAAACTTTATAACAACAACCCCGCAGCATCTGACATTTTTTGGCCCTACAGGATGTTATTCGGCTTGTTTGAAACCTTCAAGCTCTGCGTATGAATATTTTGTTGCGCCGTTGTCCAATCAATACTGTTAGTCAGATTTGGCATAGATAAAGAAGAAAATCATAGAAATGTTTAATGCAGTCTTAGGGTATCCTTGTTATCTCGCTCATTTTGCTATAACTGTACTACAAGAATGAAGCTAAATAGGATTACTGATGTCCCTTGCAGCGTTATGATTATGATTGGTAACACATACCGTCCTATTTGAAACAAAAGACCTCCCAGGTCAGATGGCGAAAAAAAAATTACGAATGATGAATAATGGCGAGCAAGGGTGTATCTAGGGGTTGGTAGGGAAGTCGAATCCCCGACATTTTTATTTTGTCAACGGAAGATGAAAGAAAACCAAACGTCAAAAAATATTGAATATTACTCCCCGCCCCCAAAACCGAGATCCTGGATATTGTCTGGATGATGAAGAAAGCGAGAAATAGATTATAAGTATTTTTAAACCCCAAAAAAACTCCGTTCGTCTAATATAGGCTCATTGAATTACTCTAGTTTTCAATACGTGGCTAAAATAAACTTTTTTTGCCTAGGTCTTTCTTTTCCCAAGGATCAGGTGATATTGGGTAGACTTACTTTTAAACATTTTTTGAGAAATAATGATACCATAAACTAAAGCAGAGATCTAAACGTAGCACTACCGAAAGTTGTTTTCGAAATGAACAGGGTAATACGTAGACCGACGGAAATCGACCATAAAATGCCGTGCCCGCAAAGCTACTTATCGTATATTGCTTCACTGCTGTAATACATGCACTAAGCATTTGAATAGCACCCGAAGCCTAGTGAGAATCGATTGAGCATGTGTAGTTACGTTTCTGTTGTTGGGACAAACTTGTTGAAGTCGAAAAGGGATAGCAACTTTCTCGAGAAATCAAAGTAATTATATTACCTTAATATCTATCCAGTAACCTACAATGGACAATTCTTATAGACTAATTTTCCAATGGCGCAATCCGGGCAGGAAATGGCTGACGAGGATGCTGGCGTCCTTCAATTTCCTAAAGGTATGTTTACACTGGTTATCCGGTATTTTTAATAGTAAATTTAACTGTGATAAAGCAGCCAAAATAGTGGCAGTGTTTTCGTCCTTAAACGAAACTTTAGATCACCGATTTATGTGTCGCAGTTCAGACGATAAGATTTGCATACTGTAATCATTGTGCAGAAGCCACATAACAGCCGGGTAGTGTCATGGATTTATGTCTCTCAGTTTGCTGCGGCTGCCAAGGCCTCCTGAAGCTGCCATACATACTTTGCGCGCAGTGCAGTGGACACGTCAGATTTTGTCTCCCCTGCTTCGCAAACGGCTGTGAGCAAGATGCTCACGAGAGTTCGCATGGCTACTACGTTATTCGAGATACCGACCCGCCGTTCCACGATTCGAGCTGGACAGCCCGTCAGGAGCTGGAGCTGTTGTTTGCTGTCGAACAGTTTGGGCCTCATAACTGGCAGGAAGTGTCTCGCCATATAAACCCTTGCAAAAGCCCGCGTCAATGCCAAGAACACTTCATTCAGTTTTACTTAGAGAAACCGCATCCGAAGCTTCCTTGCTTCCCTCCCGAGAACGATGCAGACCATTTGCATCCAACGCCGGTTGCTTATTCGACCAATATCGGCGATCCCCCTCGCCCAGCCTCCAATTCTCACAGCTCGGAAATGGCTGGCTACAACGCAGCTCGTGGCGATTTTCATACAGAAGTGTATCAACATGCCGAACACAACTTAACCTGGTTAGAAACTCTAGCAGCCCCTCCAATTAGAGAAGAGATATCCGACGGAGAAAAACTAGAACTAGCGCTGCAAGCTTCCGTTGTGAGCGCTTACAACATGAAATTAAGGCATCGTGCTCGACAAAAACGTATTATTAGAGAACACGGACTCATTAGTTTGCATCGGACCATGGCGCTGCGTCTTCGCTACGACTTCGCCTTACCTGGCTTTAGCTACGACCGTTTTCACCGGTTTGCTCAAGTACTTCGCGCTGTTGAGCTTGATAAGTTGCTGGAAGGTTTACATGCCTACGTGGATACTCGGCAGCGCATTTTGCGACTTCAGAACATGCGAAAACTAGGCATCCACACTTTTATGGCTGCGGAAATTTATCATCGCTTGCTATCGAAGCGGGAATTCCTTCAGAAAAAACTCTCTTTGACCCAGACAACCATTGTAGATGCTTTAGCACCGTTCAATACTGTACCTCCCTCGTCACATCAGAGACGAGTCTTCAAGCCTTTGGAAGTGGTTGGACTCCCTGGTTACGACAAACTGAGTGAAAGCGAACGCTCATTCTGTGCCACTGTGCGTTTTGTGCCCGAATTGTTCCTGGAGTATAAATCCTTGTTTATTAAAGAATGTCAAGAGCGACGCGGCTTGAGATTGGCTGATGCGCGCAAGCTTATTAAAATAGATGTGAATAAAATTAGGAAATTACATGATTTACTTATAGCTGAAGGCCTCATTTATTTACCGGCTGTATGAACAATACAGAGATCTGCACTGACTTTTTTGCAATTATCTTTCCTTTCTCTAGTGGAGTTCGACTCGAGCAATGTTTCTTTACTCATCAGCTTCAACTTTTTTCTTGCAGAATTTGAGAATGCGGAGACTTTGCTCATCTCGGAAGTACACATGCTACTGGAACATCGTAAGTCTCAAAACGAAAGCGCGGAAGAAGAACAAGAGCTGTCAGAAGTTTTTATGAAAACCTTGAATTATACACAACGTTTCTCAAAGTTCAAGAATCGAGAGACCATTGCATCCGTACGAAGTTTACTCCTCCAGAAAAAGTTGCATAAATTTGAGCTTGCAGCTTTGGCCAATCTTTGTCCCGAAAGTCCCGAAGAAGCCAAAGCTCTTATTCCTAGGTAACCAGTCAATTTTTACATTATAGGTGAAGTTCGCATGAACGTTGTATTTTGATAATTGGTAAAACAACCCGAGGTTCTTTTTTTTAGTGTGTGATACGAGAAACTCATTTGCTTGTATTGTCTAGTTTGGAAGGACGATTTGAAGACGACGAACTGCGACAGATTTTGGAAGATATTCAGACCAAACGCAGCTTCCAATATTAGTTCTCCCCGCTCTTTTTTTTTCAGTTTCGAAATGACAAATGTGCTCGCAATACAAGCCGCTGTTTTGCATAGTCCGTTTGTTTCATCTTTTGTATTTTCCAGCCCGGTACCTAGCAACCGGGTGACATGGAGAATAATGTACTTGGTTGTTATTATTATTATTTTGTGGGAGTTTGTATATCAGTAACATGCCTAGGAGGCAGATGGTTGTAATTTTTGTGTGGCACAGCCGACTCAGTCCCGTTCTCTCATCTTTCATACGGTATTTCCCGCTACCGTTAGTTTCCGCCTACGAGGGCGTTGCATTGTTACAGTCGTACGTGACTGACTGCCAGACGTGGGTTGTGTTGTTCCTTGCGTTCTATTATATAAAAACAATAAGTGTGATAATGGTTGTCTTCTTACGCTGAGTGACTTAATTCCCCGCCTAGACGTGTAAATCCTTTTCAGTACAACCTTGACGACGTCAAGTACGGTTTTAGATATGGTTTACACAAACATGACCCACAGTAGATTGGTCCATGTAACTAAAATTCTATTTCTAACTTTGATAATAGGGAAGCAAATAATTGTCATGCTTTCATCAAACGAAATTGCCAACCTTACGGTTACGCACACTGCCTTGCCAATGGATATGTCAAAAGCTCAACTCGGACAAAATGAAGTGACAGATGCTGCTTTCGATAACTTATATCCAGCTGTCGTCAAATGTTTCGCAGTAATATTATGCGGGTATGTCTTCGACACAGGACGTTTATAGATAACATAATTAAATTATTCATATTTATTGAAGTTTCATTGCCGGCAAGCTGGGATGGATAACACAGATGGAAACCAAAGGGTTAAACACCTTTGTCGGCACTTTCTGTCTCCCTGCCCTTATTTTTAACTCTATGGCGACACTTGACTTTGGGTAAGAACATTGTCATTTTCTAAAAGAAGAAGAACTTATTATTGTATTTTATCTAGTGTTGTAAATTGGCGGTTCCTATTGGCTATATTTCTTTCCAAAGCCTCCATCTTTTTCGTAGTTCTTATCGTCACGTTAATTGCAAGCAAGCCTACCAATTTTGCAAAAGCTGGTCTGTACGCGATTTTCTGTTCGCAGAGCAATGACTTTGCATTGGGTTATCCGATAGGTAAATACCAAATATCTTCGGTTGAGATTTTCTAAGGATTTGCGTTCCATTTCAGTGGTGGCCCTTTATAGTCAAACTCATCCGGAGTATTCCTCGTACTTGTATCTGGTAGCTCCCATTTCGCTGGTTGTGTTAAATCCTATTGCGTTTTGCTTTATGGAATGCAGTCGTCAACGTGATCTCAGACGAACTGCACTTTCAGACCGAAACACAAAATTCGTTGCTCCCTCAGGATGTCGCTTAGTGTTTGCCATCGCCAAAAGTGTTTTCTTGAATCCGGTAGTGCTAATGACATCCTTGGGCTGCCTAAGCAATGTCAGTTTCGGTCCACACCTTCCTTCTGTATTGCAAGGTGTTTTAAACTCGCTGGGATTAGCGTTTTCTGCTACTGCATTGTTTCTTCTTGGATTAAGAATGGTCGGTCAAGGTCAACAATTCAACCGTGCGGAATTAGTCACGCCGGGATTGCTTATAGCTGTGAAATGGTAAACTCAGTTGTGTATATCGAAAAACTTTTGGGCATTTTTTGCTTTAATTTTTAGCCTGGTGTTCCCTATCATAACCAGAGAGATGGTGAGCTTGGTTCACACTGGAATTGAAACGAACGCCACGTTAGATTTGAGCGACTACGGCTTTCTGTATGGTACTTTTCCATCAGCTCCGAGTGTTTTTGTCTATGCATCACAGTTCCATGTCGCAACTGATTTGGTAACGTCAACTTTCGGTAGATATGTTTGTTATATAATATGTGCCTTTACAGATTGCAGGCGCAATGGTAGCTTGCACCTTTTTATCAGCTCCTGTGATGTTTGTGTCTGCGAAGATGGTCACTCTGTCTCGAATTAATCCGAGCAATTACCTTTATGAGCTAGATAGTTTTCTTTTTGATGTTAGTATCGTGGGACTCGTTTGTGCCGTAAGTGTTTTATTTCCACTATAACCCTAACCATTTTGAATTGGGAAAATTTTTTCCTATTTTAGGCATGGGTTTTATTAATATTCGTGGTTGGGAAGAAGTGGAAACGCTTGCCTCACTTCTTTAAGATGTCACTTGTACTTGCTCAGGTAAGTTCGAGTTGGTTAGTTTTCTTTACGCACCATGTAACAAATCACACTTTATAGTGTTTAGGGTGCTTAGGGGCGCTATTTTGGTCCGTCTTGGACTGCAAAACTTCATGGGGACTTTACCTGCAATTTGGTTGTATTGTGATGGGAGTGTTTGGGGCACGTATTTGGACAGCTCTATTGGCTGTTGCGTTATACCTCCTGCGTACACGTTCTTTGTGTTTCCTCTTGAAACTCCGTTTGCTCTTTTGTGCCATCGGATGGGGGTAATTCCTTATTTATTCGCATAACATACAGATACTGACGCATAATTTTTTAAACAATATTTTAGTATTCCCTTCCTTATTCTTGTGATATTACTGTCAGCTGTTAGTGAAGAAGCCGAAACGCATCATAAAATCGATCCAAATTTTCAGTACGGCCATTCTCAAGCGTTTGCAGCTTTGATTGTCCTCATCCTGTCCTTTATAGGTAAAACAATAATAAAGTTCCTACTTAAACTTCCTTCTCACTTTTCTTGTAACCGTAGTTACGATCGTATCTTTGGTAATGCAACAACGATATGAAAAGAGGCATGAGGAAGTTCGTCATCCACATGCGGACGAGACGGAAAGTCTTTTGCCTGATATGGAAGATCTCGATCAAATCCGGCCGTTAGTTTCCTGTGATCCAACTCCGACTACTGCACCTGCACCTGCTTTATTACCTTCTTCTTCTACAACTAACTTAACAACATTAACCTATAACAGTGAACGTTTGGAACCTATTGTTGAGATTCGTGAAAGCGAAGACGGAGAGAGTCTGATAGTTGGGTCCAGCAATTCCAACCTCTGTCCCCCGAAAGAATGCGGTTCGTTGCAACGCCAACAATGCTCGGCTGCGCTTCGGCGCTACCGAAGCGCACGCGTGATAGTAGATAAAGAGGATGGTTTTGGAAGCCAAGAAGGTGACGGCGAGCACCAGTTTTTGCGGCACATAGTTCTAGTACTCGTACTAGCAGTATCTATGTTTGTGGTACGTATATTGTATTATCGTTATTTTTTTATTAACTAACATTGACAGTGACCAATCATAAAGTAGAAAGGCGCACTTTAAGAAGACTTCATATTTTTATTACGTAGGGATTGGCTTTATGTGTTTGGAGATTATGCTTGGAGGAAGTAACTGGTGTGTATCTGGAGCTTTTGTTCCTCGACGGAGCTCTCAATTTTGGCCAGGCTTTCTTCACATTCCTCTGCTTCGGTCTTGATATCAAAACCGTTTGGTCGCCTTTGTATAGAAAGTAATCACACTTTCAGAATAATTGTAATATGCCGCGGAAAGCATTTCATTAAATTTTTTTATTGTAGATGGAGAAGGTGGCGTTATGGTGCCGATAGACTGGTTTTACCGCGGTGGGAAGCTTTGAGTGCGGAAACGCGCCATATCTGTGAACAGTTTGTTGGATACCATATCGACAAATGCGTTCGGGATTTAGTAAGGAACAGGAGGTAATTAGAAATCTCTATATTGTCGAGCAAATTTATCACAAGTTTCCTATCCCCTGCATAGGAGACGATTGCAACTTTACAGGGACGTATTTCAAGGGAAGGATTTAGTAGACTGGCTTATTTTGGTGGGTTTGGCCCAGGATAGGGCACAAGGCGAACGTTACGGAAAACACTTGCTCATGGGACGCGTAATTCGTCATGTCCATCAAGAACATAATTTTCATGATCAATCACTGCTTTACGTGTTTACGGTGGCAATTCGCACGCCTCGAGGTACTTAATTTGAAGGATTCATCACTATCAGGGCAATCTCTTTGTTATGTATAAAAAAGAAAAATGTGAATTTCAGATGTATGAACAACAAATATGATTTTTTGTCATGGTCAAGGTTTATAAGGCTGCAATTTGGATATATAATGTGCCGGAAACTTTTAGGAAAGACTTGTCTTCGGCTTGTTGTAGAATTTGACTAGTCATGGGATTGTAGTATACGGGAAACGTAAATTGTACCGCATGATTTTGTATATAAAGCTAAATTGGTTACAAAGCGTAAAGGACTTCTTATCTGTCTCCCCGGTTCCGGATACTGTGGCGAAACAACTGCCGCACAAGCGCTAGTGCGTTATCGTAATCTACTTCCTCTTCGTTCCCTCATTTCTCAAGTGAACTCCCTTGAGGAGGCCGGATCAGCTGTTTTTATTTGGACTTGTTGAGCAGTTTCGCTGTTGTGTTCCCTTGCGTGCAACCTCAGTTCAATGTGATTGATTATTAAAGCGAAATGGGTATGGAGACGCCAAGAAGTCCGTGCAGACGTGGAAATCGCTGGTTTCATGGTAAAATATCTCGAGCTGAAGCTGAGCTGGCTTTGTTAAAAGGTAAGTTTTTGGTCTTAAAATGACACGAACTTATTCACCTGTTGATGCTCTTAAATGCAGAAGGGAATGACGAAGGACTCTTTCTGGTTCGTGAAAGCTCTACGGTGACAGGCGACTTTGTACTGTCTGTCATCAATGAAGGAGAACCCTCTCATTTTCAAATCCAACGACATGGCGAAGACGCGTTCTTTTCTATTGAAGATGGGCGAATAGTGCACGGTCTGGACACTATTATAGATTTGTGCTTGAAAGAAGGTGCTTCAGGGGGAGCAGTCCAACTAAAACGCATATGTCCGAGAGATCCACCGCCAGTACATGTTTTAGGACATGGTCAGTCCTACCTAATTCACAGAGCAGCCAAAGAAGGTTGTCCACACAATGTTGACATCAGGCGTGCCTAATATGGATCTCTTCTAGGTAACTACACTGTTGTGGCTGAGCTTGTTAGATGTAACTATCGTGGCATTGACGCCAAGAATGCTGAAGGTCAAACAGCCGTACATCTAGCCTGCTTAAGCAACCGTATTGACATTGTGAGAGTATTAATTGAAGGACGAGCTCTTGTAAATGCAGTTGATGAGCAAAACTACACACCTTTGCATGTAAGAGCCCCTATTTTATGGACTACGAGCATGATTTATTAATTTTTAATTCACTACCCCCATATATTTTTTAATCTATTAAGTTCTTCTGTTGCGTTAATTTTTTTCGTTCAGTACGCTTGCATGCATAATTACCCTGATTGTGTACGAATCTTGCTCGAAGCTGGTGCCAATCCTCAAATTCGGCATAGAGAAACAGGTCAGTCACTCAATATGCAAAGTTTTGGATTTATCATTGGCGAATTTTTCGTGCATACTGGTGCAATCGGAATTGCAGGATTTGTTGCAATCCATGAAGCTGCCAGCAGAGGCCATACAGAATGTGTCCGTATCATGTTAATGCACAGAGCAGCGCCCTTGCCAAGGACTAGTCGTCACGAAACCCCTGCTGACTTGGCCAGACGAAATGGATTTTATCAGTGTGCTCGTTTGCTTGGTATTTTTTTAACAATTATTTTTTAAGGTTTTATTCCTGATTTTTTTACGCAGAACTGTACCAAAGTCCACCGGTTACTACCAGATGGGAAAATTGGTTCCATGGCTCCATTTCCCGCCAAGAAGCTCTTTTTAGGCTCAGACGCGTAGCCGAAGAAGACGCCCTAGACTCGCTTTTCCTCATTCGTAAGAATTCGCGGAAATCGGGATTCTTTGTCCTCTCACTCTTTGTCGCAAAACATTGTTATCACTATGAAATTGGGAAGCGAGTAATGCGTCTTGATTTCATGACGCGATGAGCTGTATTGAACTTCATTTTTGTGTAGGGCCAGTATTACTATATCGATGAAGGACCTTATATGGAATCATTGGAACATCTTGTTGTTCATTACATGCGCTGGGCGGATGGTTTACCTGCACCGCTGACCTATCCTGTTCCTCCTCCTTTTGCCCTTCGCACTTGTGACATATTAAATAACAATGTAAGTATCTTTTCGGCCAAGGAAATGCTCTTGTCGGTAAAAAAGTAACTTTTGTAGGAGTTATGTTCAGTAACTAATTTTCAAGAAAATCAGTTCGCTCCGAGTAATTCGCATTCTTTATATTGATATGTAGTTGTTGAGCCCACCACCTTTACCCTCTCGTAATGTACAACGTTCCCCGTCGCCCTGCCGAGATCACCTTACCCTTACAAGCAATGCGAACGCTAACCAAATGGATGGTACCTCTAGTGAACATTGTGCCACCACTACAGCTCCTCTAGCAGCATCCGCCTTCCCCAGACATAGTTGGACGGAAACGTACCAATCTCTAGGTAAATTTGAAAGAGTGCCATTTTTTGATTACTTCAGGTCTTTGCTTATTGTAGATAATATCGCCTCGGAGGATTTGGTCCGCTGCGACGAAATAGGCGAGGGAGAGTTTGGTTCGGTGTATCGTGGGACGTATACCTTGCCTGGGTCAAAAGACCTGAGAGTTTCAGTAGCCATTAAAACTTTGCGTGAAGACCAAGTTCAGTCTAGCCGCGATGAATTTTTGCGAGAAGCCCGAGTTATGATGGCCCTTGATCATACATGCATTGTGAGATTATTGGGTATCTGTCGTGGACCGCCCCTCATGATGGTCCAAGAACTAGTACCTATGGGTTCTTTACTCTCTTACTTACTGGATTACCCGGATAAAGTCAGCCCTGATTACGATATTCGAGTTTGGGCAGCTCAGATTGCACAGGGTTTGTTTTCATTTTTACCCTTGTCGATTTACTTTATCTCAACGCATTTCTAGGTATGTGTTATTTGGAAGAAAAACGCTTTGTACATCGAGACCTGGCAGCGAGGAATATCTTGCTAGCTTCACGATTCCAAGTGAAAATTAGCGACTTCGGCTTATCTCGTGCTATTGGCCAAGGGAAAGAGTATTACCAAGCCTCGCAAGGCGGAAGATGGCCCATTAAATGGTAGAAACAGCTTTGCGATTTCGTTATCTTGTGAGTTGGGTGTGATATTTATCCTACTGGTATGTCGCAGGTACGCGCCGGAATCGGTTAATTTTGGTACCTTTTCTCATGCAAGTGATGCCTGGAGCTACGCAGTGACGTTATGGGAAATGTTCTCTTTCGGAGCGCAGCCTTACGGAGATCTTCCTGGGGCTGAAGTTATTCAAATGGTGGAATCGGGATACCGTTTACCTAAACCAGACGCATGTCCTGGAGAAACTTACTCTGTCATGTCACGCTGCTGGGACTACGACCCAGGTAGTCGTCCTACATTTGAGGAACTGACGGTGTTTTTCACCACTTCGGTTGAGTATGCCAACGTGCAGACTTTACTGTTGTGTAGCCCTAGTGTTCAAGTATGAGCTACGTTCCTGAAACCAAAATGCCACATGGTGCCTTTTATAAGTGATTTCTACCAGATTTCTATGAATTTCTTGTTCTCTATTTTATACTTAAAGACTGTAATTTAGAGCCGAGAGATCAATAGCTTTGCATACAAAACTTTTCTCTGCATGTGCGGCAATTTAGCAGAAAGTTTGCGGTCTGACTCAAGGCATATTTTTTAGCCAGATGCAATTCTTGAGATAGGTAGGCCAAGGAGACTTGGACAATTGTAAATACATCTTATCTCCCAAATATCTACGTATGGTTATTGTGCACAGTTGTGTGAGATGCCATGGACTGCTTCTCGTATTTAGTAACCACATATCCGCAAGTGTTGGACTGGTAGAGGACTGAATGGAAGACCAGGGAGCATTGGTGAGATCGAAGCCAGCGTATACCAAGGCTTTGATCAAAGGCAACGCTTCAGCACCATATCTGCGAGCTAGTGAAAGATTGTTAATTGTGGGGCAAGACACGAGTGTGCCTTTGTTGGGATTAGCACCGTGCTGGACTAGACATAAAGCAAGACTGAGCTTCCGTTGCTCAAGCAAGCGGAAAAGGGGCGTGTCTCCGGGTGTATACGACTCTAAGCTCAATTTGCAACCCCATTCTTGCAACACCGTCACAATGGTATCAAACAACTCTACTGCAGAATCTGGCATGGCAGTCAATTCATGAAGAGGAAGAACACCCGTGTAAGAATTTGGATAATTTGGATTGGCCCCTACACAAGACAAAGAAGCGTTTGCTAATTCCATTATGTAACTACATTCAATGCTCCTTAATACCTTTTTGGAGTAGAAGCTTTACGGAATCCAAGTGTTGTACCCGACATGCTAAATGAAGCGGCGTGTCACCGTAATCATCTCGGAGGTTAGGAACACAACCGGCGCGTAATAAAAGTTGAGCTAATTCGACATGTTTTTGCAAAGTGGTGAAATGAAGCAGGCGATGACTTTGTGTTATCCTAACACCATGCTGAAGAAGTAGCGAAACTATGTCTACATCCAAGTGCCACACAGCTTCGCAAAGGCAAGTGTATCCTACGATATGCAGTTTAGTCACCAGCTCAATTTATGTAATTTTCCATTTACCGTGTATCTCCTCCAGATTGACTTTCGCACCATAGCTTAGCAAAAGATCAACGACAGGTTTATGGGAGCGAGCTACGGCTAGGTAGAGCGGTGTGCGATCAGAGTAGTCCAAGGCATCTATTTTGGCATTGTGCTGCAGTAAACACCGTGCCACCTCAACATGACCCCGAGAGCACGCTGCATGAAGTGGTGAAGTTTTGTCATTCGACCGAAGATTGACATCGGCAGAATACGATATTAGCATTTCTACAATGGCCAAATGTCCCCTTGATGAGGCCAAGTACAACGATGTAGTGCTGTCAATATCTACGGCATCTACAAAAGCTCCTACAACGAAAACTTTTAGGTTGAAACAAACAAGAAACCTTCACTTTTTTACCAACTGACAATAAAAGTTGTGTAAGGTGTAAATGGCCCTGTTCGGCGGCATAATGAAGCGGTCGCCTGCCATATATGTCAGAAATGTTAACATCGTACTTTTTATCGACGATTATGCTTTTCAGTGGAATTAAGTCACGATTATGAGCATGAGGAATTTTGGTCGACACTGGCTTAGATTTCTCTAATGTCGCGTTGAGAGGATTTTTTAGTTTTAGGCTCTTGGGGCGAACTTTGCTTTTTCTCTCTTGACCTATAGAACTGCGGCTTTCATCGTCAGAAGAAGATTCCGAAGTCCGAGACGCAGGTTGCAGCTGGACTTTCGATTTTGATGGGACCGCTGACCCTTGAGAAAGTGAAGGTGCTAAGTTTCTTCGCGTGGTTAACACGGGACTGTCAACGTGCATTCCAAGCAAACTCCGAAAGACATCGACATTCCCCACTTGAGCAGCCCTACCAAGTATTGAATGGCCACACTGGCATATCCAGTTAACCTTTGCTCCTAGGGTGACAAACAAGACAAAAAAATATGACTAATCTGAGACAGATAATACACGAAGTACCTTGATTTATTAGATAGGTAACTTCGTCCAAGTTTCCTAAACTGATCGCTTCGTATAAGCATTCTTCCAGGTTCTTGTCGAAGTCCATGAAAAATTCATTAGGAGTCGATTGTTAACTTCATCCGATGTTTACAAATATCAGGAATCCGTAACTAGCGCCCTCACTGGCTTAAACTGTGAGATGATCACCTTCCTTGGCATTTGAATTTGCTGGGCGGGATCCAATCATCAGAAAAATTAAACGGTCAGAAAAAGTCAATAATGTGCCCATTAGATGGCACAGTTGCGACTTTAAACAGACCAACAACAGAAATTGCTGGGCGGGACGCCACAAGAACTTTTTAGTGATTCCGAGAGGCGTTACGCGTCAAAGGTAAACAAAGCTTTCATTGACAAAGTTATGCTGTCTCGACTTAGTTACGGAGTTGTAATGGAAAACGTAAAAATGCATACAAGTATTTATCATTGTAATTTACACCCTTTATCGTAGGAATAGTTATGGATTAGCTTTATATTTTTAGCTTTTATTCATTTTACTTTTTTCTTCCTTCGCGTGTGGAAAGTACTTGGGGGTTTAGTTGAGTACCTGCCTACACATATCTCTTTGAATTAAAGTTAAATTAATCCATTAGATTATAGTTTAAATTTTGTATAAAATTTTTAAATGACAGTTAAGGAAGTGGTGAGCAACTGTGGCCGTGTACTTTTTGAAGGCTCACCAAGTTTGCCCTTGTGACGTCGCCCCACGTGCAGCTCTGGGAAGGTAAAGTTGGGAAATTCTGGAACTTCAGCTTCATCTATTTATATTTTTTTAATTATTTAGAATGCCTACGATCATGTACGCCAAAGTTCAGAGCGTCTGTCCCGTTTACCATCTATGTATCCTAATATGAGAACAACCTTGTTTTGCGGCTCCCCGAATGTCGGCAAATCCAGACTTATCAATAAGGTATTTGAATCAATATCGATTTTTTAAAATTATATTTATGTAAAATCAACTGCAGATCACACTTGCTGATGTTGAATTCTAGCCATGTGCCTTCATCACCAAATCTTTATACATCGGTCACATTGACTATAAATATTTACGTTGGCAAATTTCGAGATGCCCGGTATTTCGAATCACTTGCTAGAAGATAAGAATATAATTGAAATGCAAGCTCTTGCTGCCTTGGCTCACATCAGTGCTGCCATTCTTAATTTCCTTGGTGTATCTGAGCAGCGTGGCCACACTTTCGAAGAACAGGTTCAACTTTTCGAGAGCATCAAGCCCCTTTCTACCAACAAAGTGAATTCACATTTTATTTCCTTACGTAGCATTAATTATATTCCTCCGTGTCTGTAGCTCATCGCGTGTTACTTCTCGTGACCAGAGTGGTGTCAAAGACTCGGAAGTAATTACTGGTATAATAAATAATAGATTTGTTCTTATTGTGATTTTTTTAGATTAAAAAGAAGCTTAAGGTATTTGGACCCAAGGCCCAATGAAAGGTGAACCGCATGGATAAGGCAGGTGAAGCCGACGGCACATTTCAGTTAAACTTCCCAAGCACTTGTTCTCCGGCAAACGCGGCATTGACAAGACCGACAGACGTTACAAAGCAAATTCAACACGAATATTTTGTTACTGGCTGCAGAAATTTTATTGTTTATACCCTTATTGGATCCATTACGGTCGCGTTCTTCGTCTACTTTTGAAATTAAATTGCCAATTGTGGCTTGACACCACGTCATTTGATGAAAATTTGCAACGTTCGATTCCATACGAACACCAAAACTGGCCACGTACGCGCTGTTATCGGCAAAACGTACATGCTGAGCCAAGACGAAGAACTCCGGGAGAAGCACGCACCCGCTACTGTCAGGTTTCGCCCGTTTGTCGTTGCAGCTGGCCTACAACTAACACATTTATGGGTGTGGCCTCGTATGTACCTCCCGTGCGTGTGTTCGATATGGGCGTGGCTCGGCAGTACGGTGACAAAGTACGGTTCCTATGCGAGGCTGGGTACACACTGCACGGCCCCGAGGTTGCACTCTGCAACGCAACGTGAAAATGGAAGCCTTCTCCACCGAGCTGTGAACGTACTTTGGATTCTTATCTGTTTTTTAAGTCTATTATTTTTGTTGGTTTTTACTATTAATGTTTGCGTTGTAATATGCTATTACTATATTAAAAATAAACATAATTAAATAATAATGGCTTGATTTCCTATACTTGTATAAAATGAAATAAAACCTGTACGAATGATCGTAAGCTTTTAGTATTTAATTTGTACAAACTTCCTGCTAGAAAGTAGTCTATTAATAATCAAAGAACAGTACTATTTGTAATCCGAGACAAGTTATATACGTGACATATAGCGAGTTTATTTATATTTCAAACAACATCAAACACACGTGAATGTAATGGCCGAGCGGTCTAAGTCCTGGACTTGCAATCATGAGGTCGTGGGTTTTCAGAGGAAAAGACTCTGACAATCCCCTGTCCTGCCTCCTATGGTACCTGGTACACCCCTATAAAATGGGATTACCAAGGGTATCACAGGAAACAGCATGGGAAACAGGATAAGGGATAGGAAAGGGTGAACGAGGCCTCGGAAAGCATGATGCTGGCATCGTGCATCGCACTTTTTCCCATGTTATTCCTTATGGGATTTCAAAATTTTTGGCTCCTGAGACGCCCTCAGGGCATAATTTCATATTCAAGCTTAGTTTTCTCGCTTATTTGAAGGGCTAGCGCAATAATTCTTAGAGATCCGGAATCCTCGTGCGGAGAGGAATAATTTCCGTAATTTATTTTGCATATTTCAAACATTCGGTTAATTGAAGTGCGATATGATAAAGGACATCTTTGCTCATACTTGAATACCTTTTAGGTTGGTATGGTCACCCACATAAGAACTCGATGAGGCAAAATTTGTTACTGCGTTTTTATACGAAGTCTTTACACCAATTTACAATAAAAATACACAACAGTATTTCTAAAACCACTTGCACCATTTAAATCGCGTACTTTACTATCCAAAACCGAATTCCACCTATATAGCCAAGAGTTCCGTTACTTGTCATTGTATTTCCGCACAAGGTTACTTACATAGTCATTCACTCAAATACAGCTCACATAAATTCACAACAACGCATTCACCACTGCTTTAAATACACAGAATTGGCTTCCAACAACCAAAGTTTCCAAACTTCTACAAATGATCTAGCCTACAAAATCACAACTTCCCGCATCGTTCCCCCACCTTTTTTCAATATGCCTAGCAGTCGTCAAACAGTTTCTGCTTTATTGCTCTCATTATCGCTGGACGAACTGCCTTCGTCCAATTCTACGGAAATACGTTAATTATAATGATTAAACATGACACCATACGGACAAAAAAACTCTTTTTTTATTTTTTTTTATTCTTACCGCTAACAGTGCTTTGTACCGCATCAAGGTGTTCATTTAACATATCCTGCATTTGCTTTACGTGCGCCAGGATATTCAACCTACATTCTGCTGAATCAATAAGATTTTCTGACTCCAATATTCTCACTGCCTTAATTCTCAGTAACAAAGCAAAAAATAAAAAATAAACAAAATTAAGAACAATGAATAAATGAAAAAAAGTTACAAAATGACTAATTCAAAAACATTCTTTAAAAGTGCTTTTTTAATCTTGCCAAAACTCTTTATTTTACCTCTTACCACAGAAACAGCCATCAATTGTTCAACGTCAAATGTCGGTGTCATCACTTTTTTATAACACCTTCTTCTATTTAATGAACACCCGCTCATCATCAGTACAAAATGAGCCGTTGGTATTTAGCATGCTTTCCACGCTACATTACTCGAAATAAAATTTAAAAGATTGCTTACTAGAAAAGACATTAAACTACACAGATCATAAGCATGTAAATGGAATGCGCCCATGGGGTTTAACAGTTACCATGTTATAATGAGATTATTATCTTCGAAAAGGCTTCCTGTTTAGTATCTGTCGAGTTGCCTTACGGTGACGAGTGAGAAGACCACAAAAATCCATGAGTGATGAGTCAATCAACGGGTCTACCGATAAATACAAGTAATTATTTTGCACTGATAATACTGCTAACTTTCATTTTCATACTTATCAGGCGAACAATGCTCTAAGAAGTCGAAATGGCACTCGGTGTACAAGTCGCTTGCCACACAACAAGGAAATCTTTCATGGGCTCTGGGAATAGTGTATATCATGGGTTATGTCGTTCAGCAAGAAGCCGGAAATTCAAGTTTTTCTGCTCTTTTCCTCTCAGCTATTATTTCCCTTCTATCAGGCAAATTCTTTTGTAGTCTCACTTCGGATCTCATATTCCATTCTATAACCAGGTTTATGCCGATACCAATTATCATACAGCTGTATTAAAACTCGTCTGCGCGAGGCGAATGGGAACGCAGCGGAGTTTGCATACGCGTGGTTAGAATTTTTCGGGCAGTTATCTTTAGTGACGCTCTGCGGCCGCTGCCTTTCCTCCACTATAGACGCTATCTGGGGTGAGCCATGGCATCAATATATTCAAACCAACTTCCAGCCGCTTTCGTTGACAAATTTATGCCCGGATTTTCCTACGGGGGTTGTCGTATTTCTTTTGGGAATTATGGCAAGCTTAGGCTTAGAAGTAAGATTTAATTTAACGCTTTACAAGCTCACATGATACGAATAACTTGCAGACAAATCGCCATTTCCGTCACGCGTACTTCGTATCCAGTGCAGGCATAACCATTGTGCTGACTCTATTGTTTTGCACACAAGAAAGCGTTCAAGAAACTTCTTTCAATGTCTCAGATCTGAATGTGAGATTACGAAACTTAAAAAGTTTATCGAGCTGAGCCAAACAACATATTTTAACAGTTACTTGAAGCAAGTGCCATTTGCTGCTTGCCACTGTCCGGGGCATTGTCGTTAAAGCATCCTGATGAAGTGCGACCAAGAGTTGGAAAGAAGGATAAACGACCCCAAGTTCTAGGATTTACAATCCTTGCGCAATTCTTGTCCTTGGGGGTAATAGTGGTCGCATTTACAATGTACTCATCGACAAAGTAAACACACTTCGTTGTCACGTCATTCTGGACCACCACTTAAAAAGTTCTCATTATTCCAAAAGGATCCCGCCAATGTCAGCTCCAATGAGTAACCTCAATACGTATCCTGTTGTGCATCTATTATTAAACTTGTTTTGCGTAGTAGCTTCGAGTTTGGTCATTGTAGACATATTTTCTCAAACCTGGCCCTTGTTGCAGAATCTCGCCGTAAACGGGTTTGTGTGGCCGGTTTTCCACAAGGAAGATTCTTTGACCCAAACGCCCGTAACGTGCATTATGTCCGTCACTTTAGTTTTAGTTTGCGTAGCAATTATTATGCCAACTAAAACACTCCTCTGCTCGGCTCTGTTACCTCTTCTATTAGGTAATATTTTTGCAACAATTTATTTTATTCGTCATTCCTACTGCCCTTTCATTGCAACACTCCAGGAAAAATCCCATCGCATCACTCTTCCCAATTCAAGTTACCAGCGAATGGATCCCAGACCGTTACCTGATGAACCAGACGTAGATCAAATAGTGCTAGAGTACTTAGGTTTGTCCACAGCGGGTAAACCTAATCAAAAACCATTTAACGTCACCTTGGTTCGTCGCCTAATAGCAGCTCTCGTTACTAGTCAGTTCGCATTAGCTTTAGTTGTGCGTTTCATTACTTTACGTCCCTATATTCTTGCACCTGTAGCAGCAGCCTTTCTGCTAGTATGGATAACATGCATTTGTGGGCTATACCGCCAGCCTTGCGTTAAACAACGCGAAAACGTCGATTTCCAAATGCCCTTCTCACCTTCCCTAACTGTCATAGCATCACTTCTTAACTGTCTCCTTCTAACCCACTTGCCCGCCTCTACATGGCTGGCGACAGTTATATGGACCATCATGGGTAAGACAGAAAATGAAGAAGCATACCATAAGGAATAAACCTGAAATAATCGTCCGTGTAAAAATATAATAGGAGTGCTGGTTTATGTTGGGTATGGAAGAGCACATACCCGAACGAAAGCTCGCTCGTCTATTAACCGACCAGTTTTGCAACTTGGAACATGCTTCTATCCAGCAACCGTCCGTCACATCCATATTCAGCCGTTGTCTCCTGCAGAGAATCTTGTAATACCCTTTAAAAGTTGTCATTCCTAGACCACAAGACTAATTAGATTTCCTTGTATTTTCCAGGAGAACTACCCTTACTTGCCATCTCAACATGACACGGCTTACCAGCGTTTTTGACTACGGTATAAATTGTAGATACGATTGCAATACAAATTTGTGGACACGGAATTCCCGACGTTATTTCTCACATGAGTCTAATTAAAGTGAGCTTCATGTAAAAGATTTTTTTCCCTTATATCGGAATTTGTGAACAAGTGCTAAAGACTTGCCACACCCCAATCTTGAGTCAATAATTTTAGGGTGGGACTCGACTAGCTGAATGCCATTCTTGGACTTTCTTGTCAGTAATCCGTGAAATTTGCACGTCGTAAAGTAAAGAAGAAGCTGTCCTACGCGACCATCTATGGGGCTTTGCGAGGAAGTACGCCGTATCCATAGTTGTACTCGTTAAAAAGAAGTTCGTTCTCTTTTTTCCATGTTAGGGCAGTGACTGTGGAGGTATGCTTGCGGGGATATTCAACGAAACAACGGTAGATTCCGTGACACCATGGACTGAACAAACAGTGTACGGAGGGTTCCGGATGTGGCAAGTTTTGCTGCTAGGAGGAGGAATTGTTTTGTCACTGGGTAAGCAACACGCTACGATGGTTTCTTCCTTTATTGGTCGAAAATTTTTAGTGGTGGTTCTCTGCTGCTGCATGAGAATCCGTATACCCAGGACGAAGCAAGAAATCGAGGCAGACTTTCGCCGAAAACAACTTGCGAAAAGGTTCCGTGAGGAGCTGAAACGCATCAGAAACTCCGAGTTGGACATAATGGATCTCAAAAACGGTAAATGTCCCATGTTGAAAAGCCTGTAAGCCAATGAAATTGTCACTTTAGCACTGGACCGGCTAAGAATGGATTTTAAATCGGACTCGGAGAGTCTACATCCCTCCGATAATGTGTTTCGAAACGCTGTAGGTGGAAATGGCAGATCAGGACAACGTAACTATTTTTCCTTTGGTTTCACTGAAAATGTTATTGATCCGTTATCACACTAGTGAGTAACTCGGATGTGGAAAATCAGCAATGGCTGGAACTGACCATTTCCAATCTCAGAAGTAACGAGAAATGTCCAAGCTCACTGTGAGGAAACTGCGAGTTATAGTAACATTTAAAATACGTACATGACAGTGAAATGATGTATTACATCCAAAATAGTTAGTCCACTTATCGCGCAACACTTAGCCCAGTAACGTATCTTCTGATCTAATATATTCCCCAATGTCTGCTTGATGGAATGCAACAATCGTCATGGGGTCAGCGTGTCTACACTCGGATGTCGACTTGGCCGCCACTCCAAAACCCTACAAGATCACAATTTAATTTTCGTGCCTTAAACGCGTCAGTGTTTAAGTTCATTACGAGGGGAACATCTGCCATATTATAAACAATGACGCCTTGATATTTAGGCGCGTTTTCTGTTATGCGTGCCAAGCCAGATTTGGTAATGTGGTGGCCATACAAAAACTGTTGCTCCGCTGGACCTTTGACCCAAATTTTGTACTGAAAAAAGAAGTGAAATAAATCTCTTTGAGTGTTAATTTTCTCCTGCTAAGTCATACTTGGGCATATGGCGCAAGGTAGTCAAGAGCAGTGACATGTAGGTGGAACTTCTTCGTCTTAGTAAATTTGCCAAAACATGTTCCAATACAAATGAGGTTGTCTTTGTCAATAGCTGAAGCTTGTTTCAGCAAGGTTTCTGACATATAATACACGCGGTCTCGATGCAAACGAAAACAATAACCACCATCTGGACGATCTATTAGTAGCTTGATTTTATCACCGATGCTAAAGGGGAAAAGGAGCAAAGATTATTTTTCTTGAAAAATAAATCCACGTGGGGCATACAAATAGTAAATACTGCGATGTGGTGTATAGACTTACTATTTTGAAAGCTTCTCGAAAAAGGTTCTAGTTTCTTCATCTGTTAGCGGGCGCATTATTTATTTTTATTTCCTCAAATAGTATCCACACACAAATGTCACTAACCCCACAAACTATTAAATTCCGCTGCCTGTTGGTAACACGTGCACTGTTGCCTTACTAGCTCTTGGACCGCGAACAGAGGCTCATACATTCGATGCGAACAACGAACTTGAACATTATTGCAGAAACGAAAAGCGGAGTGCAACTAGGATTTTCCGTAAAGAAAAACGCTGGTAACCAGGGCCGTACCCAGGATATTGGTTCGGGGTCGGGGTGGTGGTGGTGGTGGTTGGGGGGGGGGGGGGAACCTATAACAACCCTCCCTCGGCACGGGGATGGCTATTACGTTTAGTCCGAAGCTTAATTTTTAATTTTTATATTTTAATGTTTCCGTTCTGTCAGGTGACTCAAAAAATCGTACAATTTGCAGCATTGATGCAAGGATGTTTGTACGATTCGGTTCTTAAGCTCGAGTTAGAGATGCCAGCAGGAATTACGAAATCCACGCCTTACAAAGTATAAGGTAAAAGTAATAAATAAAGTGATAAAAAGAAGCGAACGGCTTTCGCCATTGCTATTAGCTAAAAATCCTAACATCTGACAGTTGAATGCGCTTTTCTACGTCCCGTAGAAAAGCGCATTCAATTTTTATTTAAAATAAATTTATATTTTTCTTTGGAAGCAATGCACTGAAACGAATGAAAAGCACTGCGTATAGATGCTGAAGAAAATAACTTTTACCACAATATTCCTAGTTTTACCTACGGTTTTTCACATAGACAATAGAGAGTTTCTTGTATCTCCTACACTTGCGAAGTTACACATAAAAACATCTTAAGCTGCAAACATAGATTTTTTCGGTGCATTTTTCAACGTAAAACACATCCCAATCCGCACAATAGTTATGGCTACATAGTGTCAAGACTGAATTCGTCGTCTTACACACATCATTGCGCTTATCTCCTAGATTTCCGCTTATCAAGCTGAACTCGTTTCCCAGAACTCTAGATTTTTCGCCTGATTTTTCAGTATCAAATACATCGCAATCTATTTTGTAAATCGAGCTGCAGATTGATGCACACTTTTATCGTTTCCAATGCATTATTTAGAGTACTACCTTACTCTAATGGTAAGTAATTAATTTAGTTATTGTCCGTCTCAACTTTTCGCTTTACATAAATGGCGTCAGCTCGTGTTCTGTTGCAAGATTTGATATTCGTGTCACAACAAAAGGAAAATCTGGCACACTTGTTAAATTTCACAATTCAATTGAAGTCGAAGCTTTCGCGACATGATGAGCTAAGAATAAGCTGTCAGCACTACTGCCATCTTTTGATGAGACACTAGTCTTTAGATCAAGTAGTTGGCTGTGGAATGATCATATAAAACCAGCTCATAAAAGGTTCGCAGACAGGCCATCAGCTTGCTAAAAAGTGCTTTATAGGAGATTTCTAAGTATATTGCCATCATAAAATTTTTCCGAGAAACGATACACAGATAAAATACATAAAAGAGCACGTTGTGAACATATAAAACTTTTAGTATACAGTACAATATCGAGGAGCCGAGGATTCTTCACTTCTTAGCCATGTACAGTACTGCGCAGAAATTACAAAATACGAACAGGATGAGTTTTATTTTCCCAAGAACGCCGTTCTCCAAGCCCGACGAAAATGGATGAGTGACCAGCGCTTCGCTCTATCGACGTCCAAAAGGTTTTACGAAGTTTTCCTTTACAGATGTCACTTCACGAAAGTTCTGAAGCTTTAAAGGCTGGCCATAGAAAGAAAAATCCTCCACCTTGGCTGCATAAGAAGTATGGACTGCTGCGGCCTTGCCCCTTCCGTCCTTACCTTGACACCAAAGCAACAAACTACGGGGAGAATGTTGTGTTTCACAATTGGTGTTCCACCATTCAAATATTATTCGCACGCGACTCTTACTTTTCCGATGTTGGTAAATCATGCGCGGGCTCCTTTCTGGCAATCAATCGTGAATCCCTGCCAATCGTGCTAACCCAAAGAAGGTTTTGCTCGGTTGTAGCACGGAGTATCGCATTGGTTCTGTATCCCGCACAAAAACCTTGTCTCCTTCTTTTAATATCACGGCCCCAGCTGTATAACACGTGGAAGGAATAGCGACTTTTCCATCACCGCCTGTTGTGGTCATGCAGCGTAAAAAGGGCTCCGTATTGACAAACACCTCGTAGCCATTCACAGGATGCGGATCCAAGTAATGTACCTGCACACAAAAAGACATGCGCAGCTTGTAAGCCAAGTGACTACCACGAAGTACAAGATTGAGGACTAAGGATGTCTCGCAACGATATAAAAGTTATTTTCTCCCTGAAAAAAATGATAAGATATTTAAAGTCCAGGGCACCTTTCCAGGAGATGTAACCCAAACGACCGAAATGCCCCACAAAAAAGTCCCTACTCCCTATCCTGTCATCTCTCTAATAATCGCTTCTAACAAAAGAGGTGGAAAGAGACTGCCATACTCATTAAGCAAGAACGCGGATGTCCTGCACTCGTACGTTTTCTCCCTCGTGCCGCCAAACAAACAAGTATTACTTACTCGTTTTCTTTGGGCCAACCTGAGGTCACGCCACCACGAGATGTTTGAAACAGGACGGATGACAAGCTCAAATTAGTTTTTAGGTAAAAGAAAACGGCTCGTGACTAAAGCTTGCTGGGTGGCATTTACGCAGATAGAGAGCATATAGGAGAGTCATGTCGAAGTCATGTTCATAAGTGTCCGCTCGCTAAACTACCTACGTCCGCTCTCTCTCCCCCTCTCCTTCTCCATTTAAAATACAGCTTGTAAAAATGAAATAAAAATGCCAAGTATTTCCCAATGCAAAAAAAAGCTAAAGTGGCAAGAGCCAAAAGAAAGAATCTTCCAAATGGTTGGGTAGACGCTATAAGGCAGGAAATCTATTCGTGCCACTCGTAAACTATCAAGTCTTGGCGGCTGCCAACCTGAGTTTTATTAAGCGAATCCTTACGCTGCTCCGTCTCCTTACCCTATTCATAACTCCAGTATGTATAGAAAGAAACATCTGCAGCAAAGCAGCTCGATGGAGGAATTAAAGACTGAAGCATGTACAATTCATAACTCAGTTTCTCTTAATAGGACGTCATGAACCTAGTTCCGATCTATATTTAGCAAATCCACGGAAACGAAGAATGTCCCCGAGTTAATGACTTTCAGGAGCCGTCAGAATTGAGCATAAAACCTTTTAGGATGTCATTCCTATCTTTACAAGCTTTGGTCACTCGACAGTTACCGGGAAACATTTAGCGACTTTTCACAGGAACGAGAGAAATAGCACTTTTTGATTAATATTTTGACACACTTAGGCAGGATTCAAAACAAAATCTTTTAAAAAGTCTTTTTACAACACATCCTTGCGAGTATTTTGTTAAATTATTTCAGACTTCCTTTTTTGATCGCTTTAGTATTGATTGTTTTCTGATGACATCTTTTCCTATTAATAAGTTGAAATTGTTGCATTTTTATGTTGCATTTGACAGCATCGTGTAGTAAAAAAAGAATTTTTAAATGAAATTTCATCAATGTCGTAAAAGTCTGATAGCAAAAATATTGATTTTGTTCGAACATGTAAAGTATCTTTCGAAAAAAGCTTGTTTCTGCTATACCTAATGCATGTTTTTGGAGCAAATCAATCTTCACAAGTTTCAGCAGAGCCCAATGCTTAGACGAAGCTAAGGGTATCGGATACAAGACACTAGTTTGATCGTTTGTTTTTACAGCAGGCTAAGTGTTCGAAAGTAGAAAGCCTTTGCGTTGGTACTAGCTGGAAGATTGAGTATCAATGAAGCCTTGAACGACGGTTTACAAAAGCTCGAGACCAAATAAGTAACACGACGAGTGTCTAATTAAACGATAACAGATACAAAGACGATCAAAAAGTCTAAAAAGAATTAAGCTTGAAAATACACCTAATGCATCACGACACGTGTGAAACCATCGTTCATAAGAAGAGAGCAAAAAATCCGAGAAAAAATACGTTCGCATCTGTGATCTGTAAACGCGCTATATTTCATTTTGCAAAAATAAATGTAAAAAATAAAAGTATAAAATAAAAAATAGCGTGCGGAATCTAAGTACGTCTGAAAAGCCCGGAGCAACACGATGAGATCGGGCACACCGCTGGGCAAGAAATGTTGAGATTTACTGTGCTCGTTTACCTTGCTCGTTATACTACGGGCTACCCCGCAACTTTTGTCATACTGACAGGGTGATCTTTGGGTTCAAGCGTCATAAACTCGTAAATGTTAGGAATACCTTTCTTTTGCAGCATGGGGATCAGCTTGGCAAATTAAAAGAAACAAAAAACTTAAAATGAGCCTGCGACTCCCCCTGCACCTCTGGGTGACACCCTAGTGTGTCGCGACACCCAGCTTGGAAAGCTGGCAGCTAACACGTTTTTGGCGCCTGATTAGGGCGCGACAAACTTGTTAGTGATTCTGATGTACCTGGGCATAAATAAAGTACAGTCCAGCTTGACGAACACTGACGGTTGCGCCATCCAATTTGACGAAGGTGGACGGGCGTAATGTTCGGCTCCCTGACCCAGGGTCATTGCTCAAAGTCGGTGCATGGCGCCACGACGTATGCAGGCCCAATTCATTCCTGGAAGCCAGTTCGACTACAGAAGCAAAAACAGGAAAGAAAAAAGATGCATTAATCAGTGAGGAGCCCCCGTTCATTTCTAAAATTCAGCACGCTCTTTCTTTTTGGTCCCCTGCTTTTGCCAGCTTATAAGAAGTGAGTTGCCTTGTTCGTTCAGCAACAACGGAACTCGCAACCAAGCCAAGGTCTCTCTTTCTCTCTTCTCGACGAAAAGTCCCGTTTCCCTAGAGCCCAAGCACCTAAGCAGTGCCAGCGGAATCATTATGCATAATGTTCAACTCCAGATGTGTACTTTTGCACTAATAATAGCCTTGTCAGTGATCCCACGCGTCAGAAGAGAGACACGTTACGTCAAGAGCACGAGGAAATTAATGGGATATGTCGGTGTCATTTCCTTGCTTATACTGGGTCATTAAAAGAACCATTTTGTGACCTTAAGGGGCCACGTGGCAGGAAAGCTGGCCACTTCGTCCTCATCTCGTCCTGCTTAACCTTATTATTCTTGTTGCTTCTACTGTTGTTCAAAGGATTACGCACTGGGAACCTGGAAATTAGCTCCCAAATTCGACATGCTTCTCATCTAACACACGTGGGGTACCGAAGAGACTGACTGTTCAATTTAGTTGTTTTATTAACCAGTTTATTCCCCCCTCAATCAAATTAGTCAGTTTGCGAAATCATGGGATAATTACAAATCTGAACCATCACTTGAAAACTCACCCCGAAAAAATTGACATACTGACCAGAAAACGAAAGAACGCTGACCAACCTTGTTAGTGGTGCTCTCAACTTGAGCATATTAGTTCCAAATGATTTGGAATCTGCTCAAAAATAATACCGACATCGTTTGTAAACGTGTGCACAAGACATGTTGAAGTTGAAGCACACTGATAATGGCGGGCGAGCAAGGCCAAGGGACAAGCTGGCGCCTTTTGAATCATACGTATCTTTGCCTTTTCTATGGCACCAGGCATAACAGATGGAACGTTTCTCAGAATAGAGTTAAGAAAAATGGAAATAAACCATCGCCAAGCGTGGCGTGAAAATGACAAGATCTGTAATCCTCAAGCAAAACGTGCCGAGCGTGTTAGCATCAGACTTTTTTTCCAGTCTCCTGAAGTGCAAACAATATTAAAAAGCTCTAAACAAAAGCCACCCGACGGAGGCCTACTTTTTTCCCAAAGTGTTTTGGGTGACCAATATAACCCAACTTCCAAAAAAGAAAACACTATGTCATATTTAAACTTGTTGAACCCTGTAAAAGGATTTCGATCACGACACCACTAGCAATAATACCAGCCACACCACTTTCTCCTAAGGTTAGGGCGCGAAAAAAAAAAAAAAAAAAAAAAAAAAAACTGGACAAGGTCTTCAGACGAATCTTTCCACGTGTATCTACGTGACCATATAGTCGGACCTCAGCTTACGTGTTCTCAACAAACGCGGTTTTCGCAGATACATGAAGGAAATTACACTACGAATTTTGTGTTATGCGGTACCCAGCTCAGTTCGTTATTTCCCCCCTTTTTTTCCCATTTTCTGAAGGTAAGTCCTGCGAGCTTACTTAACCGCTTGGAGCTGCTTTAGCCTGCTTATTTCTGCTCTGTTAGTCACCGTTATCCGTGTACACTCCACTACAAAACGGTCAACAAATGCCACACACACGTTTAGCTTTAATGCGTAAGTCACCGGTTTTGAGAACGTCTTCATGCATTACATGCGAAGAATAAAGAATCCAAAAGGAAAATATGACTCTAATTAGGAGAGAAAGCCTTAAATGAAATCCGAGCTAACTGCAACACCATTTTAAAATCTTCAGAAATTATTGTGAACTATTTGTGCGCTGTGAATGCACCATAAATTACGTGTTTTTTTTTTTAATGTAAAATAGCCAAAAGATAAAAAGTCTCTCAGAACAATTAATTTGAAAATTTCTGAAATTGCTCATAACAGCTATTCATTGATACGTCTACGGCTGAGTTTTCATTGCCATTTAAACACGTGTTACGAAGCAAAATATTACAGATTACGGCGCTAATTTTGCGCGTATTTAGATAGTTTATGCTGTGTTTGCAACCGTAGATGTCGCAAAATCGTGTTAACAAGCGAAAATAGCACGGTAATCTGATATGATTTGCTCAGTAACGCGTATTAAGATGGCAGTGGAAACAGAAAAAGTTTAGATATTGTTGTCTTACGTTTTTTGGGGGAAACAAATCATACGTGGACACTGATCTCCTTTCGAATAGTACTTAAGTACTCAAAACTAAATTCATTTAATTTTTATACACGAGTTTGTAAAGAAAAATACCACAGTTGGTATGTGAAAGTGCAGCTAACTGAAGGAGGACAAGAAAGTGATATAAGGCGTCCGCTTGAATTATAATTCCGAATGGAGAGCAAATATAAATTAAGATGCAAAGGAGCATTAGTCACACATGCATGCCGGAGGGTATGTAAGCTATTATTTGAATTACTATAGGTGAACAAATTTGCGTTTACAAAACCTGGTATCAGAAAATCAGGCAGTAATGAGATTGGTGAATGTCCACGTAGTAAAAAGTAACTGAAATAGCTCAGTCTTACTCAAGTAAAGCACAAAATAGTCAAACATGTCTGTAACACGCAGTAAAAGAAGCAAGATGTATATCCAGTTTCCGAAAATAGAAAGAGCTCAAGCAGAATTCCAAATTTTTGTTCGACATGAATATAAGCATATCTATTTTTCACGTCAAAACGATGAGAATCCTACGAGTTATTTCGGCAAAAGTGACTTTCTGAAAAGCAGTATTTAACACGGAATTTAACTTTGCCTTACGGGATGAATTCCTTAGTTTCGGGAAAATTTCAAGCATTTGGTAACTATTTTCTTTAGAAGCAACACACTGCCGCTGAAACCACCCAAAAGAGTTCCAACCGGTTTAACATAGACTTTCTTTTTTTTTTGGTGCGCGATTCGCTTAAACTACAATTGCAAAGCCGCACAATTGTCTACCTCATAGTCCTCTTAAGTCAAGCTATTCTTCGTACGTAACGTACGCAAAGAAACTTAGGAACACATTCCTCACGTAAGGTGAGGACTTACACTGCCGTAGTACCAGTGTAATTTTCAGCCAGCTCACGTACAACTGTCAGGTGGATTCGGTTTCTACGGACAGCGAGAAAGTCTTACTAATTAGAAAGACTGAAGTCTGTTTTTCTAAGTAAAAAGTGAGAGCGCATTGGCTCATGTCATGTTATCCGTTCCAACTCGCCTTGACGGATGGGATTAATACCTGCATTATCTCCTGACGCATAAGTGGCATTGCGCCCATCAGCTATCAAATGAGCGGCCCAGATCCCTGCGTGTTTCAGCTGTTGCAGTCGCGAGTCAATGGACAACTGCTTCTTGGCGATGCTACCGGACTTCTTTCGAGTCGAAGGGCGCCTGTAGTCTTTCTTATCGACAGTGGACTGCACTTGTTCGCTGGAAACCTGGCGCGGAACGGGAGGACGATCCGCTGTGCCCGTCAGAGGTTGCTGAACGCGAATAACATCCACAGCTTGCGGAGCACCAGAAGATGAGGTTTTGCGGGGCTTGTGCTGACGAGAGTGGGAATGACGAACCTCCGGTACGGCAACCGAAGCAGCAGCAGCGGTATTAGTCGTTGGAGGGGCGGTAATGACCAATTCGCGCGGCTGGGTTAAAGATTTCTGATCCCCTTGAATAGGGGGCGGGGTCGGTGGTTCTTGGGAAGTCTTGACTCGACTGTGACGTACAACGACAGACGGAGCTTTGGTACGAGTACTCCTGCTTGACTGACCCTGAATTCCGCTACGGGACTGGGAAGATGCCATCGTTGTGGCTTCAGGCCAGAATCGATTTTGCCGATGATGTGGTTGAATGGGAGCGTCTGTAGTAACCCAAGTCACGTCGGTGGCTTTCGGCTCGCCCCGTTCTCCTGTAGCCAGCAGTGATTGATAGATTCGCAAGCCTTCGGTGCGATTGATGGAAAGACCGTAGCCTTGGTCAAAGATCGGAATTCCGTCTTGAGTGTGCGCACTCATATCCACTTGGCGCTTGGGTCGACCCAAACTTTGCACATCTTCCTCCTCTTCTTCGCTGCTGTCATCCACAGTATCGCCGTCCACCCCAAACTCTTCACCTTCTTCACCATCGCCAGACTGGCTAAAGTCTCCCTCTGATTCTTTCAGAGGTATGTCTTTGAACTGTGTCGGTGAAGCGCCAGACAAGCTGCGTTGCGATTCTGGAGTAGAATCATCGTCCAAAAATTCAGCACCGAAACTGTCTTCTACCTGCAACATATGAATGATGAAAATTATGACTATTGGTGAGTTATACCGTAACCATGTACAGTCAGAGCAAAACCTCCACCGCCAACCAACCAAGCCATGTTTCCCCATTTGGAACTCTCGTAACTTGTACGGGTGTACCTTCCCCTTTTTCTTTTCTTAGACGCGAAAAAAATGGAAAGGAAAAAATAGAGAAGGTTCTAAATTTGGAGAATATTCATAAATAAAACAAGAGATAAAAATCTCCTAGACTAGAGAGTTCTTGTAATTGTCCTGACACAAGCTTGTTCGCCTCTTCAAGCATTCATGTTGATGAAAGGCCGATAAGGCTGCTGTGGTTACAGAGAAGCAGTTTAGGTGCCAGTCACGAAACCGAAGACACGGATTCATTCTTTCGAGATCTAATGGGGCGCCCCCCTTCTCACAAAGGCCTGACTGCTACACAGGTCGAAGCAGTACTGGGGATCGCATTGTTATGCTGATCCCTTGACAAACACTGGGCTAAGTCCGAGAGAAGGGCGTCGCCGTTCAGTCAACCACCTCCGCTTATTTTCAACCCAACTCGCACAAGTTTGCCCACTTCCAACTATTCCATCCATAACCCTAACGCTGGAATAGCTCAAGTGACATTTACGATCGGGAATTTTTCGGACCCTGTCTTGCTGCAATACGTTGCGTTGCAAGCCAAGTAAGGACACTATTGTAAATGACTGCGTATGTACGAGTATTAGCAGCAGCTGACTTCATCGAATTCTTCCTAAAGCTTCTCTTTCTCCCAGTGTGTCACGAAAAAAAGCTGGTTGCCCCATTACCTAGCTTCCTTTTCGCGCTTTATAAGGACACAACACGCCAATTTTATCCAAGGAGGTAAAAGAGTAATGCAAATCACCGAGGGAGGCATGTGGTGTTTGGGTTTTTGTGCATTTAGGATTCCCTTTCTTAAGAATGAAACTTACTGCGTCGTGATCCTCGTCAGCGGAAGTTGGTTGTCCGCGCCAAGCATGTTGCTGTTCTCGACTCAACTCTTTCAGCTCAGCTAACTCTTTCAATTGCGAACGTAATTCTTGCCAATCGGCCTGGTCACGGAGCCAGGCTACGCCTTCTTCCAATTCCGTCACTCGTTTTTGCCAGTGTCCCACATCCCACACCTGCCATAAAGCACACACTGTGCAACTGATGAAAACGGCAACAACGGCTGAGACCAGCAACACCACGCCCATGCTCAGGTTGCTACTGCTCCTGTTTGTAGTAACACGAGTAACGCCCCTTTCATCAACGAGGCATTTTTTTCCGTCCAACAGCACCGCGTAACTATTTGGACCCATGACTTACAATGTTACGGCTGCAGCTGTACCAGGTAAAAACACACAGGTTAGCTCGTATTGGGCCACTCTTTTGAAACCTCACACATGTTGTTCACCGAAGAGTCCTTTGTTTTTGTCAAAATGCAAACAATCGTTTCACTTCAATTTAATATAAATACCGGGATAATTTCCGGTATTTCGTCGCAGCACGACAAGGAGATAGACTGTCAGGGAGTTGAGTTGCGGATGGACTATAAAATCAAATTAGGTCTTTTTCAGGTGCCGTCTGGGAGCACAGTGATGCTCGCATGCTGGCGAGTCACGGTTTTTCACTCCTGCCAGAGCGCCACAGAGCAACATTACATTGTAGTTTAAGCGCTGGATGCTGCATGGGACGCGATGTATGTTTCTACGGGCGCATGTATCGCGTGTTTGCGCGCAAGGTCGTCATAAAAAGTAACACATCCAACCCCTCTGCGTTCTCTGGTTAACACGCCCAGTCGCTCCACTCGGCACCATCATTTCCTCAGAGTCTGTACTTAAACTTCCCCGCAATATTTTTAATTATTAATTTATCAACACGCTAGGCGATTACAGGAGCAAGCAGCGCAGAAAACAGCGCTGTTCTACACAGTGTGAAATGACCACATGTGGTCCTTAGCATATTTCCAACTAACTCCACCCTGTCCATTTACCTTCCTCTGGGTTTAATTTATTCCGTAATTAGAAACACAGAGCTTAGCAGGGGGGGACTTCATTTTTAGGCGCAAAATCTTCACTTGAACGCCACGCGCCAATAAAACCACTGTATTGTGAGTTGGCGCGTGGTGCAAAGTTATTTACGCAAGAAAACGCCACAACAGGTCTGAGAATGTGGAAAAAGGAGGTTTCGCCCGATTCCCGCTCGCAAATCCCGAGGACAAAGTGGTACACAAGGACACCTCACACGCTTCGTATCAGGGCTATTCTTACGTTTAACGACTCCTACAACAATAGACTCAGGAACGTATCTTTTCACTTGTTCCAGAATTCCTCCACCAGTAATGCAAAGAATGTAGCGTACTGGCGAAAAAAGAGAATCCTCGAAGACTGACACCCATAAATGCACATGGTTTAGAGGTATATACGAAAAGTGACCACACCGACACCCGTTTGGCCCGCATCTCCCTAGTTTCTCGCCCCGTTTCTCTTAAGCAGGCGTCCGACTGTCAGGCGTCTCGACGCCAATTTCGCCATCAACTAGTCGACGGCGCCTTTTGCCATAACGCGACTCACTTTCTCTTTTTTTGTATCGAGGGGAAGGTGGAGGGGTGAGGGGGTGGAGAAGGTAAGTATAGTGCTCAGCAAAGCGCTCCATAAAATGTGCCTCTTCAGGCACTTGCCTTCATCGCTCTATCATTAATAACCGTTTTATAACCACCGATCACAACACCTCGGCATTAAAAATGGCCATGTCCGGGTTCCCTATGGCCGCCAACAGCAAAACCCCAGCATGGGCGCTGTGCCAGCAGAAAGGAACTCTACTTGCGTATTTCCTAATCGGGATATTGCACTGTGCCATCTAAGTGCCATATCTCACCCTGGCTACGAGATCACGAGTCTGGGAATAAAGCAGTTAAACGGCGAGGGTGTAAATGTTCGATTCTGCCTAGCTAGAACGAAGCCTTACAACGAGAAGTACTACTTTCCATGCAACTTCGGAGAACCACGTGTAGCAAAACAAAAGCTGAACTGAAAACGCGGACCCGAAAGAGCCAAAAAAAAACGAGCTACAACACGCTGATTCCTCGCAGTCTGTTCAGCCTTCAGGACCTTGACTAGTACCCCCAACCAATTCGCTCCCATTTTTTGTGTGTGTTCTAAGAATAAGTGAAAGAAAAATTAATAATAAAAACGGATACCAAACCCTGAAACGCTTTACGCTTAGATAACTAACACAACGCACCTGTTTGGCTCTGCTTCATTTTCAGGAGAGGCAATGCAAGTCAAACGCAGCTGTCAAAGTCACTTCACTGACATTAACCTAGTCTCCTGCTTCTCCGTGAGCCGTACCCTCATTTCTACTCAGCATCCCAGACGTATTTTTTTAGAACGCCTAATGAATACTAAGCATTTCTCACCTTCAAAAAACGTTCTCTCCTGTAAGGTAGTCAAACGGCCCCAAAGGATGCCAACACGATCTAAACCATAAACAATGACACAGAAAGCCAAAGGGATCTGACACTCGTTTTTAGACTTTGCCACATTACGCCATAAAAAAAAGCTTACATAACGGGGCGTGCCTGCTAGAAGGTATCATGTAATTCAACGTTTACAATGAGTGCTTCCGACTAGTTATAGTTTTAAGCTGTCGGATCGCGTATCCTTACGCCATCGTAGCTATCTGAGGCTCACTCGCCTCCTTTGAAAACAAAATAAAGATTAAAAGAAAGAGGATATGAGGTTCTGAATAACAATAAGCTACATGCGTCAAAATGGACGTCTTAACGAGGTACTATTGTGTGGTCAACGAGCTACTTCGGACACAAGTGCGATCTGTGTATTTTACGCCTTTCCACTTTGTGGTTATGGGGGCCGACAGATGTATGAATAAACAAGAACAGGAAACAGATTCGCCAACGTGGTCCTGTGTCCTTATGACGACAAGGATTTTTCTAGTCTAAAAACGGTAAGAGGTAAGAGCTTCGTTTACTCAATAAGTACTGAAGTAAGGATAGTGTAGGAAACACGCTATACTACACCCACAAGTTCATGCATGAGGGGGTGGGGCGAGGGAAGCGAAGTTATTGTCCGGCGCATCTGCTACTTACTTCCTAAAGTAGTAAGGAGATAGCGGTCTTGCATAACAAGGTCAATGCATGTAATTACGTTTCATTTCGTAAGTCTCAGGCAAAAATAAATAACGCCGCGAAACAAATCCAAACTTCGAAGAAAACATTAACTCCTCCACACTTTTCTTTTTTTTTTTTTTGCGCCAAAGCTCCCTCCTTATTCCGATGAGATCTACCGCGTAAGGCTTCTTTGAAAGGCCACATTTCTTTCAAGATGAAAGTTTTGGTTGTCTTTATCATAAAAGTCTCTTCATCATCACGAAGGCGTATCTTAAGGTGTCATAAATTCTCTTCTGTTTTCATCCTTTCGCTGAAACTCGCAATCCTTCGTACCGGTGTACCGTGGGTTTCAGCAGTTTGTCCTTGCAAGGACGCCTTTTGTTCGCAGGTATTTCACAACAATAGACTATAGAACAAGTGAACATAGCATCAGCATGAACCAGCGTTTGACACCAATGACGTGGCTGGAATTTGGACTAAAAAAGCTATTACTATGACTTTGATGTCAAGAAATCAAGTAAGATCGTAGGCGCCAGCGTAAAGAAAGAGAACCATGTAAGGACACGCCCCCTAGTGCGGTCACAGCGCTGGACAGCAAAAAGGGCCTCGCACGGAACTTCCATAAGGACTGAACATTTTGTTCTTTCAGAGACTCTCGAATAAAGGACTTTTTTAGGCACACAATCCCTACTTAGAGAAAAACGTTCGAGAAAGCAACCTTGAAAAGACATTTTCATACCGTGTTTCTTAGCTCGGGTGTTTTCCTGTTCCTTTTGTACAGAAAATAAATTGTACCCCACCACGCATCTTAAAAAGATTAATTTGCTCGAAAAGCTGTCTAGCAAAGATTCCAGAGTAAGATTAATGAGCTGGAAATGGGCAGTATTGTTCGTATCCGCTTCAAACTTTGCCAGACAATAATTCACTTGCTTACAGATGAAAAAAAAAAATCAACTATCATAAAGTAAATGATTTAAATCTTTCTTACATTTATAAAACACAAAACAACAATGTCCTGTGTTTTTTTCCTCAAAACAAAGTCTTTTCGACTAAGAATTTCCTAACAAGCGCGTCAAACCCCACCGAAATTTACTGCGCTGATTCCCACAGTCGTCAACCGACTTTCAGCCAGCGGAACGCAATATGGTTTATTCGTGATGTAAGAGATATCCTTCTATGCGGTTTTAATCTAATTTTGTTCGCCAGCAACACATAGCCACAATACGTAAAAAATGCTACTTGACACCCCTTATCTCCTTCTAGATCCAAAGATCAGCAACACAATAATAAAGTTACGGGAATCTCGTCATTTTCGACATACTAACGGCCTGTCTACACCGACTATACATTCGGGCGAACTGTTTCGCTTGTCCTTACCCATAATACTGACTGTCAATGACTTAAAAGATATTCTTACCTTTTATGGAGGAGTCGTGCCTTTATGTAGTCGGTTTGAACGGGTCTTCACTCGATCGCCTCTGATTAGAATTAGTTACCTTTTTAAACGAAAATATAATTCTACTGTGACGTCTGAAAAGTTCGTCGATGCAATTTCGCCAAATGATTTTTTTTAAAGAAATAGAATTAACTATATGCCGTTGACATTAAGGACCAATCTTTACTGTTCGCACAATTTGGTGATTATAAAAATACCCTATGCTAAAGGGACACAAACTGTAGCTCAGCTTTGTGCGGGTCAAAAGCATTCTACTTGGCTAGGAATAAGAGGCTCTCACAAAACCACCGTGGCGTTAGATACAGTTAGATATTGATTAGGTCGAGTTTTTAGGAGTACACGGCCCCTAACCCGGATTTGTTTTCGGGTCATGGGAGGAGCAAAGTGGAATTTCTGAGACCTTTAAGAGTTTCTATACTGGCTGTTTTATAAAATAAATAAAAATTGATAAAGATTGACTCCCACCTAAATGCTGCCTTTGTTTCCCCTTTCTGTGAAAATCACTCCCCGGACTTATCCAAGTGATCTACCTTTCTATGGGCGTATATACTCGGCAGAGCCGAAACCAGGGTTTTGGTGCGAAGAGGGAGAGGGGTTAAAGGTTCGTAGCGGTTTTTTCTTACACAATTTTTAGAGCAACTAAAATGTTTCCTATTACATGAGAATTATTTTCGTGGTATGACACCCCGACCCCCACCCTTGGATACAGAAGTTGATACTAGGCTCTGATCCCTTTCCAACCTGCATAGTGATACTCCTCTTGAAACTAATCGATTAGTCCACTGCTTCTCAATAGCGCTGGACCTCAACAATTTTATTTCTCACCGTTCCAGCTTTACTTAAAAAAAAAAAAAAAAAAAAAAAAAAATGCCTTGTAACTTACAGAAGTAGTTTAATTAGATAATCCTAGAAGCAAATCTTTCCTTTCTGACGTGAGAAACATCACATGTGACAACAGAAGCAAATTAGTAACTTACTTATAGTCTAAACTTGATTGAAAGTGTGCTTACGAATTTACCACAACTCTATACAAGTAAGGCTTTTGTGCCAAATTTGGAGTTCTTAGTGTACATTAAAGGCTGCGCCCCACATCCTTTTTCTCGCAAATTTTTACGCGACAGACTCAGTGGCACTAGACAATAAAAGAAAAATTAAATTCAGTCCAAGAGAAATATACATTTTCTTACCTTGCTTTGAAGAGTAATTATTTTCCCTCGATGGACAGTTTGGAGCGTGACGTCCTGAACGGTTATGCAGAGAACAGCTGAATGGCTGGCGTAAGCGCAGTTCATTGTCTGGTCTTGTTCTAGAAAATTTTGTCTGCACAAAATATGATTACCCCTGGAAAATAAATCTTACTCTCTCATGTCAAAACCGCTAACTCAGATACAAATCGAAGATTATAAATGTAAATATCAGTTTAACGTTTTCCCCTTTTGAAAATACACATGAATCTGGTGTGTTATGCAATTGCATTTGCACCTGTGTAACATACTTTCGAAAACTGTGTAGTAATTGACAACAATGCACTATATAAAATAGTAACAAAGTCCCTATTGTTTTTAATATATAAAAAATGTGATTCAAAGTTGTTTTGGTCTTTTTATTCGTTTACTTTTTTATTTTTCACGCAAAATGTTTCAATGCTTCGTGGCGGACACCTGGTGGATCAGAAAGCAAAAGAGCACACTGGCCGTCACTTCTCACAATACGCGTGTGCTTTACTTGGCACCAGATATCTCTGTGGAAATGCCTCGACAGAAATCCGTTACCTGCATTACCTGAGGTAACAAACCAACCTGTTAGTCTTTTATAGGTCATTGACGCACACAAGCCTACGGATATCTTCAACGCACTTTACATGTTTGTCGTTGTGCACGCAGCAGGTTGTAGAATTGTGAAGATTCGAGCGTGGCCTGCTCGCTTGGTAGCTGTACTTCTTGACTGCATAGCTCTCTTTGTTATTAATTGCAAGGCGGTCGCTGAATCGTGAAGCGTTCATGCCCGAATAAAGTATGCGATGCTTGAATGCCACGGCCGATTTCTTTCCCCGTTTCTGTTGTCATCATTTCGGCAACCACCTCGCCAGCCGTCTCTATTCCCGGAAGAGAACCGTATTCGTTATGACGAAAGAAGGTATTTTCTTCCTATTACCAGAGAAGTGTGGAAGAGCTCGACACTTCTTGGTTTGCTTTTCACCACGGAACGCTGAAAAAGTCACCCAAGCGAGTACATGGGGATGATATGGATGGTGCCCTTCTCTAATATTTTCCTTGAAAAAGTTGTTAGGATCTTAAAAAGCAACAAAAACCCATTCTTTTCGTGCAACTGCTGTAATTAATCTTCCCAAATAAACCTATAAGAGCTTGAGAAAATGGGCCACTTCGTCCGTATCTATTGAGTTTAACTACAAAAGAAAGACAGCTAGTCAGGTAACGGTTCAAAATATCTTTCGACTGGAGAACCGGTACGAAAATTAAACCCTCGTACATACCAGTTCAATTTTCTCTTCTTGCAAATTCAAAAAACTGACTTTCTACAAAAAAAGTGGAAACGTGATGAAATTTTCGTAAAAAGCTAACTCCAAACTCTGTGTAAACTACTTTGCGATAATAAATCATGGAATTTTCAAGAAGGTAATGAGAGACACTACAAGGATCAATTAAGAAAAGCGACAATTCAAACAACTTCTACCTTAAAGTCAAACCTGTGTTTTATCAGAGGGTTTTTATGTTTTCAATTTTAGCAAAGCTACCCACAGAGGTCATCGGTAAAGAATGAGGTTAATGACCTTCGCACAATCGCGTTTTAGTACAAAAGAAATCTGGACCTATTATCGGCGTTATAATTAAGTTGAGCGGGCTTTCTAAAACAAATGCTGCGAAAAGCTGTCTTTATATCTCACTAAATCTATTTACAATAGGTTAAGTATAGTAGAAAGAGAGAGAAAGCAAAACTTTCTCTACAGATGTGATGGAAAAGTTCAGAACCATTAACAATAGGTTTTGCTAACCTTCAATTTTACGTCCAGTCTCGTCGCATTTTCTTTCGATTAAAAGTTATAAAGTATCTTTGCGCGTAGAAAATAATAGTACACGTTCCTTACTTCTGTCTCTTTGTAACAAATCTAAGAAAGAAACCAAATGTGTTTCAGAACAGCTGAGAAAAAAACCGTATTTGGGACCGTCCACATCCTGTGTGAATTATTTTTAATTGAACCCAGATGCTAGTAGTATATCACAGGGTGAAAAAAAACGAACAAAAAAGGCAAATCAAACAAAGATGATTTCTTCCAAGGTCAACGATAAGAAACGCCCTGCCACTTTAGCACTGCTATAGCCAACCAAATCAGACACCGAGTGCTGCTTACCATCGCGTAGCCAGAGTGCCAACCCAAATCCGCAGAAACCGTCTTGCACAATTTTTAAAGAGTACACCGAGAATCCTTTTGCTACAGCAAGACACGACGCACTCAGATCATGGGCCCCTGTTAATCAAAAATTAAGAGCACAGTCCTAAGAATGACTCTGAAACACGTCTTAGCAGTTTGCTTCGAGAATCTTCCAAAATGCGCTTTCAATCAGCGTAAAGTAAGGCAAGCTACCTTTTATGGGCGGACGCTGCGATCGGGAAAATTTACTATTTACAATTAAACCAAGGTGTTAATCCCTAAGAAGGGCTCATAAAAGCCTCCAATCTCGTGAACAACATGAACAACATTGCAACGTGCGTCCTGAGACCTGCGTCTGTTATACGGGAAAGAAAATAGTGTTACTATAGAGCAAATAATATAGGAAAACTTCCTGTTCAGGTATATGACATTCAAAATGCGCCTATTGCCTTAAAAGAAGATCCTTCACCTTACCTACTAGGTTGGTGAACGATGGTACGGGGATAAGCAAATAGGTCCCTGTGTCGGGTCGCTGGACTTGAATGGTACCTACGGCGAAGTTCGAACCACACATGCTTACGGCGAAAGTTCAGGTGTTTCATGTTAGAACTTTGCTAGCTCAGTCGCTGAGGAACGAGGACCAGGGCAAGAGTTGAAGCCGTTTTTTGTTTGTGGATGTAACTTCGGCGAAAACTTAAAGGTGAGTACGGTTGTTCATAGTTAGTGTAAGAAAAACTTGGTGCCAAACCCGGAACTGTCTTCTTACGTTCAGAGCAAAAATGAAGCGTAGCTCTAAAGTTTTAGATGGTAATCATTCAACATGTCAGTTGCACTCAAACAGGTAACTAGGTCGTCGTGCGTCTCTTAGAAATGAGATTTCAAGAAGGTAGTATGCTGCTTGACAATTTCTTACGCCGCCAGTTTTTATTTTATTAATTTTGTGAGAAAAGAAAAACACATGCCACGAGAATGGTATTGAAGAAAAGGGTGAAGAGAGGAAAGCTGTTCACTTGTATGTAATAGCGACAAGGACAGGAAAAGGGCTAGGAATAGAGGGTGAAAGCTGTCACAGAATGTAGCGGGGAAACAGGGAAAGAAAAAAAAAAAGAAGACGACAAGCGTTTCCCCAAAGCTCGGTGAAATGCGACTTGGAAACTTTCTTATTTTGGTGCCAACCCATTTCTGGCGAAGACCCGCCTGTTTTGCTTCGCTAACAAACTAGTTTTCCGGGATTGCTATTACAAAACCCCACAGATGGCTTGAGGACTTGATCATAAAGGGGCATAAATCGGAGTGCTTTGGATCTCTATATAACGGAGACGTGAGCGAAGTGGTAGTTGGGCGGTCTCATTCAGCGCTGACTAGTGCCAACTCCTAGTCCAAGTCATTAGAGCTCTGTAGATTTCGGCTCGCAGCGTAAGCGCACGTCTGCTAAGAATCTCAGGTTGGCTCTTCGCTTTTGTCCAACGTCTACCTCAAGAACTACCATAACCGAACACTAAAACCAATTCTCTTGTTCTATGTAGGTGTTGTGTGTGGCGGTGCTGAACATAGTACTGTATTGAAAGGAAACTGCCCGAAAACATGGCTACGACATGGCTGACGAAAGTTGTGGACGACTACAACGATATTATGGAAAACCGAAGCGGTAAGTTATTTTAACTAAAAATTTCTGTCGTAAGTACAGCCCGCATTGCACTTGAGCCTGCTTTAAAGTTCTCAGGTTCATTTTGCTCTCATATTTTCCGCATGGCTTGTAAACCGGTACTTGACTCGAAGTTTACGCCTTTGATTTAGCCTGTGGTATCGAAGTAAAGGAAGCTTTCACGAAGTGTAAAACCGTGGGAGAAACGTAGAATTCAAAAGTTAATGGCGCAGATTTAGAACGAAATTTTTCCTGGAATTAATGAAAAAGTAGTGAGTGTCTAGTTGCGTGCCTGCAGTGCAGATTTCGGCTAGCACCACGCTTAGAGTAACTAAACCAAAAAGATCACGCAAGTTAAACCGGTTTTGCGGTGTCCCGAGAATCCCGTTATTTGGCTTCCTTTCGTGCTTTGGCCTCAGGTAAAAGACGGGCATGAACTACTTCAAAGAATTTTTACTTTGAGGTTGGCAAAATCCAGCGGTAACGCAAATATTTGTACCCGACAAATTGTATGAGAAACGGGATTCTGCTGAAGGTCCAGCAAAATTTGTTTACAACTATGATAGAGCACTTAATATTAGAATTGACGGGAAGCAACAAAAAAAATGGATGGGTGTGCTCGCTATTCGATTTCTAGTTTCTTATAAGTACAATAAAATTTGCGCAGTTTAGAAGAGCAGGAATGGTTAGAACATAAATTGAAGATTTTATACTATTTTTTAACATTTTCTAATGTTTTACCAGTCAATAGTCTAGCTTTGTGCTATTCAAATGTTTTGTTTTCGGTTCACAGATCCCAGGGTTAACGGGTGGCCATTAATGCAATCGTTCCTTCCTACGGCGATTGCCTGCATTTCTTACGTATACTTTTCTAAAGTGCTGGGACCTCGATTAATGAAAGATCGTAAACCTTTCGAATTACGGAATGTCCTCATCGCATACAATGCGTTTCAGGTCGTGGTAAGCTGCTGGCTGGTATACCATGTAAGTATCTCTACTTATAGTGAAATTCGTCTAGTGAATTATTTGAATATGTGACTAATGCTTTCTGTAATTAGGGTTTGTATTATTGGTTCTTCCGCTATAATATCTTTTGCGAGCCTGTCGACTATTCTCGTACCGAAGACGCCACTTGGGTGGCCAAACTTTGCTGGGTATATTACTTCCTGAAGTTCACGGAGTTTTTGGACACGGTGTTCTTCGTGATGCGGAAGAAATTTGACCAAGTAACCAATTTGCACGTGATCCACCATGCCATCATGCCAGCAACGTGTTGGTGGGGTATCAAGTTCGCGGCCGGGGGTCATGCTACTTTCTTCGGCACGGTTAACACTTTCATTCACGTCATCATGTACTTTTACTACTTGATGGCTGCAATGGGCCCTCAGTACCAGAAATACTTGTGGTGGAAGAAGTACCTTACCCTCATGCAAATGATCCAATTCATCGCTGTATTTTTGCATTCCGCTCAAACTCTTTTCAACGGCTGCCAATACCCCAAACTCCTTGCTTTGGTCCAAACGTTCCACGCGACCATGTTCTTGTGCCTCTTTTCCAACTTTTACATCCAAGCCTACATCCGCGGACGTCGTGCACCCAAGATCAAGCCGGAGCAAGACATCAACAAGAACGGCTACACCAATGGAACGACCAACGGTTACGCAAATGGTCATTACAGCAATGGCCACGCTAAAATCAAGAAAACAGACTAAGACTTCAAATCTCCCAAGAAAGTCGCCTTGTTGGTCTGTGAAATTTGTTACTAAGTACACACACCTAAGTTTTCGCTTCTGAAGATCTGAACCTTGTGTACATATTAGAATTTGACCTGAATTTCTCCTCATAATTTGACTTGAACTCGGTTTTCAATCTCAGAAATCTATAAGTTTTACCCTGTACATAGACATTCTCATGTAATGCCGGAGAAAATGTTGAAAAGTGTGTGGTCCATTCTTTACCAATAACGATTCCGTTTTTACAGGACTTGAATTTAAAAATGTTACTCAAATGGCCTTCAGGTGCTTTTCCTCCCTTAAAGGACATTATTTTGTTTTATTTTAAGCGACCACAATGAATCTTTTATCCGAAAAGTCTTTCTCGGGCTTGAACAATGAATGCCGAAATAAAAGGAAAGAAAGAAGATTGACTATTTGCAAGCTCATAAATTTTTCTTGTCGCAACTTGTGGAGGGAACAGTTCAAACGCACTCGGACACGTAACCTTGTGTAGTTGTGTAACCCACATTACTCTGCAGATTCTGTAATGATGCGGAAGGCGAAATACAATACAAGGAGACGTTTCTATTAAATACGTAACTCGCAAACCACATTTCCGTCATAATGTCCACGGAGTCCAACCCGGAACACATGTGACGTCAGTGTTCAGTTGTTAAGTCCCAGGTGGAAAGTTTTACAACATACTGTAAGGGTTTGTGTTATTCATGGTCGAATTTACTCTTATTGCAATTGTCAGAAAATATTGCCGAATAATGTATATCTATTGTCTAAAGATGTTACGTAGTTCAATTTTGTGTCACACAAATTATGTGCACGCACTTGTTGCTTTGCTGCACACTTTTACATAATAAGCCGGTTAGTACTAGGATTACACTGTGCACTTAACTACACTTGGGTATCTGTTGGGCAGCTGTAATGTTCATTTCAAGTGACAACTATTACCTGTTATGAAGTAATAGCTTTCTCATTTGACAGACAAAAATATTCCAAAGAGTCATTGTTGAGGTTGATTAAGAAGCTAGACATAACCTAATTATTCTAATTATTTAAATTTTCAAACCGCTTTTATTTTTCCTTTTACTTAACCGACATATAACCATAAAATTTTAATGTAGTGGAATCCGCTTATTTACAAGGGTTAAGGGACCAACAAGCCGGCTTGTCCTTAAGGGGCATTGGGTATATCCGAGGCGACTATTTATAACATAAAGTTACCAATTGGGTAACAACAACGCCATATTCTTCTACGATTACTCTCAATATCGTTTAAATTGTACTTTATTAAAGCGTTAAAAGGAAAAAGAAAATGAAAAATTAATCAGTGATGCCTCCTACAACGAAGTACCCGTATAACGAACGCGCGCTGCAGTCGATATGCATCGCATAACGTACTATACTTCAAGAGCGTAATTAAAGCCTTGTAATATCGTTAAGTAAATCTTTAAAAATCAACATAAAATGCATCCTTCATGGTAAAAAATAAAGTTCTGCGAGGCAGTTCACATAATCAGAAGTTTCGATAATTGGGGCTGACAAGATAAAGCTCTACTGTGAACAAGGCGTTACTTCCTGCATTAATTGACTGGTTGACTTTAGTCTTCGCGAAAAGAGCATTACCACGCTAAGGGTCCTAATTACATCTTTTACTTGCCGCTGCAGGGTTTCCATTCATATGAAGCTTCTGCCCGAATCGGGAAACGTGTCGCTTCACATTAGCTACAATAAAACGGCGGGAACAAGCACGTCAGTGCGGCTTGAACATGACGTTCAATGGCCAAAACGGAATAAACAACAACCGGTGAAATCCTGGTGCGTACAATACTCAGACTACGTTACGTACAATAGCTGATGTAAAATTTTATAACGGTTAAATTTCGCAAATCGATTCTGTGCTAAAAAAAATTTCGCAAATCGATTCGGTCCAGTTCGAGCGATGTAATACAATCTTGATGACCTTAGCAGGGAAAAAGTTAAAGGTACACTCACAGCGCAAATTATACAGTTACGGGTATAAGTGACTTTTATACAAGATATAACGAAACGATAGGAGAAACACGGAACGAGACATTTAAAAACTTATAAAATAGTCGGAACGAGCAATCTTTTTGTGAGCTGTATGTAAGTCGTTAGCTGGTAACGTGTGCGAGCTCTGGTTTCAACACATAGGTCTACTTTTACTGCTTGTCAGTGTCATTCATTGCTTGACTCCAGTTTCACACTTCACAAGACATAGGTAGAGCAGAAGAACACGCAGCAATCCAAACTTCCCCATAAAATATTTGTTATACAAGTATCCGTGCTAATTAGGAATACACAAACTTGAAAAGACAAAATAATTATAGCTTTGTTCACACCAAAATAAACTCTTGCTCTAATCCGTGTACTTGGTTCCTGCGCAAATTGACTATTAGCCCCAACGTTTGAATCGAATTTTTCCCTTCAGCCTTTCAGCGATTCGCGCGACGAAGCGCAAGTTTTTTTAATGGCGTAAAGTAATCTTTACTTCAGCATCTATTCACTTACAAAACATGATAAAGCTGTGAGTGCTAATTCGATACGATAAAGGAATAGGGAATGAAAATTTTGTAGTGGAAGTCAAAGGACGGAAATGAGCAACGAATGAGTAGGGAGTGCGACGCATATTTTTCCATATCGAATTCTTCTGTAAATTCACGTGCAATTCTTGTATGGCAAATTTTGCAATTCTCTAGAGGAGTTTCCGCAACAGATTGCAAGAGACTTATCTGCGCTTCTTTAGATTACGATGTGTAATAGTTTGATCTATAGAAAATTGTAGTTCAAGATCTCTACATTACAAAATATTTTTTTTCTTCATAATTTGCCTGTTCTATATTTATTTTCAGCGCTGACGTCTGATGGAATGACAAAATAAATGTGATTTGTGCATTTTGCAAGGGAATACGTTGGCGACTGGTATATACCAGTAAAAAATACAGCTTAGTGAATGTGAGAAGGTCATGTTATCTCTTGGTCCAGAGCACAAGCACCTAAATTAACCTCGACCTGGATCTGGACCTTGACCTGCTAGTGGAAGCGAGGTCTGCTTAGTGAGGGACGAAACTGAGGACTCAATTTCCCATCTTCAGCCTTCAGTGAGTTTCTCCTTTCCTCACCACTGACGATACCCTGCGAAAGGTTAAAATCGACGTTGATGTTTGTCCTAGAATGCATCCCGGAACTCAAGTGTCGTTTGCCCAGAAACAACCTGATCGAAGAACTCTCGAAAACTGAAGGTAAGAACATTTGTTTCTAATCCAGGATTTATTCAAGGTTTTTCACATGTATCTGCTTCTTTATATTACTTTGGCTAATATGAAAAGGCCAGGAACGACGATTGAATCAGTGGCAACGTCCGCAAATGAAAATCTACCCTACCAACCTTAGGCGGTTTTAGGCGACCGACATTGCTCCTCCTCGCCATCATCATGACCGAACCAGTGATTGGCCTAAGGTAATGTCCCAGCTGATCAGTGAGGTCGAATGTCCGGTTTCAGCCACGCGCCCTCAGTGGAATTGAGCAAAAGGGTCACACCTATTTTTGTAGAGGAGCTACAATGCATTAGGTCATTCTCATGGTGCAGTTTGTCGCGAGTAGACTCCCGAGGACACTGTCGGACCGTCTATCAAGTTTTGTCGTTGTTTGGAGGTTGTCGAGATTTCGAGTACATTAATAGCCAGTGGTAAGTCATGTCCGTCAGCAAAGTTTGCTCTCTTTAGCTTGCTGAGTTTCTTAGAATTTGCCAAGACCACCCCTGGGTCCTCTGTTTAGCAACGTGTTGCCAGTTGGTAAAAAGGGGTAGGCCAGCCAAATACGCATGGACTCCATGCATGTTGACCTCTTGTTCATTAATTTTGTACCGGAACAAGCAGGAGTATCAGAAAGGGCACCTGCTTGATGTCATATGGATTTTGGTGGGTTTCGTGGTTACAATACGTACAGCAACGGTATTAGCTACCGAGGCGTGACACTTATAACACGTGCTCTTCTTGTTCTCGCGCTGACAACTTGGCCCCTGGTCGCCCCAACTTGCCCCATCCGCGTCACCCCAATTAACCACGGGACACCTTTGCATTGTACTCTTACAACCCCCCGATTAGTTAGTGCAGTTGCTGCGTAGCTTCTTTCGTACCCCATTTTAACCCGTAATGCTCAGTTCCGGTGTATGAAACACTCGACAGCAGCTACCGTCGGCACCGCCTATTAGGCCATAGTTGCCCTCGTTTTTTGGTGCAATGCATGGGCTATAAGAAAATTGAAGCTCCATTCCGAGCCTTATTACATGTAGCAAACGGTGTGTGTAAACAGCTTCTCATCTTCCAAAAAAGTTTTTACTATTTATTTTCTTTATTTATTTTCTTCTCTAGGTAACTACACAAGAATATGATGAGCTCAGACAAAAGAGTGTACGCATGTGCTCATTGCTCATATCACACTGATCGGCGGAACAATTTGAAACGTCACACGGCCACTATGCATGAAGCTACGACAACGGAGCTGGAGTGTTGTGGTGCCAAGTTCATAAACAAATCCGCGTTACGGCAGCATACTTCTTCGTGTCATCGCCATGGATATGTTTGTACTGTTTGCGGACGGGTTTTCTGTCGTCGAGCCCTTTTACGCCGTCACCACGCCGTCCATACCGGTATCAAAGAGTTTTCTTGCAGCATCTGCAGTTATGCAACATCGCATAAGAGCAACTTGAACCGTCACATGAAAATCCACAGTGATGATATTAATTATGGTGTTTCAATGAGTCCGTCCCATGGCTCGGTGTCGCCCAGCATTCAAAGAGAAAAACAGGCAATTCCGATTCCCTATACTTCGGATCTTGCAAGACCAGTCTTTCACTACACATTTCCATTCCCAAAATACGGAACCCCGTGTTTCCTTGGCGAAGTATCGTGTTCACAGTCCGTCTCTGTTCATTCTTCTGTGGCTTGCTCGTATTCCCATCCAATTCCCGAAACCTGTCTGAGTAGATCTGTCAGATACCCACCGACTGATCCACTGTATGTCTCAGTATCTTCACCAGGCAGCAAGGCATCTTCGTCCTTCACCGCCGGAATTAACCAAAACGGCACGGCTAGGCCGAGACTGAAGCATGCTATTGATGTGATCTTGGGTAATCTTTTACATGCAGATCCCCAACGAAACACCCCGAGAGAGAGATCTGCGAGTCCTTATTCTTGTAGCAGCTCAGCATCTTCATTACCAGAACTATTTAGCATGAGTCCACAAATGAGTGAAACCACTTTGTCGCCGAGTTCGACTCACAACCAGTCTCACATGTCGGGTGGGAGTGTTACTTGCGCGGCTGAAATGAACTCGGCAGTTAGTGCGGCAAATGCTATGTTAGTGGACCATCCCATGATTGGAAATTTTGGGAGTTCCAAGTTTTCGATTGCGGAAAATTGCCGAACGGGGGAAGAGTACATTCACAAGAAATGGCGCGTGGCCAAACGTTTTCATCTCTCCTAACTGGAAACTTGCCTTTTTACAAATTTATCTTGACGCACTTCTGTACCTTTTTAAGCCGTTGTGTTTCCTTTTATTACGTGTTGAGTCTTCTTGTGTGTTGCCCATCAGCACAAAAGTCTATCGTTATTGACATTCTGTCTAGTCTACAGATGCCGTTTAACAATAACTTTCAAGAAAATTAAGCTAAAAGTAGGCGAGTATCAAGGATGACTATTTCAGTTTTACCTAGATTTTTTCATTGTAGTATGTTTAAAAAGTGCCTGTTTGAATGTGACATTTGCAGACCAATAATCATTAATACAGGTTAATATTTTACGTTTTTTTTTACTAAGTAACTAATGCCTAATAACGAACTTTCGGGGGGCGAAAGATGAATGACATTTGAGTGCAAGCGCAGTAGTTTATTGAATTCTTTGTTGATACAGGATTAAGACCTCAAATGGAAGCTACTCGCCTTTGACCATAGTTGACCTTGGGGTTGGTCGTAAAAATCAACGTTGAGAGTCAAAAACTCATAAGAGATTGCTGATTAAAGGGTTGAGAAAGAGCGGAAGGGATAGAATTTAGGACAATCCCCAAGAATGTGCCTTGTTCCAACTTCTTATGTCAGTCCTACATCTCACCTACACCGGCAATTTTTAGGAGGTGCCTGGTCCAGTAGAAATACAGATACCAGCAAAAGTGTTTACTAGACCTACGTATTTTAGCAGAGTACAAGGGCAAAATGCTGAAAAAGTACGACAAGCAAAAAAAGGATTTCTGAGAAACGTGCTCGCCACTACAGTGTGACCTCGAAAGATTCGGCATAGTAGGCACGTGTTTCCAAGGTCAACCTTGCTAGTGAATAAAAGAGTGTATTTTCGAGGTAAAAGGGCAAGTGTGGTTGGTGTCTTTCGTAGGGTGTGGTTCAAAAGGAGATCACTTCGGTCAGAGCCCATCGTGCTCATTTTTGCGTATTGAGGGGTGACCTTACCCACACCTAAACCGTTTGCAGTTTATTTGACCTGTGACAGCTAAACTGGTGTTGCTAAGTCAATAATTTGCGGAGTAGAAATATTTGAAACAGTTTTCCTCGAAGTGGCCTTATATAATTGTACCTACAAACTTGACGCGTCCAAAACAAGTTGGGACCATAGGAGGACGTGTGTTTCTTCAGGCAAGGCAGAGTTCATGGTGTATAAAGGGGGTTTAACCTCTATAAAGTGTGTTTATTTCTACTTCAGCTACGTGTAAGTACGTGTCCCCTCAAACACTGAACCCATATGAATACACTGTTTGTCCGTTACGATGTCGGAGGCGAAGGGTTGTTCTGGGAACAGTTGAGGTTCAAAGTGGAGTCTTTGATCACGTACGCATTCCGTTTTCATCATAGAGGCCAAAATATAATGTACACTGCATAGTACGCATGTCCCTCCGTTGACCACTTTATTAAACAAATGATAAATTAAAACCTGTTTCGACCGACAACTGTTCAAGTATTGTGATAATATACGTATGTTGTAGCTAGTAATTATTCGTAAAATGGATACTGAATTGTTCCATAGTGCTTTAATTCAAAAACAGCGTCCGACCGCTTAATCAAAACGACACGCAGTCGTCGAATTTCTTATCTAGAATCTAGATCGCTTTTTTTCGGCAACGTTTTGCTTCCGATTTGCCTCTGTGATACCTGCCGCGAGGTTTTCCAGGAAAGCGTTAGAAGCATTTATCAACCACGTTATAAAGCATAAGATGCGTTACGGGCTTAGTAACTTGTTTAGATTCTTTGGTTTGTTAATACAAATTTGCTGAAGAACTAATGTCTTTGCAGCTTAGACTGCAACCAGCTGGACGAACATAATGTTTTTTTTTTTTATATATATATTTCTTACAACGGTACAATTTGCACTTCTAGTTTGTAATTCGCTTTCAGTTCTTCATCTTGAGCGTGTGCGATGTTCTATACGTCTCAGAGTTTGGCGACTGTGATTGTCTGAAATCTAATCGACAAGGTGACTTAATGACATTGCAAGTAAATTAGTATGCTCTACGTCGGAAGTGAAGTACTACACAAAATAGATAGGTTAAGTTAAAAATACACGCAATTTGAGATGTTGAAATAATAACTAAGATCAACTTCAGATAGAGCAATGAAAGGAGACGTTTCAGTGACCGCTTCTCTACGCCTAGGAATCAGCATAAGCGAATTGATTGGTTGAATGATTGATTGACTTCAGATATGAAGATCCGGTAAACCTGACCGTTTTCTCGTACTTTTTCCTAATACATTTCAAACATGCTTTCGCAAATGTTGCACAAACGTTAGGTCTTTGAAATACACCAAGGTGGGTCTCGGATTACAATGAACCAAGAAACGATTCGTACACTCATTTTCAACGCAGGAAGATTTTAATCACTTCCGAGTTTGAGCCTGCAAGTAAAGATATTGCACTTTTCGACTTCACTACGTTCTCTGTGCTATTTCCACGTGGGAATTTCTTTAATGTACATAGGTCCTTTCTTGGAAATATGGCAGCTTTGTCGGACTGTCAAATAGCAAAACTTCAAAAAATGCACGTTGCATGTCGCGACAATATGACAATCCTATGACCATATAGACCCTGCGTAAGCAGGATTTCTGCTGGAACAGGTTATTGCTACAGTAGAACTCCGATTGTATCTTCCCTGATCATAAAAACTCCCGATTACGTCAACCACTTTGGAAAACATTTTTCTTAGTTAATAATAGATTTTGCATCGATGTTGAACCATTTACTGACCAACAATGTGAGACTTTCTCGCAACGATTTCATGAAAGGATAACTAAAGTATTAAATACACTTTATTTTCGGTTGTCTTTTGCGCATGAAATCGTTAAAAACTTCCTAATGCAGTCAGCACGTGAAACTGATTTTATCAACAATCTGACGTCATCTACCCTAAGTCTCGAAGTCGGGACAAAATCAAAGTTCTACAGTATAAGAAAATGACGGATGAGACATTTTTGATGCACGTGTTTCTACAAGTCTTTCAGTATTAGAACCCTCATAGTCGTTGGTTGGAAAGCAAGGCGATCGTAAATTAAGCAAAAAATAATACCATTTATTTGTAAGCCCTTTTATGGATACTTATTCTTTCATCTTAACTTACTACGTTGTGCATATGCCTACTATTCGTTTTCAACTTTTCTGTACTGGATGGGTTTTTGGATCCTTACATACTATGAAGAAGTGTTCTGCTTCTGGTAATACAATTTTGTTAACAGGTTAAGTTATTTTCCTTGAGCATTTGTAAATAACTCGCATATTACAATCCCTATCTTGTCACAGTGGTTAAATAAGTTACGTGCCTCATCTAAGCATAAGAGAAATTATTGAACATCAGGGAAAGGATGGTTTGGTATGTTTTTCTTTTCATGATTTCCCTTAATAATTCACAGTGTGTCCTTACTACGTAAGTGATATTTAGCAACTTTAAAACGACTCCTAATGTAGAGGACAAAACATGTAGAGTAGTCAAAAACACTGAAACTTTCTAGAAGCTTTACAGAATCTAGTATGCCCTTCTGTTGTTTAATACGGACGAAGAAGAGCATGCACGTATAGGGGATTGTTGCTCGTCTCAGTTCAGCACTTGATAAGATTTGTCGTAAGACTTCCGGGTATCTTTCGTCAAAGTCTTAGCTTTATATTCCAGGAAAATCTTAATGGCACGCAATACGCCGTATCAATACATACACGTAAAGAAACCGTGCGTTAGGACTCAACGTCGACAACATCGCATCTTACCACCACGACAAAGCTAATGATCCATAACAAGGAGAGCTTGTGTGAATGATGTTGCAATACGGCGAAATATTTTCTCCAAATATTGTGAAATAAAGTTTTTATTTAAGCTCCTGAATTTTCTCAAGCTTACTGTCAATTAACTTCACCCTCAGAAACTTCCAAGCCTTACTTAGTAACTTGGTAGTTACACCTCCCAAGAGCCAAGATCCGGGTATAGAGTACTGTGGTGAGCAGATAAAAGTTTACCGAACAACCACAGAAGTTTAAATAGGCCTCTTGGGGCTGATTTACCTTCATCGAAAAGGTGAAGATACTCCAACCAATCACAAGCAAGGTGAGAGGTAGACTGCGCATTTTTAAAAGTATAGAACTTCCCCAGTGCTCAAATGGCACGTTTTGAACTAAAGTGTGTCCATAGGCTGACTTTTGCAGGTGACGGCTGAGTGCTTCTTTTAAATTTCGGGACCAATCGCGTTGAACTTCAAATCTAAACCACACGATTGAATTCTTTTGAGTTTAAATAGTATGGCAAAATATTTTGAAAAAAAAATAAAATAAATAGCGCTGATATGCTTTTGAAGTGCGCGGTCTGCCTTGCAAGTGATTGGGCCGAGTCCCATCACCTTCTTTATGAAGGTAAATCGGCTTCAGAAGGCCTAATTAGACTCCTGTGATTTGCTCGGTAAACTTGCTTTATGTACTCACAACACTACACACTCTTTTTAAACCATTCTCAAATTGTACTAAACTCGAGTGGTTTGCTCCTTTCGCTTTAATGAAGGCAGATCACTCCTCGAGGTATCCCTGGTTGTGTAATGCATTTTCTCGAGCTTGTGGCAGTACAGCTTTTTTTGTATTAATTACATCAACTTGTTTTAATAAGCTCGTGGGTATGGACGGTACCCATTTCGACCCAAATACCTGTCCTGTGCATAACAATGGCCTTAAAGTACCTGAAAAGAAATATTGCTGCAATGGTGGTGAAGGGTTGGGGTACGGATCTGCGAATTAAGCCTGCCGTCGACGTCTAATCCTGTTATTAGAGATGTCCTAGATAATTACTGTTTTCTTAAGAAACCTTATGGTATCATCGGGCCGAATTTGGACGTTCATGGGTCAGTTCAACTGTTGTGGAATTGTTTCTGCGATATTTTATGAAATACAGAATTCGGGGGGAACACGACCCAGACAGTCAACACCTTGGTAAAAATGCCGTGAATTTGTAACTAGCGCCATCAAAATGCAGTCTCTCGCGTGTGTTGTGTGCACTAACAGCAGTCACCTAAACAGATAACTTCAGTTTGCTGAATGCCGTGTGTGCGGGAAAAGAAGACTTGTTTGACTCAACCTTTGGTACGAGTTTTGTACATTGGTGTATGCTGCCTATCATTACTCCATTTCGTTTTTTTTAAATACTGTTATGTTCGTCAGTCTTACTTTACAGCATTGTAATATTTCGAATATGGTGTTTACGAAGAGTTGCTACGATTTGAAGGATCTAAAAGTCGTTATTATGCCTTTTTAGGTATATCGACCAATAAAAACTCTTTCCAGTTACTTAAAGACACAATCTTGAACTCGTACAATGCACTTTCTCAAACTCTACAAATATTATAAGTAACAAAACCCAAAATAATTCACATGCAATCGGTTGTTACAAAGTTTTACTTCAGACACAGGTCTTCCAATAACTTTCCATGATAACTTGTCTTTTTTTCTACAATTCTCTCAGGCATTTTTTAAATTTTCTTTGTGTTTATTTTCTTCATTCTCATTCTTGGTAGACGCAAAAATTAACAAGATCTAAAGAGTTTAGCCTAATACAAATTCGTTCTTATACACGAAAAAACTCTCTCGCTACGAAATATCACAAAATCATTGAATAAATGTGAGATACCGAGTTTCAGATGCCGACTGGATTCAGTTTCGGGGGAGGGAGAGTTTTTTTTTGCCAAGGTTAATTATAACGGAACCAGGAAACATGATTTTTTTCCTTCGTTGGTAAGTATACATGAACACTCTCTTTTCTTCATGGGTATACCCGCGGCAATTTCGAATTTTTCATTGAGTTCAGCTGAAAGAAATCCTCTGTCCAGCCTCAAGTCCCAAGCCCTCTTATTCCGAAAGCAATACAAGGGTACGACAAAAAAAAAGTCAAGCGCCAAAATCTCATAGCTAAAAGCTAACTTCCGAATTCGACTTGAAGCCCCTCCCCGCTTACAAACATACGACCGGTAAGAGTGTCTGAAGAACTGCCGTTCTCGAAACGACACCCCAAAAAGCACCCAAGCCAGCAAAGGTGTAAATGGTTTAGTTCAATATAAGTGGGACAAGAGGAAGATAGCAGGGAAAAAAGCCATTACGCACGCGCAACCTGCATTCATACCACTATTCGTTTTTTTCTCCATTTTGTTTTCTTTTTGCTAAGTTGGGTTAGTCTCGTTAGACGAGGGATACGGGACGAGAGACCAGTGGTCACGGTAACCTTACTTCTGCCACCGGCAGCGTGGTTCGAATGCAAAGGCTCCGTTTAACACTGGTTACTCTCGACGAAATTCTACACTGACTAATCTGAAGCTCACAAACTACGCTTTCCTTAAAGAAATGTATGCTTAGGGGGAGCGAAAAAGAAAACATGCAAAAATCCCTAAAAAGCGAAGAGCAATAAATCGCCGCAACGATGCACATCCATGCTTGAACCTGACGCTATCCTAAGGGGGCGGGGGGAAAGCAAAAAACAACACTGAACTTGAAACGAGTTAAAATTCGTTTGGGCTTCGTAGCGTACACTTAAAAAAGATGCCCGTCAGACAGGTGGGTCACGAATCAGTTATTGTGGGGGGGAAATGAATAAAACTGGACACACCATGGCTCACAAAGCTACAGACATTAGTTTCACGTGAGAGTACGAAATGAAAAGTTTGCTTTGAATCTTTCGACTGCGTTCTCAAAAAAGGGGGGCAAGATCCGCCCGGGTTATGCCACGCCCCTCCTGTCAGCTACGCGGTTAACAGTGGGGTGTCACACCACTCCCCCTTTGCCTGCTACGAACCCTGTTCGCTCCTGGACGACAGAATAGACAGCCACGGATTAGCTTGGATGGCGGGGGAAGTTGAAGTTTACTGTATATATGGTTTTGATCATCGGTCACTTTTATAGGTATGACAAGCGCAAACGGAAAGCGGGGAAGATTGTAGAGTGCTCGTTTACGGTCTTCTTTCTTGTTTTTTAAGGAGACATCGTGGTAGCTAAGGGGAATTTGAAGGGTTCAAGGGACGCTGGGAAAAGGGTGTATGAAATGAACAAGTATAAAGCCCCAGTTCCAAGAAAACAGCGTAAAAAGCCACAACGTCGCCATGCATGGGTTTCACGTAACAATACGAGCCTACAATATGGAAGTTACGAAGCAAATTTTGTCTCAGTTAGTAGCCGATAACGCAATTTTTAAACCAGCACGCTTCCCGCAAAAGGAACCGAAAAGCAAAGAGGGAAAACGAGGGCAGCACGAAAAAGGATTTCGTTTTTCACAGAAAATATCCTCTCTCCGCATTGCTGAACAAGGATTTAGAGTGAAACGGCGCAGGATTTCTTTTTTCTGTTTTTTCCCTAAAGTCAAGTCTGCTTGGTTCTATATAATCTTGTCCATTCACTTCCGGTTAAGGAGACCGTAGAGACCTTACATCATTCACTCCTCCAGTCTTTCAACTTGACCCGGATGGCACTTTTTGATCACACCATGAATTCGAATACAAATGTCTGACTCGTTCTCACACATGCTCTTATTTTTTCCCTTAAAAAACACTTTGAGTATAAAGGAACATTCCGCGATACACCACGTCTTTCCAATAGCAAAAAAAGATTTAAGTAATTAGGAAGTCAAGTTTTCTTCCGTGGGGATTTTTTTTTTACTGTCCGGTATTTAAAATACGAAAAAAACAAATAAAAATCTTGAAATTATCCGACAGTTCGAAATCGATCCTGTCACGAAAACTCCCATGTGGCTACTTGCTGTTTCGCTTAACCTAGTTAACAGTGAAGAGTAGCTTCCTCACACAAAAGAATATTTTCGATTTGCATTGTTGCCCTGTTCCACAGCTCATTGCGATTGTCATGGTAAACCTTTCAGACCCAGAGCAGCAATGACGGACTGTGAAAACAAAACCCAAAGTAAATTTCCCAGTTACCTAAGAGCTAATCTTCAACCCCGATATGTAAAAAATTCGTTCTTCACTTTTTGTTGACTAGACAACAAAAGAAACGCCTCCCTAGATTTTTTGTTTGAAAACAGGCTTCTCCTTCCGTTACTGGCTACACTTCACAATTTATCTAGTACACACAAGATACCCCTCACCTATAGCTTTATTTTAGTGGAATTGGAAGAAGAACAAAACAAGAGCTTTTTCTAGATCTTTAGAAGATCAGTTCCTTTACTGGAGTGCGAGTTAGAGACATGAAGAGAAAAATAAAAGACGAAAAAATTAGAAAACGCACCCTGGCACGTGAACCCACGCTTCAAACTTGCCTGCGTCAGCCGAATGCCAGAAGACGTTTTTCAATGCGATATCCAAAGAGAGTTCGATAACATTAGGATTTTCAAACAAAAACCTATCCTTCTGAAGGAATGCACGATTTACTTTCAAGTGTAACGGTAAAGAAACCTTTTTGCGTTTACGTTCTGCATCTGACGTTACAAGTCAACAGTTACGTGTTTACTGGTTCCAAAAGAGTTTAACTTTGGAGATTGAATTTCCCCTTATTTTTCGAAATTGCTCGTTGCTGGTTCACCGGGAGCTTCTCTTTCAATTACAAGATGTCGGCTCCAAATTCAAGTCAGCACAGCCACTCAATTACCTCTGCCGGGAAGCTTGGTAAACAAAATTTAGGAAGTAATCGCAACCAAACTTCGGACAAGTAAAACTTCTAACCTAGTCTTCAACAAAAGCAACAGTCTTGATCGCCACGGATTGAATTGTTAAACTAACACGATAGAAAAAAAATGAAATATTCTTAAAAAAGGCCCTTCATAACAATCTGAGTAAAAACGGGGAGTCTTTACAACCGAACAAACGGACTTGGTCCGCCACCCTGATTTGCCCAGCACTGGCCTATTTCAGGGGAAAAAGGAATCCTAAAAGACGTCAGTTGAGAAATCCAAGACAGAAAACAAGTGTCCGCGTCCCTCCCTCCCATTCTTGTCTGCGTTTGCCAGAATTTTTGCCGAACTTCGATGGGACACATTTGATTGCAAATTTGGCGTGTAAAAACTAAAAGATTGAATGGTCCATTCCACTTTCTCCAAAAGTCACCATGCTGCGAACTGCAATGCCGAACGTAAGATTTAAGTCTTGTTGGCTCGCTTTTTATGCCGCCAAGGTTCGCGATGTAACTAAAGCCACGCTTGGTTTGTCTTCGTGCACTGGGCGCTGGACGAACTGCTGCTGCTGCATGAGAGACGCAGGTGGCAAGGAGATGGGTATGTGGTAAAATTTGCATCGATGCCGAAAACACTGGCCCTTAACGGCATCCCGACAAACTGTTACTTTCAAATCCGTCATATCCACATAATCTGCCAAGAGAAAAAAAGAAAACCACCATGAAACTTGCTGCAAAGTCTAAGAAAAACCAAAGTTACCAACTAACACGTGGACGAACTTGCAGGCGCAGCGTTTACATTCTCCATATTTAAAATCGCGGCATACCGGGAGGGTGTCCAGCAACTGTAAACGGTACAAAAACAACTGGTTATTGGCATCCATTCTGACAATGCTAGGCCGTAATATAATTTAAGATATAAAATTTGGGAAAAATGCTTTCTACAAACTTTTTCGCTAATCAATCTGATCAGGAATCAGAGTTTATGCAATCTTCTTTTTCTCGTCACAATGGATAATAATTGCAAAAAAAGCTTACCATGGCCAAGCTTCTTCAACAATGCAGATCATCGCATCCCAAGGCACGTGCAATCAATCAAATGTTTTCAAGCGGCATAGTCGTCAAAACAACAAAAAGGCGGAGGGAAGGCGGCGGATTGTATACTTTGGGTTTATTCTACGTTAGAGCATTCAAGGTACGGAAAAAAAACTAAAAACGTACAGGCGGCCGCAACCCAAAAAGAGATACTGCAACCAGAAAAACAAAGCGCGCTCTTCAAAGGCGAAACTAGGGCTTGAACCCCAACTCTCTTCTAGTACAAGTGGGTGAGGATGGACAAACTCAAAAGATATACGAGAACTTGCACAACTTAGGTCCAAGAAAGCAACTTGCTCTCAAATCTACGACCCTCTTCTTTGTGGATACGGGGAAAAAAACTCAAATGTAAGGGTAGAGTCAGATTCTACGACACTAAACGAAAAAAGCTAATCTGCTACTAATCTGCCTCACTCCCAAGTTTCTAGCTAAATCTTACACTGAGCTGTCCTGGGCAAAGCTAGCCATGAAGAACTCGGGCATTTTGTCCCCACTTGGCCAACTCTGAACTACTGACTGTGCAGCCAATGCGTTTTAATTTACTATACCTGTCCGTGTTCATCCGTGTACTGTACTGAGTAGGCATTGTTGGGAATAGGCACTCCCACGCCTAACATCCAAGGTGCTGACGTAGCAGCTGTTATTTTGTTACGTGCAGGATAGCATCCCAGGCATACGGAAGGGTCACCCAAGCCACCAACACCACATAGTTTGTTGTTATGAGCACAGAACGAAACGGCATTCCAAGGGGTTTAAGGTGTTACAGGAGGGTCGAGTGCATGAACATTCGTTATCGTGCAGGGCAATTTTCCCCATTCGTACACAAAAGCGGCAGCATGCGGAAGAATTACAGAAGTCAAAATGTAAGTATCCTTCGAAGTATGCCAATTCTTAGTCATCTTTAACAAGCATGGTTGATACTGTACACGCAAGAAAAGTGCTTCCTATTGAGCAAACAAGCCATTCCATTGGTTCCCAAACGACAATAACATCAAATTTTGTTGGTTGAGGCATGAAATTCGCCTATACTTACAAATTCCCATCTTGGTCATACTCCGAATGCAGGAGTAATACCGGAGCTGAGAGTACATCACACGAGAGCGAGAAAAAGACAGGGAGGAACAAAACTAATTAAGAGGGTTCAGGGATCTCGGGAATCAGGTCATGGTGGTCGCTTCTGCGATAAGAAACGCACACGGATGATTATTGGCCCACCATATAAAATTCAAAACAGAATAAACGTCAAGTATTTGCGCAGAAACCTTCCGTCACTTGTTATCTCTTTTAAATGTGGAATAAAAAAAGCTTCGAAACCAAGCCAAACGGCGAGAGGAGTACTGGTCAAAACAGGTAGCCATTCCCAAGTCACGAAATACCGGCAGATGCAAGACGCGATGCCAAGGAATCAAGCACTACTACCCTTTTACGTCTCGTTTTTCTTTTTGACAGAATGATAGTACAATATTGCGGCTTGATAAATAACTGATCTATAAGGCAGAAAGGCGCACGTTTTTGTCGGACGACGTAGACAATATAATCGAGGCTGTGGATGTGAAGGCACGAAGAAACGCTGAAAGGTTAAGCAAAGGTGTACGAAACGAGAGAAAAAAAGCAAGGTTTTTCGGATTGAAGAATGGGGAATGAGGGATCACAAGTGTTTCTATGAGCAAATAGCAACGCTAGCAGAGGCAAAATGGCAAAAATACGTGGCTGGCTTCGGCGAATATAGGCGGTCGCGTAAGTTGGAGCGTTCCGATATAATACATCGTATATATCAGCAGGAAAAAGAGCGCAGAGTATAATACCGACAGAGGCGCAGGAAACTGAATAACAAGCCATTAAATTGAGAAAACAAAGTCATGCAGTTTCACAAGCTGATTATTATTAAAAACAAGTACATTAAAAGGGGAACTGGGGGAGGGGTGTAATAAGAGGTTCTCCTAGGAAGAGTTAATGAAGAAAAGAGACAATAGTATTTGTTTAGAGGTTAACGACTCAAACTATAATGAAATAGGCAAGAGAGGAGGAGTTTGCACACAGTACATCCAATTGGCTGTTACACAACCAAAATACACAAAAAAGCTTCTAAGATAGACCCACATTTCAGATTCCTTTTTTTTTCTTTAACTAACACAGCAAAGTGCCACCAAGGGATGAGGGAAGAGGTCGCTATTTCAGCTTAACATATGCTTTCCTACAAGTCCTTGGACAAAACCCCAACTTGCTTGGCAAAGCGTTCGACGCAGAAACGCATCACCGTCTTTCCCCAAAATATATTTTTTTGGTACGAAAAAACACCATCACCTAAAATAATCTTTTCTTTGTGGAATTTGCGATATTCAACCGTAGACGGAGCATTGATGGGTTCGCAATAAATAAACCAATGACATAACGAAGAAATACGCGCCTTGAACCCAAAAAGTAACGTAAAACTGATTGCACTGAGGAATCCTAACCCAACAATAACAGATCTGCTATAATATGAAAGGCGTCAAGCTAGGAGAGGAATGGTCGACGTAGAAGCGAGCAAATGGTAAACGAGTTGTCAAGCGTCCAAAGTTCAACTACCACAAATCAGTCGCTACTCTTCCCAAGTTGGCATGCAACAGAAGAAAGAAAACCAAACCAAGACAGCTTTGTATGCAACTGAAACATTGTCTATTTCTGCAATTTGTAATATATATATAGGGAGGCAGTTTTGGGGGGCAGGTTCAAATTGTAAGGGAAACACATGGCTTATAAACCGTGGGGGAATTTTCTCCCTCGTGACTCAAAATCACTTATAAAAACGACAGGCAAAAAGTAAATCCAAAAGCTAGCACTGGGCCAAAAAAATGGTAACAACCCAAAACCAATAAAAATGCAAACAAGCCACAACAACGAAAAATTCGCAACTAGTGTTTCATTCTAATACATGTTATTTTTCAGCTACTAAACGTAAGAAAAAAAATCAAATCCATACAATATTTTTTGCGACGTGCTGGAGCAGCATGGATGTTAATGCAATGTACGTTTGAACCTCTAAAGGAATGCCACAGAAATATTGCTAAAACAAAAAGGGGTCAAATTCAACGAAAAGAAGCGTCTTCCTTTCTTTCTCAAGGAAGGTATAGGTAGAGTAAAAGAAAGGCATAATGACAGGTCGGGTTGAAGAATAAAAAGCTTTTCACACAAAATGACTGGGATTTTAAACTCCTCCCTTGCCAACTACGTATTCTATGAAACGCGCAAAGAAGTGGCCATTCCTTGGTACATGCAGCGAAACGGGATTAAGGAGTATTGGCGCACACTGCAGCTTATAAGAGCGGATGACACGTCCACCAACCAACCCCCTTCTCCTTTCGTTACACGAAGACAAGAGAAATTGGGTATACGAGAGAAACGAGAAGAGAGAAAAAACAGAATCCAAACTCGCTTCAACTGCCATATTTTAAGATTATAAAACATACAACCATATGGAATGACAGAAAGCTAAAAGACGCGTTATCACCAGGGTTATCTATCTATCGTATTGGATACAACCAATCCCTTAAAAGCGAATGTAAATATTTCTTCAAACTTTGGTCATTCCTGCGTCTCCTTACTCTTCCTTTTTTACTTTGAAAATTATTTTCCTTTTTGCACTGATAAATTCTAGAAGCCGGGGATTAGGGATGATTTTCTGGAAAATTCTCAAACTCATCCATACCAACGGAAGCACCGCCCTTCACCCCATAACAAACTTTGGCCGTCAAACTTATCCTTCAATAATTCAAATATAGACATCCTTTTTAATACGAAAGAAATAAAACCTGTACATCACAAGCTCGGCAACCATGATACAAAACTGAAAGTAATCATGGTCACCTCCAGCTCAATTTCCTCTCCTCTCGCTTGTTCACTTAGCGTGACTAGCTTACTTCCAACTTGCAATTTTTCCTTCTAGTTAAACTAACGGAGCCCTCTCCTTATCACTACATCGTGCGCATTTTCTTATAAGGCTGTGGCAGTCCGCTCGCAGACGCCATGGCGGCCGCTGCGGCAGCAGCACTGGAAATCCCTACTCCCCCCACCCCTCCTGTGACTGCCCCAGTTGGCATACCCAACGCCATATACTGAGACGGGACCACTCCCGTCATCCCGGGAAACTGCAACCCCTGACCCGCAGCGGCTGCCCCGTAGACAGCTTGCAAGCCCGGGGCACCGGGGAAGTAGGGATTGCCGGCAAAGAGATTCCCTGCTGCGCCGGCATGCAGTCCCGCTAGGCCAGGTAGGGCAGAAAAGCCCACCCCTTGTCCCGCAGCTGCGGCAGCGGCTGCCATACTCTGAAAACTCGGGAGGCCTACTCCCGACGCGGCCCCGTTCGAAAAACCGGCCACGTTGGCGGCAGGAAAGGGCGTGCCTGTGCCACCAGCCGCTAAACTGGCCGCGGCATAGGCCGGATGTAAAAAGGCCTGTCCAGCTTGGCTATTCAGCAAAGCTTGATAAGGGTACTGTAGCCCGGCAGCCACTGAGACCGACGGGTTGGCTGCTGCTGCGGCCGCTGAAGCCAGGGATTGCTGGGCTTGCTTGTTCAGCGAGACTCCCGTGTAGGCCAAGGCAGACAAGTTGGGATACGCCAAGCTGGGAGCAGACATTCCGCTCGATACAATGGCCGCAGCGGACTGGGTTGGTGCGGCGGCTGAAATGGAAGAGAGCGAATAGGTCGCTGACGACGATGGAAACGAAAACGCAATGGACGACGAAGGGAAAGAATAGGCCATGGATGGAACGACCCCTAATGAGTTGGCCAGGGCCGACTGCTGCTGAGTTTCCCTGTCTCTAGTGGGCGTCGGGCAGTCTCGTTTCACGCCGCCGCCGCCATAGGTCCAAGTCAACAAGTGGCTTGTTTCTTGGCTCGCCGAGCCTGACATGGCTGTGCTATCACTGGGAGTGGTGTGCTGACTGGGCTCTAAGCTATTAACCGAGACGCTGGTCTCGAGTCCGGTAGCGGTGCTTCCGTTGATGAACTGAGAGGACTGGGAAGAAGCATTGACGGTAATTGAGTTAGGGCTACTGGAAGATTCGTTAAATAAAGAAGAAACAGAGGAAGCGGGGATAAGAAGCTCGTTCGTTTGGGGGTTGGTTATTGTAGGTGCTGCTGCTGTTGCTGCGGTAGAGGTGCCAGTGCTACTAGTAACCCCTCCCGCAGAGGGACTAACATTGTTGCTGCTGTTGCTGTTGGTACTAGCGGTAGCGGTAGCAGGCGTAGCAACGTGAGGTTGAGTTGAGGGGTACTCACATGAAACGGGAACGAAGGGCTGCTGCAATTGCATGATCGCCTGGGCTTGGGCTTGGTGGTAAGCAGCAGCGGCAGCAGAAGCGCCTGCGGCAGCTGCCGAAGGTTGGTATACCGGCAAACCCGACTTGTCACCGGCACTTCGCTTGTAACCTTGCACCATACCCGGATACGTCTACATAAACACAAACAGAAAACAAAAAAATGTAAGCCCACAAATTAGCATTATTTCTCCTGCCAGCAACACATAAACTTAATGCGAAAAGCAGATTAGGAGGCAAGAATGTCAACCAATCAATCAATACGCTTTCAACTCTCTGACCGTGTGAGAGACCAATGGTAGCACATTGCGCTTCATACTTTTAAACCAGCCAACAATTATAGCATTGGAGTTTCCGTCCCGTACCTGACATTCATACACGTTCATGACGTTGGCAACAACTAAAAATATAATCTCATGGGAATTAGCATGTTCATTGTCAATATTTCAAAACCTGTTGACATGTGTAAAAGCGACGTAGCTATGATAATTCTTATCCATGCGCCTCCTCTAAAACATGTGACGTGCAAAGTAGCACAATGGACGTTTGCTTGCTCATGCAACTCGATGGCGAAAATTACTCAAAATTCTCATTAAAGGGTTAAAAATGACGATCTGCTTCCCTAGAAGCTAGCTGTCAAATTTATTGTAGTTGTTCTTGTTAAAAGAATCTAGCAAGGGCAAATACCAATATCTCTTCCGGTTGATTCCTGTCCCATTCTCGGGGTCTCTTCCTGGTAGCCAAGTTCTGGCTCTCAATTGGGAGGACACTAGAGGTAGTGGCCGTCACGGCAGTAGCCATCGTCGGGGGGCAAGAGGCGATCGGCTATTAGTAGACAGTAGGGCAGGCAGAAGAGCAGGCAGACAGGAAGGCACGTACGTTATGAAGGCAGGCAATTTCGCATCAACGATTTCAGGCAAGCAGCAGCCAAAGCAGCCAGGCAATAAAAAAGGAAGAAAACCAAGAGAAAACAGAAAGAAAGAAAAAAAGGTCAGGTAAATCAGAAAAAATACGAAATACCTCATCGTAATAAAGTCTCCTATCTGTCAAATGAGTCATTTTGTCCCTTTATCTCTTCTCACTTCGAAATCGTAAACATGCTGAAGAAGAAGATCACGCCAAAAGACAAAAACTGTGCTGATGGACTGATGCACGACGAAATGAACACAGTACTTCTGCTAGCGCGACTTTGCCTTTTGTTCCAATTCAGAAAAAATCGCTACCTTTGGCGATGACAGCCTCGCGTCAGTAACCACCTTCGTGATACTACTACAGAAAAGCGTAAGTCCCTTCCCTGTCTTACACAATAAACCTCCCCAGACATCTGCAGTACGAGTAAGCTCGTTGGTAGGGCACAATACTTTGGCAAAGAAAGGTTACGCGTTTTTAATGCCTTCGTAAAACCCTTTTAGAACCTATCAACGTGCTATGTTGTCACGGCTTCATAGCAAGCCAAGCAGCGAATATTAGAACACACCAGGGGTGCGACTTGGGTCGTTTTGAAAATTTATACCATTATTGAAAGCCACTCTTCCGAACGTTAATCTTCATGGCCACTACACTGCGTTCCCACTTTTAACTTACTAATGACGAAAAGCTCATTACTCTTTTTTAGAATGCCTTTAATTTGCCCAGGATCTGAGCGTTAAAAAAGCTGGGCCGGCTGAAAATGAAGCTATCAAGAACCAGTGGACGTCCCACCATCCGCCTTCATTAGCCCGTCATTAGAGAAGCTTACGTTTATGGGGTTATACACCCGTCAACTGAGAATTCCTTTCAAGACTGAAGTATCAAAACGAAACTGAAAGCCACATCAATTTTAGCACAGCAGAAGTGACAATTCCACGAGCCAAACGTGCAAATAGAGATGCCTTGCAAAGCGAAACAATGATAAAACATCGAGTGGGGCGGCCAAGATGCGGTTTTTCTTGCACATTCATTGTTTTTTTCCTCTGGTTGCTAAACATCTCTTTTCTTTACCGGGATGTTAGGGAGGGCGTGGTGATGGTGCGGATGGCTGGTCCTTTGTTGTCGTTGTAGCAGAGTGGCATGGAGGTGGGGCGGAGGGTGAAAGTAGCGGCAAGGGTCACGACTGCAACGCCCACGCATTGCGTCCATGCAAACGGTCACCACAGGCAAGTGGACAGCGACGGCTGTCGTTGTTACGTCTGCCGCGGTAGCAACAGAAGTGCTAGTAGCAAGAGAAGGAGAAGAAGCAGCAACAGGAGAAATGGAAGCGGAAACTAGGGAAGCGCCACCGCCGGGTCCTGGACCACTGCCGGGTTCCATGCCGATCAAACCCGGAGTTGAGTGTGAGGCGGTGAAGCCCGCAGGTTGCATCTCGATGACTACGCCTTCTGGCGGGTGCGCGTAACGACACTCGCTTTCCGGCCGTCGGCAAGTACCGCGCTGAAATTCGCGACACACCTGCGGGCAACGAGACGGAACACAATGGGTGGGGGAATTTCTGGCTCAGCTTTCACATCTTTTTCCCCTGGGCCCTTCTGGGCTTGTCGATACTAACTGACTTTACGTGCTAGCTTTAATGAACAAGGGTCGTTACATATTCGTTACTACAGCACCTGGGTCGACAAAATCTCAAGCGCATAGTCTTTTGACTCACGTCAACAAATTGCTTTTTATACTCAATAAGGTTTCCAAAGGAGGATCAAGTTGATATTCCGTTTTGCAAGGCAACGCTAAAGGGTAACGCCTACATCGTACAAGTCTGACCCTCACCCTTGGCTGTGTTTGACTCTAGCATTGATGGCTCATAAGAAAAGAACGTTACGAGTTCCAGCACGGCAATCTACGAGTGGTGGTTACTCGCATCTCTGGTGAGTGGTGACCTAAGGCCAATTCACACTTCCGATGCCAGAGTTCACGTCCACTAATACGTACTTTCTAGTTAACCCAAAACAGGCGTGTGACTTCAGTAAAGAAATATGAACTGTTTTACTACCATGCATCGTAAGTGTGAATGGATCCAAGGTATCCCTAACCTGTCCTTCGCTGCTTTTACGCATACTTTCATAAAGAGCAACCCATAAACAGGCACTGGGGTGCAAGTAGGGTAACGCCCTCGAGGGTACCCTGTACAACTACCACGTTGTAGTCGCGGTGCACGCGATTCATCTTTTTACCTTGTTATTATACAAGGCAAAGAGACCACACAAAAGAAATTAAAAAAGCATCTAAAGGAACTGTGAACACGCTCACTCAACGCCAGACCCTGCTATGTGCCAATACATGCAATATCCCAAAACTGCGAATCGGTTCAACAGGGGGAGCTGAGCCAGCAGCCAAGGAAGAAGCGCAGCAAAGAAGGCATAGAGAAATCACCGACGGTAAAGGGTTTCTCAATCACAGCACCTGCCCACTTTTACGCTTTGTTAACGTAGTTCAATGTAACTGTGTCTCGTAATTTTAAAAAAAAGGATCTCGCAAGGAAGGAAAGGAAGAAAGCTTGATAAAAAGTGTCTTACCTCGATGCGATCCGAGCGCTGCAACTTGGTGGCGGGGGCAGGAGCGTACCCCATCATGGAAGACACCCCTTCTGGGCCAACGACTTGCAACATGGCAGGTGACGCAGCATAGGGTGAGTAGGCGCTCTGGGCGGTCAGCTGGGGTATACCGGCGGCGGCCAGGTACGGTGCTGCAGCCTGCATAGGCACCACGTGATGATGAGCGAAGCCTCCTATACTGCTGGCGCAACTAGTAGGCTGCGGCCAGACATTCAATTTTTGTCTTAACAACTTGCACAACAAACCGTATCGATGCAAACTTCACAGATAACGTACTTAAGAAAAAGAAAGCTAATCAACCCATAAGAAAAAAAAAGCTCTGAAAGAAGACCGTTTTGACGATAGGTTCTTAAAGCAAATTCAAACAATCACTTGTTTTTTTGTTGCATTCCAGTGAGCGCTTAATAATTTAAAAAAAAGTATGGAGAAAAGGTTACGTTATCTTGAGCACCCAAAGAGATTAACCAGAGATAGTCCAGCGACACAATGAAACTGGTACTCACGATTGTTTGCATTTGTCCAGGGAGGATGTGCTGACCAGGACTCATACCCATTTGCAACATGAGCGCATTCTTCAAGGCGAGATGATTCCGCCCATTAATGAGAAGTTGGTCTTTAAGGTGTTGTGGGGGATGGAAGTATTTGCACGGAGGCTTTTCACGGTTGCACCTCCCCTGTGAAACAAGAGCCGTTTAAAATTTGATTAATTCTCTACCCTCTTAGCACGGTAAGGTACTTCATCACATCGCTTCAATATATAAACTCCTGCGCCTTCTTCGCTTTTACGCCCAAACCCCATTCCCGCTCCTACCAAAAGTCTAATAAAGAACCCCGAAGAGATTTTAAAGAACTCGCACGAAACGCTAATGAGATTAGTAGTAAAAAATAAAGAGCCCAAATGCATAAGAACTGCTCTCTAACTCCACGTGTGACTAAAGATGTCATGATAAGCACCCGGGTCGAAAGCAGATGCACTTGCTAGACAATACCCACAATGGTCCCTTACCGAATTACTTCTTAAATAAAGGCGACAGTACTGTACAATGTATGCTATACGTTTGAATAAATTTCCCCTCCACTATCGGTACTTAGCCGCAAACGTCATGAAAAAAAAGTGAACCCATCGGACACGCAGAACCAATAACGTACATTACGCATAATCTTTCCGTTCGCTCTCTTTTTTCTCTTTCATGGATTCCATGGGGATCAGACACTTCCCACAGGAAAGGAAGCTCGTGTCTGGGGAATTACATACCCTCCTTTTCCCCTCCAGAAAAATATAAAATACGGCTTCCTTCACGTCTACAGCAAATGAAAGAACTCGTCAGCTCGGTATTCTGTATGGGGTGAGAGCTATAGCTTTCTTGCCGACAAAAAGCATGAGCAAGTAGCACGGAAAAAAAGCATTGGGCTATTGTGAATGCGTCTCTGGTGGCAGCCGTGGAGCGTCCGGCCCTTCTTTGCTAAGGCTTCTTTCGTTTTCTGGTCCTCTCATCGTGAGCTCAATCCTCCGCTGAGACCTTTGACGTTGGTGGAATTCCTAAACAAAATCCCGGCCCTGCTGACACCGTCTTCCCCAAAAAATACTCCTCTTGTTTCGTTCTAGAAATGTCAAAGCCTATGACTTTTGTTAGTAATGCTACATTAGTTGTGATGTTACTTCTTCATAAATTATTTATTGATAATGAATAGACTAGTGTCCCAAAGGTAAAACAGAGCATCGTCAAAATACGAGCGCTCATTTCGAAAACCTACTATACGGCGTCAGGAGCACGATACTCTTCGAGACCAAGTTGTGCATTTAACAATCCGGGCCTATCGATTGCTCGTTGGAAACTGACGCACTCGTTTCCAACCTGCAAAATTGGTGAGAACTCTATGGTCTTCCACTAAACTTCCCAAGTTCCTCTCCAAAAACTCCAAAGAGAACCTGTTGTATCTAACGAGTACTCGACATCCGTTCTAAATTTATGACAGCACCAGGCAAACTTCAACGCGACTCCCACAAGTTGCCAAGTTTGCCCAAGAAAAACGGGCGTTCAAAGCAACGTTGTCCCATTAGCGCAGAGGAAACTAAGTGTGCTTAAAATATTTAGCACAATCTGTCCTCACGAACGCCGGTCTCCAATTGCCTCACTTGTGTAGCTTCGCTTTTCGCTCCACCTCCTCCTCCCGTTTCTTTTATTCTTCGCCTCGGCCGTACTTTGCGAGGCTCTTCAGAACGTTAACAAGGGACACACTCATTTGCATGCAACAATGTGCTTAACCTGCACCCCTTAACGCTCCTCTTGTCCAAAAAGGGGAGGAAAGAAATAAGCTCAAGTCCTCTTTCGGATTAATCGCTCTTCTCGCATCTTCCGCAAACCACCCCTAGAAGTCCTCGGCGCGTCAGACATGTCACTGCTCATCATTTTGGTAAGCACTATACTTGCGTAAGAGGGTCTTGAACAAGTCTTTCTGCACTAATTCATGCCCGAGTCCTCTCGTTTCTCTCATTAAGCCATAAAGAAGTTAACATCTTAGGATCTACTGAAGCTTCCACTACTCGCTATCTACCTTTTGTCTGCACCGTACTCGTATATTTCCCTGGGCATGCATTTGCGCGGCGGAAAAGACAGTAAGGGGCGCTTTCTTCGTTCCGTTACCCCAGTACCAGTGCGATTTTGTCAGTTATTCGCCAACCTTAGGGATTTGGTGCCTGCTTAAGAGATGAGTTTACAAGGGGAACATGCTCAGAATCCTGCTTTTACGCGTACGAGTAGTCGTGTTCGGTAGCACTCAAAAGCCGGGCCCTATCTCGCTCGCGTGTTTTCTCCGCACTAAACGTGGGCTTTTATATGCGTGCAATGGCGGTTTCTCTGTCATCTTGTTTATTCGACACAATAGCCAGTTGTACTCTTAACTATTTAATGAAGGCTAAGTAAAACATGGCGTGACTTTCGCTTATCGTCACAAAGCCCTTGTGTACGGTATACGTTAACAGTGAGCAAGTCTCCTAAACAGTTTTTCAACTTCTCCGACTTTACTTCGGGAGCTCCCCTCCCCCTCACCCCTTCCACCCCACAGTGAAAAAAAGAAAAAAAAACAATGGCGCACTAGTAGGAATAATGACTGGAAGAAATGCGAACATGAACCTACCTTGATGGAGTCATAGCAGGCAACAACGCGTCCATTTTGGACCTCCACACTAGGCGGCGGGTGGGCAAATTTGCATTCTGTGTCGGATCGCGAACATTTGGAACGCTGATACTCGCGGCATACTTCCAGCTGCAGCCAGCGCGAGTCTTTGACGTTGAGCATGTTATTTAAGTTCATGTTAACCATGGCCGCCATGGCAGGGGCGGGCACAGCCGAAGATTCAACCACACCCAGGGGCTCCACTTTGACGACAGTTAAAACACTCACGTATATAAGGTCGGAATTAATTCAAAGTCTGGGGACTCGCTTTTTGCTCTGTCAAAACGACTAACTTTTTCGCGAGGGTTTCAATGTTTTACCCCTTTACTTAACGTGGGCAGGACAACTTAACTTTTGCACTAGGAATTGACTTTGTGACAAGTTTCTTGCACTGAACCGTTTCAATAGATCTCTTGCGTATGAAACGGTGGTTAATGAAAGGAAGGTAGGGGGAAAAACAGGGTAGGAGAAAGAAGGCAACAGGGACGTTAACCTGGTTGTGGAAAAGTGGGCGTGGTGATAGTGGACGGTGCAAGGATGCGGGGGTCTGACCCTCAAATCTCCGTTCACAGGAAAACAGGGGTCGTGGTGTTTGTCTGAACCTGGGTCAATCAATAAAGGACGGAATATGATAGATTTCTTGTTCTGCTTCTTTTTTAGAGGGGTGACAGGCGGTAGAGCAAACTGGGGTGTTAGGCTTCGGAATTTTAAAAGCTCCTGTTTTCCTTTCTTCGCAAAATCCCCAAACGATTCTTGAAAAAAGACACAGAAAAGATCGGTAGCAGTGAGGTGTACGATACACGAGTCAAGGAAAAGCGGAGTTAGGAAAAGGGCGTGTCAGCCTACCTGCAAGTTGTACCGAGAAAACACAGAAAAATCACGGCTTTCTGGTTTGCTTCTGTTTTTTTTTTTCCCGAAGACAAGGGGGGACAGAGGTGTACAGGAAGGAAATGACGCCAAATCAAAGGCTCAATTTAGCTTGAACGAAAAGTGTGGATGAATTGTGAACACACAAAGGCTTGCACTTTTTTGCAGTAGGGCTGAATTTTTGGTTGGCAGGTGCAAATGATGGCAGGAGATCAAGTCTGGAAGAGAAAAGAGAAGCAACAATAGACCTTAGAGCTCTCGAATCAACACAAGTTCAACTATAACACACATGTACCCACACTGAACCCAATACACAATGTTATTCAACACAACATACCACACATACATTCACGGAAAATAAGCTAATATACATAAAAAGTCACAATGACTCTGAGATAAGAACGGACGCGCGACAAAGCTCGAACGACGAAAAAGGCAAGAAAACGGACAAGTTGAGTCACTATACACTTTTAAACCAGTCCCACGTTAATTAGTCTGAAATTATTACGAAGGGTCGTGGACGCCATTTCAGGAAATCAGTTTAAAAAAATCTCTTCGTCTCATAAAATTAGTGCAATGGAAGAAGCCTCGTTATCAACGAGTCCTTGAAATGAATAAACTAGATCTCATTGGGTGAGTCACAACGATTTATTGAAAACAAACGTCTGTTTACTTTCGACTCTGACCTCGATATTTACAGTTTGGTAGGCAGTTAAACGCAACCCGAAAATGATCTCATTTCTCTCTTCTTTTCCGGAACTGCATTAACTAACTCTCATCTTTCTCTCAAGCTCCTTCCTTCCTTCCCTTTCCCCCTTCCCTATGTGCTTTCTCGTCGTTCTGGACTCTCCCCATGCTGCAATTACAGTGGGGGGGGGGGGGCTATATTCCAGGAGACTTGGTATCGATTGCTGTTGCTCTACCTCCTTTGGCCTGTTGGCAAAGTCACCGAGGGATTCGGGAGCGAAACGGGGGATCGGGGGTTGGAGGAGTTTTAGGTACACGAAGGGAGCGAGAGTATACAAGGTAGAAGCCCACAATGACGATTCGATCCGCCCTTTAGCCTCCTTTCCTCCTTCCTAGGACTTCAACATTGAGACCAAGACGAGACGCAGAAGAAGCACCCGGGATCTGGCAGCACAGCCAAATCACCAACTTCCGCGGCGATACTCGGCGACCTATGCACCCAGGGGGTGAGGCTTCCCAAACTATGCAAAAACTGTCTACCTTTTGTCCACCAACTTCCACCAAAACTATTCCGTTCCCGACTTGTCTTGCTACTTCTTGTCAGGCCCTAGAAAAATGGCGTTTGCTCACCAACCAAGCGCAATCTCCAACCGAAATATATTTCACCTTTACCGAAATTCGGTCGCAAATGACTCGCAATTTCTACGAATGCCCCAACCAGGTTATCTCCCTTAACTCACCAAAAACTAGGCCACAAACATAACGGCTAGTTTAAGGTGGCCACTCTCCTCCCCTGTTTTTCTCCTAATCTATTGCTTCCATGTTCACTCTATGTTCCGTTGCAAATTTACAATATCAGGAGGCGTGGTTGGCCGGGCTCAGCAAAGCATGACATGCTCATTCTGCACGCCGAAGAACGCCAAAGCGTCCCGGCATCGAGGCGCCTAACAAGTACGTCACAGACAACTAATACACGTTTTTTGCTATCCGAGTCTATATCGTCCGTCTGCTTCATGCATCGTCCCATTTCACCCGTGTAATTTCTTCGTTTGTTTCGTGACACCCCCCCCCCCCCTTCTCTCTAACTCGACCTTTGCAGCTTTTACAACACTCATTTTTTTAATATATTCTTTCTTTTTGGGGAGACTAATGTCTTCGTAAGGAAAACTACTCAAAACTTCCCCTCTCTCTTAGCTTCCTCATCGAAAATCGACAACAGCCATCTCGGTCGGCGATTAGGCGAGCAACAAGGCAAAAAAGAGGGAGGAGGTTGGGGGTAAGGGTCAAAAGAAAAGGGAGACGACGAGCTCTCGGTTTTAATAAAGTTGTAGATAACGATGTGAAAATGCCACCCTCAACAACATGACAACGACTCTTTGAGGTTATGGCTTTATACAGTAATAAGCCCAAACGGTTTACAGCAAAGGGTTAGTGGAGAGTTCGCATGATACTTTCTCCCTGGCTTCGTGTGTCTTATACGTCACGAATAATGTCCTCTTTTGACAACAAACCCCGCTGCGGGTCGCTCTGAAGCCGGACAACAATGGTCCCACTGGCACGTGGAAATGCAGCACGCAAGCAATCGATGCCAGGGCACCAAGTCCTGAATTTACTGAAGCCAAGAAACGTTTTCATACACAAACACCACCCACTTCACGCTCCCTTTCACATTCCAACAAGCTCCTTGTTCCGTCAATCAAATTCACACGTACAGAAATATGACGGCATCTCTTTCCCTTTTCACCAAAACGAGATTCTTTATTACTTCCACTACGATGAACAAAGGTGGAAGCTCTACTATCCGACGAGCCATAGGACAGAAAAAAGCGTTTTCACTCACACTGCTCTCCGTCTGCTCTGCTTTCTTTGGCATCCGCCATATATGGGGTGGGATCCCCATGTTGATTAGATCAATTTTGTACTCCTTTCTTGGTTTCTCAACGTCCCACGCCCTTAAACCTTTGACTTCCTATTTTGCCCTATAGACTTTCTTTTTATTCCTATTGAAAACAGTAATGCATAAAAAGATTAACAGAATTTTTTAAGGATTTATTATAAAAAAAAGGAACACTGATACAAAAGATTTAACCATCACAAAGGGGAAAAAAACTTGTTATTCTGCACCCTTCTATGTACTACGCTTTGCACCACAACCCTTACGTACACATCAATATACACATGAACAGTTTCCCTAGTTTCTCCAACACAAACTTGATTCTCAGACTAGAATATAAATGCATGTCCCTGGGCACACAAAGCGCAGAGCTCCAGTTTCGCAAAGGGGTTCTGCATGTTGCTGGCAATAATGGCGGGCAACTACCAGATGTTATATCCTCTTCGTTGGCTACTTTTAAACCTCGCTATCTACGTAACGCAGTATGACTAGTAAGCTGATTGGTTACCTGGGCAACCTGATTTAACAGCATGCCGAACAATAATCCATTCGCTTGAATTCCCCGCTCCTCTTGTGAAACGTTTGTAGCGTTTGCTTTTCTTTAATCCTTGAGTGCAATAACGCTAAGTTTCAGACAATAACGCACTCTCACCAATATTCAACTGCACTTTCTAGCTTACGATGCTGTGTGTATAATTGGCAACAACACTGGGAACAACTTCGCATCGTCTACTTCACTGGCTTAACTAAAATGCCGAGTCCCGGGTTTCCCAACGGCAACTCACCAGCGCTCTAACCCAACTTGGAAGATTAATCTGTGGGGAATGGGGGAGGAACTTACCCCTGCGTCACTCTCCCTTTCTGTCCCGCACGATACTAAATGATCCAACAGACTCGCAGGACCGAAATATGCTCGGCTCTGCGCGTATGTTAACGGAGTCGCAACAACCTCACCGGAGGCTTCGCATTCATGAGTGTGGAAAGACACGCGCCAGCCAGCCACACGGAGAGACGGACGGCCAACTGTACACAGGTCTAACTCCGACCAAATGGACGAAAATCGAGGCTTACAGCCAGAGAGGCGCGGCAGTGGACGGCACAACACAACACGCGCTAGCCCCATGGGAAATAGCTGGATGCAAGGAGGGGGTCAGAATGTTCCAAACCTGGATAAGCTAACCCGCCCTTTGGTGTCGACTTGTTTCCCCTCTCTGTGCCTCGCTCACTCCCTTCCACCCATCCTATGTTACACCCTACCCACCCACCCAAAAAACTCCCACGTCGTGACTTACTCTGACTGCGCATCTTTTGATGCAACACGGACTCCGTCATGGCAATGATGCGCTCGGAGCTTCCTTCGCTTTTCCACGAAATGAAAGCCACTACGAAACACGTCTACGGCCCAAAACGCTCGGATCTTATTGACAATTTTTCCTGAAGAAAAAAGCCACTTTATTTCCCCCATACCCTCTCATTAATACGTGTGTTGTACACATATTAACATCTGAATAGCTCGCAACAACGCTTGGTTCCCAATGGGTAAAGTAAGCTTTGCATTGACAGGAATAAAAAAAAGGAAGGAAAGTAAAAGTTGGAAACCCTGCACAGCAACAACGGAAAATGAAGGCGCATTACGTACTGTACGCAAGGCGTATGCAAACAAATCAAAGCTTTTATCCTCTCTTGTCCTTTTCTTTTTTTTTATCCTTTAATGGCTATTCAAAAGACAGCCTAGCTATAATACACTCAGTTTACTACGGTCCTCGCTTCGTTCCATCACTGTCATGTCCTAGGACGTTAACGCTTTCCTCTACGAGATAAGCTCCATGCATAAGAGCCCGTACTGCTCAGATGAAATGATTCGGCTTACGGGATGGGAATAGGCGGGGCCGAAAGGTAGAAATCATGACCTGGACAGGACGTCAATAACTATGCGGCTTTCATGAAAGAGCCCTGTCTGTCATTAGCAAAAACTGAGAACACCATGAACCCCGAGTCCTCGTACAAAAACGAAACAGAATATGAACAAGTCCCTTGTGGAAACCCCACCCTTTGGCCTATGTGTCAACGTTCCTTGTCGGCGTCGCGACGCCGGGGTGTCCCGTCCCCGTCCCGTGTACAGTGTTGTCATGACTCACTAACACACTCCTCACGGGTCGCTTTTACTCCCATTCCATTCCGCAGAGGCACACATGCAATCGTGCCTGTCTTCCTTTCTTTTTTAGTATTTTTTTCTAACTCGTACAAAATTCTTTCGGGGATGACTTCGTAGCTTTCGACTCTCCCACAATTTCCCTGTCCTTACCTTCTATCCTTAAAGAGAACAGCGAAATGACTAAAGGGCGACAGGGAAAACAAAAACGAGGAAAGCCTAAATTAGTAACGTTATTCTTTTTTTCATTCGACATTTAGACAGCAGCGGATTTGATCCGTCTCAAATGAGATTTTCTGTCTTAAAGCAGCCTTAGAGGTAAATCCCAATCGTAAGCAGTCGGCGTTCGAAAACAGATCCTCCTTGACTATATTTTCCTCACGTTGCGCTCGTATTGGGCATCAACTGAGCGAGCGTAGCTAAATAGCGTATATCTGTTCACACCCCCCATACGGGACCAAACACGGAATTTCTTTCGCCTTTTCCCATTGAGCCTACACACAAAATCCAATATCGCCGCTAATGCGCAAGCAGCAATTTTACCCCTCACCCTCTGCCACCTCAACTCCCTCAAAAACTCTAAAAACCCACAAGTAGTCACATTTATCTCAGTCCGACAGAACCCTCTTGCACCCGTTTTCTAATTAACTCCCCACGCACTTTGACCATCTATCTTCCATCTCTATCTACTTCCGAGTGTCCCACAGCTTACTCTGCAGTAAAGCGAAAAGAAATATGACTATTCCTTCCAAAGTGATCTAAGTGCAAATGTGATGGTAAAAGGGAACGATTTGCGTAGTTGTGGGCAAGAAAAACATAAAAAAATATAAATACCCCAAACCATTCCTGTCGTAACGTCCTTAACCGAGTAGGAGGATTTATATATACACGTGGAGTACGTGAGCAGCGTCAGTGAGATTAGCCTGGCAATGGGCCCAAAACTCTTATCTATTTTTTCCCGTGTTTGGCTTACTCGTACACAGACTTTACATTGCCAAAAATGCCGTAGCTATTTACTGCACGGAAAAAGAAACCTGAACTACAAAAGAATCCTTATATCCAATAGCTACGCAGCATTACATTACTGTTACTCAGTACACTTGCGAGGTAACTCAAAACTGATACGCCGTGAAGACGCTAACTAAAAAGGATCACACTAAACATGGGCACGAAACTCCGGCAAGATCACTCGCAGACTCTCAAGAACTACCCAGACTGTGAGATCCATAGAGACTGTTGACATTCGTTGGTTTCCTTAGGTAGAGGGACACAAGGTTCATGTTCATAAAAGTTTAAGGTATGGAGACGACATCATGCAAATATCCGTCTACGTTTCCCCCCTTTGTATTAGACTCCTTGGTTAGCAGGATACGAGCGTAACACACAAAAATCCCGACTAGATCATTTAACTTGCCATCCTACAGGAAAACGATGACGCTCTGCTACGCTCTGGAGAAAGACGACGACGAGATACACAGAGAAAAACAGCTCATCATTTTTCACCGCTCGTTGGCTACGGAGTCCTCGACAATCGAATCAACGAGACCAAGCTTTATTCCTTTCCTCCACCACCGCAAACCATCTTTACCACCCCCTCCTCCTTCCACCCCTTGCTTTTCTTCTCTTTCATTCCCGCTCCACCCTTCAAGCTCGTTTCCTCATCTTCCGTCGACTCGTGAACGGAGAGAAAACGACAGTATTTTTTTTTCTATTTCTTTCTGCGTTTTTTCCCTACTGTGCATACGGCTGCATGGAGACGGGAGTAAAACTGCAATGACAGGACCTTACAGAAAGACATTTTCGAAGGCGAGAGAGCCATCAAGTAACTGAATATCTATACGCGGTACTGTGCTGGTACATGCTGAAAAACGACGCAAGTCCAGCTTGCCTCATGTGGGCTGAACGTCGTCCTTTATTCTTTGGGGGAAGTTTATACTGCATATTGGCAGTCAATGAGGGAGTCATTCCGCATGGCTACAACGATAGACCATTTCGCTCTAATAACGCGCCTTGTCTTTCTCGCAGTCGTATAAAAATCTCTTCCTCCCTATGCTAGGCTTTCTGTCATTTTTGGCCAATTTCATCCCCTCGCAAACTGAATGGAATGCAATTCCGCTGGCACAATGCGTTAAGATGTAATCGAGAGCTTTGACATTTCGCTCCCCTTTCACCCCTGTCACTTTACCCTACCCATCAGTTAGGGCAAAACTCGGACGTCAGATACAGGAGTCATCGCTTGCGAACTTTTTCGTCTAATATCCACACAAAAGGTAATTAGAAACTACTGGCAAGACTAATAGGAAATATCACTTGGTGCGCTCAAAAGATTCAACTCCGACTACTTTGTTTTTAAAATCCCTCGGAAAGAGGAGTGCAAGGGAATGGATTCTCATTTTCCACCAAGTACCCCGTTGCCTCACGGGAGATTGCACCAGGGAGTATCCACACAAAAGAGCGAAGCAGACACCGGCCCTGCTCAGAGATCCATTAGAAACACCGGTGTAACACAGGATCTCCCTCAGGTATACCCCATACCGACACGTGAAGAATTGGGCGTGGTCCCACAGGGCGTGGCCCTGACACACTCAGAAAAAAAGGGCATGGCTTTTTACCATTGTCTACCGGTTGTATTCTATTGCTCGCCCCTCCAGTTAAGATCATCTTTCTTCTTATCAAGCATCTTCCCAGCCCTACCTCGTCGTTCGACGAAAAAACACCCATCTCCCTAGTACACGTCGTAAATAACTCTTAAACAGAGGGTCGCAATCAGTTCACTGACAAGAAAAGCACGTGGGTTTCGGTTGAGTAAGAGGTTCGAATATGTTCGAGGGCCAGAATGGGAAAGAACGTGGAAGAAAGCAAAGCCTATTCCAATGCAGCTGCGCTCCGTCAACTCCCTAAATTGACACCACCTCACTCGGGCCGACAAGGACGGGTATCCAACACCTTTCTGAGCGGGAGACAATTAGTCGCTCTGCCGCTCGCTGTAAACAGAACGTGTTACCGCTTTTCTATGACCAGCTTTCTTTCCCTTGTGTGTGATGCTCCTGTCGTTTATGCTCGTGTCGTTTTTCTCCCGGTGATCGCAGAATGCTCCCCAACAACCCTAAAAGATACGTTTAACTACGTCAAGGCTGACACGACATCCTACTCCGAGTGTTCGCTAAATAGTTCTAATTGTGTTTTCTTCGAGCTTTCTTTCTCTATGAAAAAAAGTATTGCTTAGACAAGACTTGGTCTCGGTCTACAAATGCAAACGATCCACACTGAAAGGTTCTTTTCACTTCGTTTCTCACCATAATGGTATCGGGTTAGCTTTCTTGGCATCTTTTGACCTCAGAAATCTTTGTCATCATTCTCCCAGAGCAGAATGGGGGGGGGATGACTATTCATCTACATACAGGAAAATGTATCATCAGATTCATACATTTGCATAATGTATGGTTTTGCTTCGAGTTTCTTGTTCCCAGTAGGTGGTAAACCAACACAATATGCAATAGACAACCGCGAGGGTTCACCCAAGTTACAATGCCAGGCAAACTCTTTATGGACACCTAGCATAATGTAACGCACAATATCCTAACCCGCGACTGTTTGCGAGTAGCTATATCGTGACGGAACCCCAAAGGTCAAGATTGCTGACTTGTTCTAAATTTAGCGCAAAAAGCTGGCTAAATTGTTTAGAGAGGCCTAAGCTTTTTAAACAACGCCGGTTTTTCACACGTTTCAGCTTGGGTGTTCTGTTTCTGGGCTCAGGGTAAGTTATGCGTCTTCCTGTAGGATACAATGCCAAAGTAAATCGTTCGCGGCGTCTTGTCAGGATTTCCCCTCCTCATCTAACTGGCAAGTCTGCCTGTCCGAGCCAACTGAACAGACCTCAGCGCCTGACTTACTTAAGTGAAGTATATTTATAGGCATTTGTCACGGGTTTTCCAACCGAATGCTGCCTTATGAGATTTCGCCTTCACAGTTTTCACAAGATACCCGCTCAAACGGAAATTCTTAACCCTATGGGTTATTGCGTTCCCTGACCCAGGCCGAGTGTTGAGTGAGAAAACTGCTATCTTGCCCCAACCAGGCTCTCTTCCTCTCTCACTCCGCGCTTCGCCCGACGAAAGCTGCGCAAAACTAGGGTGAAAAGTGGTGTGCGTGGGGAGAGATATTTTCTTCCCTAGAATAAATTTAACAGCTACCGCCTTGTCTGTTACATTAAACGATTGCCTTTTCACGCCCCTCTTCAACAACTTTCCAACCCGTCCCAAGCCTGTCGACACGTATTGCTGGACTATCTTGCGCACCACGACTAAAGGTACAAAAACAGTCGCCCAAATACCACAAGTTTCCTTTCCCCAGCTCAGCAATTTGGGCCATTTACGATCAAAGGAAAGGGCTCAACTCGGCAGAGACACAATTATACGCCGGTTAGCGAAAGAATATTAAGCGTCTCTCGGTCTTTTCTTTCGGCCATTTATCTAAGCTTCCAACGAAGTTCTACAAAACTGTTTCTTCCGCTCGCCCATAATGGTGGATGCGAGCTAAACTAACATGTCGAAAAACTTTCCTTTTCCTTTCTAGAGTACCTTCCTCGGAAAGAAATTTCGTCTCGCTTAAAGGAAAGCAAACGTCGACAGTTGATAAACGGTAACGACTCGAGCAATTTCTTCTTCTCCTTAAACTCTCCCTTTTCTTTTGACGTCTAGCAGTTTTTCCTCCCCATTTTTGCTTCGTATTCACTGTAGCGAAAAAGTAGAATAAAAAACAGGGTACAAGAGCCTTTGATTGGCCTTGCTCAATCATTCGTAACTAAGTCGCTGAACTCAGCTCTTACCACAGCTGCTTTTATTTTCTTCTCATTTTGGCTGGCACGATCCAAGGAAATTCTCCCGGCGTCTCGACGGAATGCCATTCGCAAATGAAAACTACTTTACAGCCTCTCATAGTCAATGCGAATATGAAGAGGAAAAGGGGAGCTTTTGTCGTCGTCTTTGGTCTTGCCCTCGCAGACGTTCCCATACGCTCAAGGAAATTGTCTTTTTGCGCTTATCTCTATACTCCTAGAACTAACAGGATTTTTAGCCATGCAAAAATCTCCAGCCTGACAACCTCTCGACAGTAGTCTAATGATAGCTGTTTAATCTTGGCGATCTTTTGTTCCAAAGGAGACAACGCAGCACTGTGCGGCTCAAAGTCGCTACGTAACCTCTATTTTCTCCGATTTTGCTTTTGTGCGACGGGCGAGCTCAACGAGAACCCTCCATGATGAGTCACTTCAGACGCTCATGGGTAAAACTGCGTGGCATGTACACAGGGCGAGTCTTCGGAAACGAGCCGCGTCATATGCCACTGCAGCCAGGTAAGATCGAGCAAAAAAAAAAAAACTTGTGCTGACTCACGTGGGACTATACATTCCTTCACTCTTTCGTCGCCCTTGCGTTCTACAGCGTTCTTACTTCTAGCGTTTCAATCAAGCTAAGAACTCTTTCGTTTCTCAGAGAGAAAGCCACGGCAGTCTTCGTTACTCGATCGAGGTTGAAGTTGTTAAACCTTCTTAGACTTGCAAATTCGTCCGAAATTGCAGTACTACCGGGGAAAAACTGTCACCGCATGTTGGAAGACATGTGCTTACAAAAGCACTAAAAAAATAGCCTTTAAAGTGAAAATTGCAAAAGACCGAACGAGAAGAAAACCACTAAGGTGATAAACTTATTCATCATCATGCCTTGCATCACGAGCTAGCCGGCACTTTTAAATAGGTAGGACGTAAACCTCCCTATCAGCGGATAACCACAGCGGCAGGAACAGCCACCACGCTCGCCGTTGAGTCAGGAAGGTGCGGTCAACCAACGCTAAAGAGGCCAAGGAAAACTCGCAACCGCATCCAACTCCGAGACGCCTTTCGTTCTCGATGCTCATAGCCTCGCAGCTTTTTGTCTCGGGAGCTTAGCAAACCTTATGCATCTCTCTTCGTCAATTCAATAGTATGGCCATCTTTTTCTGTCCCGGTAATCCTCGGCGGATTGGTCCATGAAAGAACCTGACAATAAACATCGTGCTTGGCTTCACTGTTGTCGTCTCTGGCTCAGTGGCTGCTGGTAGCGAACGAAAGCAAACTTTAATTGGTTGAATACTTGCCAGAAAACCGTCGCCAACTTGGAGATCCCAGCTTCTCGTTCAAAACGTCTCATGCCTGCTTGAACTCATCCTTCCTACGAGGTCGTCACAAATGTCAATAGAAAACCTTAAACAAGACGAATCCAGCTCTTGCCAACTTTTTCTCCCCGACAACAAAAAGAGGAAGAAAGAGTGCCCATTATGAGCTTGCTATTTTTCCCCTTTCTTTTCACAGTTGTCTTTTTTTTCCTGACACTACAAACGCTTGTTTACATGAAAGATAACAGGTTGCTGCGTCTCCCTCCGTAGCAATATATGGATGCCTCTCTTTGCTCTCGCTGTCGAGTTTCCCACGAAGATCTTGTGTTTCGCCCAAAATTAAACTATGCTACAAAAGTCTCGTTTCCGAACCCCGAACGACAAAAATGTCACCACCCCTAAAAAAAGATCCTGAATGTCCCCGACCTGACGTCACTATTTCTAGACCCTCTTGTTTATTAACCAATAAAATGTGGAAATTTAGCTAGCAGCAATTACAATTAGTCTCAAAAGAAATTTTAATAATAAAGTTTTCAAATTACAGCCCCTCGAACAAGTGATTTTCCGAAACCTTCCCACTAATTCGCACTTGTTCCAACTAATGTTTAGTCTTTCGAAAATACTGCATTTCAATGTCATTTTCTTAATTCGTCACGAGTATTTCAACTCGAGCCAACTGTTAAAAATCTCCAAAAATGCTATTAAGTCGTTACAAATCGTCAATGCAAGTCTCGCCTTTCCCATGCAGTCGAACAAGAACGAGTATGCAGAGAGCATGCGGCATCCGAGCAACTAGAATATTTTCAGGTTGTGTTCAAAATTCCAGCACTAAGGGTTGAAGATTTATGAATTGCACACGACGAGTTTCAAGGACAGACAGCAAAGGGTGTTGTGTCCCCACTCGATGCCCAGATTCTTTCTCGTGTCAAGTTAGACAAGTTCAGACGAGAAAGGAGGTATGTTGCACACCGGGATGTTCTCCAACAAGTACTGCCATTACGTGGGGTCCAGCTTTCCCTAGTTTTAGCCCTCAGTCCTGGTATTTACCCCCTCTCGCGTCCTTCTTTCTTCCCGCTTTTATAAATTGCCTTCATCCAAAGGCAGCAAAACTAGATCTCCCCCCCCCCCTATACCTCTCCATTCCTATATGAGGATATCACAAATCTCTGTTACGCCACCTGGCCGGCACCCATCACTGTCATTTGCATACCGGTCGTTTCACTTTGGCCGAGCTGCGCATTATTTGACATTGCAATGTCCCCAAGGATAATTCTTTCATTAATAAGCTGTCAAAGAACTCAGACCATTTGTCTCCCCCAAAAATGCTCCATTACTCCCTTTTTCCCGTTTATTAAAATCTGTTCCTCCAAATGTGTTCACAAACCTTGCAGACGCTGAAAAATCAGGCATCATAACCTAGTTCGGTATCGCTTGCAAGATACCTTCAACAGAGCTTGAATCAAGGTAATTAGACGCTTTAGCTCGTTTGGTCATCCCTCAGATCGTCGTCACGCTCCAGAAACGATCGAGGGAAGCTTTGAGCCAGCGTTCAAGATCTTGAAACTTTGCATAGCTCCATGTCTGGGGATGAGATCCGACACGTTACGTTTCGTGGTCGTTTTCCGCCCTCTCATATTTCCGTTCTCTCGTGTGCAGTTGCACAATTCTGTCTGTGACTCTCGAGCGTTTCAAACCTGGTTTCTCTGCTTCTTCTCCATCTCTCGCTTTCTTTCGCTCCCTCTCTCTTCCACTGAAGCGAAATTGTATACATTACAACTCCGCTTGAGGTCCCTACACCCAAACACATACAAGCATCTATTCTCCAAACAAAATCTCCTTCAAATCCACATCCGTAGCCCTGTCTCAAGCAGATATCATTCGTACCCGTGGTTCTCGGACGCCCTGCGAGAACTTCACGCATAAACTTCCCGGAAATAGGCCCACTCTGGCTGCACTTTTTTTTCGCAACAAACACATTCATAGCACTTGCCTCAGCTAGGGGACCCTTCAATACTCCGACACCAAAGTAAACAAGCTAACCTCAATTTCCTTCCCCTTTTCCGGTGAGAAAGGAAAACACAAGCTCAGTTCAAGTTTGCAATATCGCTATGACAACTGCCACAGCACTCGGTTTTCTCCAATGATCAATGATGCCATTGACTTAAAGCTCGCATCCGTCATCTTTCATTTATCGTGTCTCTTAAAGACACGCACTACAACGACAGATCAAAAGGACAATTTATCTTTCGTAATACCCTGATCACCAGCGCAGACTCCACCTCCCCTCCCAGACTTTACATAATTATTTCATTTTTCTCGGCGCAGTCAGTAAAAAAAAAGCTTTTTGCTACTTCCATTAATTTCTCGTCCGCCTCGGAATACAAAAAAAGGAAAACCTTTAGAAGCAGCCACTCCGATCCCCTCTCTCCCCTTCATCTAAATGGATAATTTAAGATGATACAGTGCAGCCCAAGCAAGACAGAAAAACCCTCAAGGCTCATCACCATCTCGAGGATAAGTGCTTTCGTTTTATAATATAGAACTAATAAGGTTCTTGTTCTATTCCTAGCCTAATTTACCTTTTGTCTCGCCCTATTATTCATAAGAGCTCTAGCGTGTGATAAAGAAACGTGTCTTTTCTCTCTTCCAATTTACCTAACAGATCTACGCCAAAAAGGAAGGAAAGATCACGTCAGCATAGAGACCCATAAGCTTGCAATCAATAAACCGATTCTGGAAGGAAACCTCGTTTTCCCGAGGGTTACACCACCCCGTCTCTCTAAACCAACCACCCCTGCCCCTTCTTTAACTAAAGCAACTGGTGATATTGCGCGGAACGGCTTTCCGCCCACGTAAAAATTAAGACTGTTCACAACCGCTTCCTAATGTGGCCTTTCAGTGTAAGAAGAAACACGGCCACATTCCAGAGCCACAGCTCATAGCTTCAAGTTTTTTTTTTATTGGACCCATTAATTAGGCTCGGTGGAACCAATCCAGGCTGCTGCGCTGCAGATTTACCCCATTTGTAATCCACACAAAATTTTCTTAAAGGAATGCATGTTCTTGCATCATCTCAGTTCGTTCCTCTTTCAATTTCATTGGCAGCAAAGAGAAAAAAAGGGGGAGAAGAAATCGTTCCCTTAGTACCCTCGTCTTACATACACACAGTCAACTCGGGCCCTGCTCCGAGTCTCCAGGATGGATATTTACTACAACGGGTCCCTTTCCGTCTCCTTGATTAATTGCCTGTCACGACCGACTAAAGTACAGAACCCAGTCCTGGATATTGCGCCAGCCAGATACTCCCAAGTACGGACTTTTTACGTATGTCATCTCATCTACATCCTCCCAGATGAAATCTACTTCAGAATATACCTAGCAGCATGCAAAAAAAGACCATCTTCGCCAATGTTTTATGCAATTGCAAACATCGTTTAAATTTCCATCCACTCCAAAAGTTTTTCCCAGACCCCCCCCCCCTTTTTTTTCTTTGGATGTTTCTTCAGAACATTAGCACTCCAGGAAAAAAAGTTCAATGTCCACTGGAGGAATGAATACTAAATTTTTGGACGTTAGACAGAAGAAAGGAATTTCGAAGAAAAAAGATCGTTCACGGTTCCCGTGTATAAATATCTTCCTTCCTCGCTATTTTTACAGGCTCCTCGAAAAGCGCCATGATAAGAGCATAAGGCGGAAAAGGCGATGAAATGAAATTGACGATACGACCCTTTAAAAAAGTAGAAAAAGAAGCTAAGAGCACACTGCAGATCACCATGGCTCCAGTCCAATAAAAGAGCCGTCATAATTACTGACAGACATACGTTAGAACCGGCGGAAGGAGGGAGTAATAAAATAGCTCAACGACTGAAAAAGAAGAGGAAAAAAAACACTGAGATATAATAAAGGACGTTGTGTAGAAGAACTCTGGTTCTGTTCTGCTCTGACAGAATCTTTGGAGTCAAATAAAACGAGCAATAAGCCAGCACCCAAGCCTATTAACTCTGTCCGCTTGCTCCGCAAAAACAATCAAAGAAAAAAAGTGACTTTTCCGGCGACGTATATCTAGTGACTCACACTCCCGATACCGAACCAAATTAGCAAAGCGACGTCTTCGCAATCAGGCAGCACCAAGAAAATAAAAAAGTTGCCCCTCCAACCCCCCAAAAACAGGAAGCAGACACGAAAGGTATGAACATATTGAACACAATAACTGTCCTGCCCAATGCGGTAAAGGAAAAGAGTAGCTAAAATACAGTCGTGCACGACTCAGGAGTGAAAACAAAGAACTGAACGTAAAAATTGGTTAAAACATACTTCTACAAAAAAAAGGGTCAAAGTGGAGCTCCCCGCAAAACAAATGTTCAGTCTGTACCCGTCCATGTGAAAGGAAAAAAAGATTGGCAGACGGCCAAAATAAAGATTCACACACTAGTTTCCTTTTCAAGAACATGGGGACAGTGGGTTTTGTATGTGTGGAAAGACAAAAAAGTAGCCTTGACTTACCGTCCAATACGGGCGCCAAACTCTGCATTTAAAAGTGTCTTAGCGGCGATGTTTTGGTCTGGCAATCAAGCGCAAATATGACGTAGTACGGCAGTAAGTGGATAGGGTTGAGAGATGGGTCGAAACTGGACATATAAATTCCGATCGACGCTCCAAAATTCGTATTTGGTGGCGGGAGAAGGGCTAGGAGATTTTTGCAAGCAGCAACGGTAGTGGGCAGCGAGTCGCGAACCTGCCGGGCTTCGTCTGCAAGGGCGCACACTAAATCTTAACGCAGAGCGGTTCTCTCAAATCAGGTGAAAATAGATCTGGCTTGCAAAGAGGGACGAACGAGTTAGGCCAGCGAATCAAGGGACATTGACCAAAAAGCTGCAAGGACAAAAATAAGTCAACAATATTAACGGTGTGCTTTACTGCCAGCATTACGGGAAAAAACAACTTATTATTCATACACTGCTACGCTTCCATTAAGTTTACGTTCATGTAGAGTCTACGCAGAGGACAGATGTGTATCCTACGGTCACAGATAAACATCGCTGAAAAACGTGACAGTAAATGGGACTGGAGTACCTTATCAGAACTCTTGACAGTCAAGGTTTCACTGACAAAATCTCTCAATGATAGTGACAAATGATTTTTTTTAAAAAAAGGCCTATAATCAATGCTGAGTAAGGGAACGAATTCGGAAACATGATTATCGCAATAAAAAGCAGGTCTTCAACTTCCCGTTTTTCCATTCATTTATTTTGCCATCCATTCTAGATGGCGAAGTTTCTAAAGCGAAGATTTTCCAAGCTGTCAAGCCAGTTCAGACTGTGATCTGTTCGCCAATGCTACTTTGCATGATTTTCAACAAGCGTATAAGCAATCTATCTGACGAAATTCACGCAGAAAACCAGGACTACCTTTTTTTTTACAATGAATCTTTTAAGTATAGGAATTTCTACGTTGACCATTACTGGACATAAGTGTGAAAATGTTTTGTAAAGAAAAGGTGACTTAGTTCTACAACAACTCTTTTATTTCTTGATACCCATTTTCACATGAGAGCGCTTCGCGCTCCTTCATCGCATTTTCATTTCACGCTCGTCTTCACAACCATCACATTATAAACTGGGCAGCACTTAGACAGCAAAGGGACAGGACGTTGTAACTAATAATTCCTCAGCCCAGCTGCCTGACCCTTCTGTTTTGCATCCTGGCTTGTTATGACGCAAGCGAGATAAGCTCCATAACCAACCGAATGAAATACAACAGTAATACGCTTTATACGCAAACACTTTCAACAGAACCAATGCTAGTGCCACCAAAAACCCCATCTGTTTCAAACATCCCATTTTTTTCTGTTTCCAAAACATCAAACTTGGCCAATACAACCACAAGCGCGTGAGCACTACCCACAACCTACGCTCCGTTTTTAGGTCTACGTTTTTTCCGCCTTTTTTATCATTGTAAAAGACATCTAGCACTTCTCCGAACTTTCAACTTTGTTATTTTGCTTTTTTTCTTAAAAAAAAAAGAAGTGATTAGCCTGGCGAGTGCTCATGGCATTCTAACAAGAAACGAAAGCTGCTTCGGGAAAGGGAGTTACGAGTCGAGCTACATGGGAACACAATATGTGTGCATACCACATTCCTTAAGCATGGCTCACGGGTCTCACCTTGACGAATTGGAAGCTTAATGTATATCCCGCACCTCAAATTCCTTGTAATTTTGCAGACCTTGCATCACCGTTTCACTGAATGAAAATCCGCGAGATTATCGGTTGCAACGGAACCACAAGTTGTTTGAATACTCCCCGGAACTGTGAATGTGCGACGTAGCGAGTAGGGATGATATCATAAACTCTTGGAAGTTTCCACATTGACTGTTTATCGCCTTTTTTCAGGGGGAAAACGTGGCACAGAGCGATACGCAAAACGAAAGCAAGGATGGCAGACTGAAACACCCAAACAAGGAAAGAGAGCGCAGTTAGAGTAATAACACCGCAATTGAATAACAAGCAAATACAGCACAAGCTTCTACTGGTTTAGGACTGTTGCAATTTGCTGGCGAAGCGTGCGCTGCAAGAATCCTGACTGATAACAGAACGGACACCAGACTTGGCAGCTTCGGCGTTCAACTCTCCGCTCCTTCGCACTCTCCCCAAGCTCAGCCTTAATCTCCGCCCCCTTTTAAATTCACGCTCACGCTCCAGCTCCAAACAAAAACCGGATTGAAACCTACAGAGGTCGTCTTCGCCGTCTAACCCGAAAAACTGGGTGTCCACGGAACGCGTCTGGCTGCTCGGTCTCGACCCAAACCAGTACAAGACCTTCGAACCAAAAAATGCCCAATGAAAAACGAATATCAAGAAAAAAATAAACATAAGTAACCGAAACTTTTTCTCCTTCTTTCGCCCTTTATTAAAAGCTCACGGCATATCCCGAGAAAAAAAAAAGAAATAAATAAAAAGAACAAACAAAGAAAAGCGGGACAACCACTTGGGGATTGCCACGATCACCGGTCGTTCATGTGGGACTCCCTTAGTTAAAACGGGAGCCAAATAAGCACGGAAACCACTCTAGCAAAGCTTCCGTAACCTAAACCAACTACTCGAGCTCCACCGACAGGGAGGCAAATCAACCGATAAGGAGGAAGCCAGTAAAAAGCCATAGCCCCTGTAACCTTTGCGCTCCAGCCTCTTTCTGCCATTTATACAAATGCTCTACACCAACTTGTGTTTACAAAATGACGTCATCCGGCTGCTTAATAAGTCCCGGATTCCCAGAAAATAAAGCCATCATGAGACAGGAAAAGAACTAAATGATGGATCAAAGTAAATGACTTTCCACGAACAGCCACTGTATAGGGCTGCAAAGCGTCTTCCTAAAAAGGTCAAAACCCAAAATGCCTTCGAAAGGAAGAGAATTCAGTGGGATATTAAGTGCGTTTTTAGGATTGCCGTCGTCTTCAATTGCCACTTGGGAGTGAAGAGACATTCCTCCCAAGTTATCTGTCCCCTCAAATCTTTCATTGTTGTTGACCCCCTTGCGCTTATGTGTGTCCCCGTGCCAAATTTGAGGGAAAAGGAGACGTCTTTTTTTCTTTTACTTCTTCGTCTTTTCCTTCGCTGGTATCTCCGGCGAGCTGAAAGTACGGGAAAGAACAACTAAACTAACAACGCCAGCAGAGCAGGGCACCCTCTCCTCCCCCGTTTGTGTGCTCCCGACTGACAATGATGAAGACAAATAGAAAGTTACGGCTAGTCGCTAGGTTAGCTCTGTCTTTTGTTCTCTGTCGCCCAGCGTTCTACTTGTAAATAGTCCTTTCTCTCTTCCTACGGTTCCCCAACCAACCTAGTTGTCTGCTTTTCATATCAAAGAGTCACATTCGTGGCAGGAGCCACAATCTTTCAGAGCAGCAAATTTACTCATGAAAAAATCGGTTCTGGTAAAAAGGTACTTAGCATACGGCCATGCCCGAGCACTACCACATCTTGCCCGCGACCCTTTTTCAGGCAAGAGGCTCGATCAGCCTTTGAGCACGCCGAAGCAGGAGACAATTTTTCCTTGTATGAAATATTGGTGCAACGTTTCCCGAAAAGTGCTTTTATTAGGTAATATACTGCCATACATATCTGGGCTTTGACAATAGGGAAAAGCCTAAACAGGTAACAAAACTAAGATTTCAAACCGCGCAAACTGAGATCTTCAGATCGTTATTTATATACACAGTGGTATCCCGTTTAACGAACGCATTGTATAACGAACAACTTGTGCAACGAACTTGCAAAAAAAATGACTCGCACGAGCTCAGCTTAGGGTGAGCAAAAAAATTATAAAAATTTGACGGTTACGTTTCCCAGTCTGCACGCATGCATAACAGAAGAGAACTTGGCTTCCTCACGCCAGTCAGTTGCTGAGAAATAGCTTGCTTGCGTATCTCACTTTAGTTACCTAGTTTCAATGATTTTTTTTTCTCGATTTTAAGTGGTGCTTAACTGGCACCAGGAAATTCTGGCAATAAGAACAGAAAGAGATTTCTTCTGACGAAAAGCTGGCTGAGAGCACTGATTTCCTATGCTTTTCGCAGCCGTAAACGAATTTATTATGAAATGGGAAGATATTGAAACCCAAGAAATAGTGTGGCATCCAAAACAGGTTGAAGCGAACAGATGCTTAGACATATTCAACGACAATGTCTTGCACTTCTCCAGAACCGTATTTAAGAGGAGACACTACACGATTTTTTTTAATAGACGGACAAACCACATTTGACGTATTCTTCTTAGTGTACCTCCGAACGATGAGAAGGTCTTGATGTCTTTTCCAAAGACAATACTAATTAGCTGTAAAGGGGGAAGATCAGTAGACAATAAACTCCTCTCCTACAACGTGAAGAAAAATACAGGATTTCCCCCTCTCTATTTATGGGAGGCAGCCGCCCGCGACACTCGTCGAACGATCTAGTCATCGGGGGGCCAAGTCAAGAGCTCAAGACCTCGCTAGTTACATTTACCGGACCAAGCTGACCAACTAGGCCTTCCGACCTTTGGGGATCAGGCCAGCAACTTCCCTGAGGACTTGCTGCCGCTGGCGTTGGCAGAAAAGTCGCTCAAGTCTATCGGTGAAGAGTGCAAAGTCCAAGGCTGATGACTCGGAAAGAAAATGGCCGCCGCGGACTTCACTGGATCTTTTTCTCCTTTGCGTTTAGCAATGGAAAGTTCGCTCCAAGGCATTCCGGAGGCAGGCAAGGCACGCAAAGGAGGATTGTTATCGATCCGTTTGGGGTGAGTCTACCCTTACGCCCCATCCTGGCGCTGGGGACCACCTTCCGCGACCCAGACATATCCTCGCTTGAGAAAAATCCTCAATTTCCGCATCAAACCTGAAACTTAGAATACAGTCTCAGTCTCGGCTCTGAAAACTTGTGCCCCGAACGAGACCCCGTGATAAGTTTTCGAGTTAGAACTCTGCCCCATTTAGGGTCCATCGACTACCAAGAATGGGTACGGAATCTAATGTCGCTCGCCGCCGTGGTGGCACACGGGCCAGACCCCTGTTTGCGTAACTTGGGTCTCGATGTCTGCCGGGAACTCCGCTCTCTCCATTTCTTTTTCTCATCGGACGGTCTGTCGGACGGCTGTTACTTTTTTTCTCTCTCCCCCTCCGGGAATGTGCATCGTAAAGCTTGCTACTCTTGGCAGCAATGACCTCCTCGTCGCTTTCGACCAGCAACTCCCGACTCGAACTCCTCCTCGGCGTCCTTCCGCCTACACGACCACCATGTCCATTTTCTTTTTTTTTTCTCATCTTCCGTCTTTGGAACTTCCTTCGCTTTCCTTTTACCTCTTCCACGCGACTGGAAACTGGCTCTCTTGCCTTGGCTGATCTTCACTGTGCAACTCTTCACATTCAAATGGCCCGAAAAACAAGCATCGACCTCGGCTCTTGTCGGGGAGCTCTATAGACCATCCCCGCGCTCCAGTGCCACCATCGTTACAGGTTTCACCCCTTTCTATCCTTTCTATATCTATCATACATCCCGCAACATAACCGCATTTGTGCTAGCGAGCCTTTTCTTTCGTTATTTGTTTCGTTTCTCCCGCAACAGAACGGCGACAAAACACATGCCTTTCCCGTAGCAAATCACTTCGTCGGGAGGGAAAAAAAAAGACAGAGAACAATCCCCCAAAGCGGCCACGCGGAAACCAACTAAGGTGGGGGGACAGGGTGGCAGTGGTGGCGTTAGTGGAAGCACTGTTTCCTAGTTAAGGATGGCACGGCCAAAACTGCGGCAAGAAAACATACCTGGAGCCTGTTAGCGGCCGTGAATAGTGTGAGCGCAATCAGTGCGGCGGAAGAAAAACGTCTTTCATTTCCGGCCAAGCCCTACTCTTCCTTGCCAGTATTAGTCTTCGTCCCTTGTGCTGCGTACAGTTAACGCTTCTTAATATTGCTACCGTCGCCTTTCCGCCCACTGCCACATTGTAACTAACGGAACCCTAAGGCCCATATCACACCGCGCTTTGCCGAACAAAACTCCGCTGTTTCGTGTTGGAGTTCGCCTGTCCCAAGCGGGATTTCTGTTTCATTTCGAAGTACATTTCCTTTACCTGTCAACCAGTTTTTCATGAAGCTAATCATTTCTTTATGACAAGGCGCCTCCGAAACCCCTTTCCCTTCGCGTTCTTCATTCTCCATGCTATCTGTCAAAACTGTTGTCTCAAGTGGTGGAGAAAATCGTATGGATCTTCGCCGAAGCTATGGCAGAAAAGTGACGAGAGATGGGATGATGATGAAAATGATAACATAAACATGGGTTGCCAGACCTCTTTACCTTCCTTCCCTCACCAGCATCCAAATGAACTGGAGCTCAAGCGAATAAAATATACACTACAAGAGTAATACGCAGAGAAATGCGACCGGAATGCTGTTGCTTCCATCATCATCAACCCACGTGGGTAATCCATTAGACAAACGTCTCGCTCGTTACCACATTCCCGTCTTCTTTCCCTTGGCGCCCACACCGAAAATCCATTACAGTCGCAAATACATCGACAAAAACATTAGCCGATGACGAGCTCTCCATCTTAACATTGCAATCAACTTCGGTCGTCCCCACATTCAGCACCGGAAACAACTTCAACTTCGAAGACCCAAGCAACTTCGACAGCAGTAGGCTAAGCGCGGACGCTTCGCGAATGCGGAACGCCTAAGAATCAAATTTGTACTACGCTGCCAAACAGTGCTCTTACACGGCGATCCCTTCACACCCCAAAATTTGATTGGGCGTGTCTTAACGTTAGGGTTTCTATTACTCATCCTATCTCGTACCGTTTTCCCCTAGCGTCAATCATGTACAATACATTTACGGCACAGCTAAATTACAAGTAAGTTACCAACATAGACTTTCACGCGATCGTTAGCCGTTCTACGTAAATTACTCTTTTCCAGACTTACGACACTTGTATTGTTCACGGAAGCAGCGAAAAGGAAAAAACAGAAAACGAGAGGGTTTAGTATCCAACGCAAACTTATTTTTACGCTTTTTATTCTGCAATACTTTACACGTAGACTTTTTTGTGCACGTCTTCAATCTCCTCATGGATTTCGCTGCCTAGGCACATGCAAGAAATCGCCTAACCAATATTTTCAAATAATCTCGCTTAATGGGGTGGTAGTTATGGATTAGTTACGAGCCTGACAGTACTACAAAAACTATAATGTGCTTTATGTCAGGATTCTTTAAAGAGTCCTAATTTCAGCACACGGAACCTTCGCGCTGAATCCTCTTCCATCATCCCCGTAAAAACATTTCCTTTTTTAAAAAAAGAAAACACTTTTTAATAAAAATGGTGCTTAGTTGGGCTTTTTAGCCCCACTGTCTGTTTGTTCTGGTAAATGTGCTCTCCTTAGTGACGCAGCGTTCGAACTGTTTCTGTAACTAAGTCGGAGGTGATGACAGACGTCCATGACAAATGTCGCCAAGAATGCGATTGTGAAGACAAGAACATGTCGTTCATTCACTCGTTTTCACCTGCAGAAACTATTTTTCAATTTATTCGTTATGGGCTTGATTAGCTTGTTCTACGCACCTTTTCTGAATTATTTACTGAGTATGTATTATGTATTATTTTTTATGAGAACATTACTCGTTGCCATCTTGTTTCATCCCTACAGAGATATTATTATTATTTACTAGGTTTAGTCTTTAAAAATGTACAAGGTGCAGGCAGACAGAATTTACTCGCACAACCTAACCTGTTACTGACAGTCTCAAGTATACTCTCCACGCACTTTTCCACAGCTATAAGTGTAACTATATTTATGCCAGTTTCGTAGAGGACGTTTTTCTGCTCTCTTTGTGCTCGGTTGCATCACTCTAGTAGATCACTCTACTTGCGGGTGGAGTTGGGGGTCGGGCTTGCCAATCAAAAGTATATCGGACTATTTCATCTTTCAGGGTAATGCACACTGCGTAGCTCACTGGCTGCGACTCCAACTTTTGTACAACAGCCTGGCAAGAACGGCCAGAAACTTTTTTCTCTCAAAGGCGGCTTAAAAAAAAATACTTTCTTTCTAAGCTACGGGATCATCATTGCAAGTATGAGGAAAAATGGAAGGTGTCAAGGGAATTCTTCCGACCTGGGGTTCTGAGGCTGGAGACTATAAAAAGGTACATAAAAGTCAATGAAACGTGCATCGCTATAGCGTACTGCGACCTCATTCGACCTTATTAGGTAGTGTTCCCTTCCCGGCAAACCTTGACATAACACCAAACACGTTCTACACACAAGCACAACCCGCATTCACAAATTGAACTTGACTTCGATAGCAAAACTAAGGCATGAGTAGCAGTCCCCGCCAACAGGAATCTCGATCGGTTAGACGAGGGAGCGAACCCGAGAGAGAAAAAGAGGAAATGAGTCAAAGTAACGGCCCTGCCAAGCCCGGAAATTACACACAGGCCGACAGAGCCATGCACGGAAAGTGGTAGTGATCTACGGAGTGACCCCTGCCAAATCAAGAAATAACAAGCCTATTAGCTACCACTCAACTTAGGACTCTGAACTCTTGAAAAAACCTCCGGCACCGGCAACAGCTGCTTCGGCTTGGCTTTAGGGAATTTCGATGCCTCGCGTTTTCGAAGAACTCTATCAACGGCCGGAGTGCAACAGAATACCGTGCTATTTTCGTTCACTTTCAAAGACAACAAGTTAGAAATACAGATTTTTATATCCCGTTTCAGAAACACTATATTTGACACCTACACCGATATGTGGGCAATCGAAAACTTAAATGCTGACAATTTAACTGTAAAACATCGAACATGAATTAAAATTCTACCGCAGTTTAGGTGACATTGGCAGTTTTACCTAAGATAGACTAATTTGACTACATATTACCTGATAACAATTAGTTATCAAATTTGAAGAATGTCTCAGTATCAAGGAAATTCGCTTCTTTAATCTCGTATTTCTTTCTTGGCGTTAGAGACACCAGTTTGTATGTAATATCCTATTGTAATGTTGGCGTTCTGTCTCATAAAAATCTGCACGGCTACAAAACACGGATCTAAAGCGAGCTACGATCTGTCCAATAGTTGATATCGTGAGAAAGCGGGTCGACATGTGGAAGTGACAACGCTGCAGCAAAAACGAGAAAAAAATTGTCACAGCTTTTCTTATTTGTCATCGAGGCGAATGCCAACTCGCCGACGAATGCCGAAAGTCGTGTACAACGTGTTACTTCGCACCTTTCACATCCACGTTACGGCCAAGACAAAACGACCTACGTCTGTACATGGGATAACAAAAAGCGATGCACTTTTTTCAAGCTCCTCAGCTTATAAATGCCTTCATGTGTCTTCGTATGCTTCTTCTGGTGCTCAAAACGAAAAACGGCCAATAATACAAGTCGGAAAAGATAAGCCATTCCGAGTTATGAATTCATACTTTCCTGTTTGTAACATCGCAAGCTTGGTTTTCTATTAACGAAGATCTTCAGCAGTTCTAAAACTCCAGAATTTCACTTGTTACTTGTTCTGTATCCAACGACTGTGCTCGAGGCAGTGCCTTTCACTTCGCGCTAAATAGGATGATCGTTCCCAATGGAACTGTTACGAAAGTTTTGATCGGTTTACTCTATTCCACTTCCTCTACTCCGAAGCTTTTAAAGTACCGAGACCCATCATTCAGTTAAAACTGAAATTCAGTGACGCCTAGCAAAAATCAACAGAACATATGGATGACAGGTTTCACGGCAGTCACACATCGCGCTTTTCGTAGGCCAGAAAAGTAACATCTGTCACTTCAAAAAAATCTTGTTCTTAGCTTTACTAAAAATTTGCGGTAATACACTTAGGAGCTAAATGTCTCAAAACATCGAAAATAATCTTATAATACACACAGTTTGACGGACCTAAAAATACTGCTGTCTTGAAAAAAAATAATAATAGAATAAACAAAGCCTGACATTGAGAAAAACGTTACTTTTCCTAGTCAAAAGTTTGACAAATCACTGTATATTTGCAATACATTTCGACGAGAGATTCAAGGCATCATAAAAACTAATCTTACTACCGAAATAAAAAAATATATAAAACATGTAAAGGTGTTTGCGAAATCGCTCACGATATTTCCCACGTAAAATTTTATTATTCATTCGGCACCGTGCAGTAAACACGGTCCATAACAAAGTTGAATGGAGTCACCACAGATTATTTGATTTTGTACCATAACTTGCAAATCCTCCTTCAGGACGGAAAAGAAAAACAGCGGAAACGCGACACAAAAGGCTGTGACAAATCGCCAAATTTAGTTTCCAGGTGTTGAGAATAGTGATAATCCGATCTCATGCTCCTCAAAGGGATAAAGCTGTTACCACTCCATTAGCTTTACCCTATCAAAATTACCAACTAACCCGGCAACAACGGCAAAAACTGAGCACCCTATGCTATACAACAATGACGGAAAATCAGTCAAATTAACTTGCAATAATTTTTCTCTTGTCCAATCCTTGAGACCACGGTAAACACAACCAACATTTTTAAAAGCAAAAGATAGGGATATTTCCTCCGGGGGAAAGGAGGGTAGGTCTCTTATTGCTGCTAACAGCTGAGGTTGAATAAAGTCAAATAGAAACTTTGCATAGGCACATTCCAATATTGTCACACAAAACCTTAAAATTTCAGACACGATATTACAAATAGTATCCGACCGATGTTTCTCTATATACTTAAAATGTAAAAAAACCGACCTGCTGCACCAGTTTGCCTGATTTTTTATTTTTCAACAAAAAGTATTAAAATTCAACAGTAATTTACAAATTTAGCAAAAGTTTTTTTTAACAAATCAGACTAGTGCAGTAGATAACTATAACAACAACATTACTGTCACAACAGTTTCTTTGATTTTTTAACTATTTTTCAGCATGTCTGAAAATTCTCATACTATTCTCCCATATGAGGTTTGTGTATGCCGGGGCCTTCAACGAAGCCTTCACACACGTGGACAGAAAATACAGACAGAAAAATCACACGAAACAACTACCAACTCTTTCAACTTTTTTTTTCCCGGACCGAAATAGTTTTAGTCTTTGGGGCGAACCACTGTATAATCAAGACTACTGGTGTATATAAACATGGCGAGAAAAAAACTTTCCAGTTTAAGTGGTAAGTAAGCAAACAGGCTTGATTGCTTTGAGCTTAGCAACTAAGACGAGCAAACCAGCATTGTTGCCAAGTTTTAGGGGTGGGAATACAGCTGTAAAAAAAGCGCGCCGGACGAGATAACAATTACTCAGTCTGGATCTAAACGTGGTCTCGGCGGGATGCGGGGGATAAAGACTCGCCGTGAAGATCATTAATGAGAAACGAATGGAATCGTGAGACCTTGAACGTTCCTCCTTTTTTCCATTTGAAAAATCTGATCAAGAAAAGAATACCCAACTTTTTACCCCTGCATATGCGCACACAAACCAACCAAGAACCGGAAAAATACAATTGACACAGCCGTCCCTTTCTCGAGAGAACATAATTCACTGCAGTAATTCACCACACGGGAGAATTAGAATAGAATTCCTAACATAACGCGGTTACGACTATAACACTACACCATGTGTCCACTTGCTATTTTCTTCCTGTATTAACTTCGCACTAACAAAAAGAAGACTATAGACTGTGCTTTTTCTCTCCCCTTTCGTGTACTTCAAAATTAAAAGAAAAACTTTAGGCGCATTCAAAAATAACTATCACTTGAACGTGGGCACTTTATGTTGCTTTCTATAAAACATGACGGATGTCCAACCCGAGCCAATGGGTGGACGGGTGGGTGGAGGAATTGGAAGTAGAAAAAAAAAAAACTTCGCAACTTTTCCAAACTTGCGCTCCAAGGTCAAGCGTTTTACAGTAGGATTTTAATCTTACACATTTCATCTTCGCAAAGCTTTTTAGACAAGCCAAGGACGGATTTTTTCGCCGTTTGCGAAGGCGAACATTGCCTTAATGCCCAATGAACGAACACAGCCTGAACCAACATGGCCCTCATCAAAAACCCTGAAGTCGACAACGCGTCATAATCGCAACGGGGGCATGGCAATGTAATAAAACGTCCCATAGGTGTCAAAAGGGCAGACGCTTCCAAAAAGTGTCTTCCTTACCTTTTTCACATAAATCCGTAACCTTTTTTTTCCTCTCTTTCTGGGAAATGCAAGCTGTTAGTCATAATACAACCCAAACCGGTTTCTTTTGATAACCTAATCTGTTTCAAAATTTACACAATTTGACTCCTTTTTAGCAAGCTTTTCAAGCTTTCTTAAATCACCGTAACTTCCCCAAAAAAGAAGAAAGATGTTAAACCATTTCTTGGCATATCTAAACTTTGGATTCCGTTAAGCGTATCAGCAAGCAAAGGATTAAGTAGGAAGATCTATAGCCAACAAATTCTGTTTACTAGACCATGCGATTTACAAGAGCCAACCTCCCAACCCGGGCCACGTAGCCAAAAGCTCTCGGGGAAGAAAAAAGGGAGACGAGAGTAGTGCTATTGCAAGACATATATTCAACCTACACGCAATGAATACAAGCTAACGAAAAGGGTCCCGAGCTTAAAATCCCTACGCCAAGAGCCAAAACGGGGACACACCCTGTTTTGGGGGTAATAGCTCCCTTACAATGTCCTGGGTAGGGAGTGAACTGTGGACGAAACAAGGTAAATCACATGTGCAAAATCCGTTCATGGCACCTATCCAAAGCAACGGCTAAAATTCGCTCGTCCTTCGCCAAGATCCCAATGCCGGCTCAGCGAACTACTTCGGTTTCAATATTAACACCGAAGACCGGCAGCTCGAAATAATAAAAAGCGTCTCTCCTGGGAAGTGTTACCTGGGCCAATCTCACGGAATTACCTGTGTAAGATACCTCTTGCCTGGCCTGGGAGAATAAGCGAAAAGGCCAGCGTCTTTCCCGTACAATTCCTGTCTACCACATCGACAAAGAAGGCTCCCGGGACGTTTCAGCTACTATCGTGTACGTCTGCTTAAAAGGCCTGTCCAGCTGTTGAAACTAATTGGCAATTGCTCGTGTCGCGCCAAAAACACCATCCCTTGGCCTTTTCTTGTTCGTAAGGCCTTGCAGCACAAAACTCTCCTAAACCCCTTATCGATAAAATAGCCTACAGAAGAAAATGGAATTGTGGGGGTGGGAGCAAGGATGGGGGGGGGGGCATGAGTCGAACGCTAACAGAAGGGAAAGCGTTCTCTCGTTTGACCCAACTTTGGTGTATAGTTTTTTTATTCTTATCTCACTAAACCTATCCACAAGTCCCCCTAAGTTCGGTCTCCCTTCCTGCTTTTTTCCCCGCGTTAGGAACAAACTCGAGTCGCTGTGGCAAGGAGTTACAAATCAGCGACTTTTTGGAGGCAAAACTCCGCGGGTAAAGGAAGGGCTGGTGGGGGGATAGTTCTACGTCCAGAGGGCCACGCGTGCTTGCTGGGTTTTGCATTCATTTTATGTCCACATAGATCGCGCGCGGTTGAGAAAGTTCGGGTCGGAAAACTTTGAAACTCTCCAGCTTTTCGTAACGACTCTCGCATCTGTCTCCCGTCTGGCATAACACAAAAACACAGTCAACGGCTAACTGCGTCAGACGTTAAAGGTTTTTCAGGCAGGCACATTAAATTTCCCTACTCCACATACAAAACCCCAATATGAAAAAAACAAGCACTCTATAATTTAATCAAAACATTACAAGGTGCTCCTGTAACCCACTACACCCTCCCATAAACGTCGCATCAGCTAAGCCGTTCTCGTCTGCTTTTCTTTCAGTGACATTTTTTTCCTGTACAGTATTACCTTTCAAGCCCTTCGGTGGAACCAAGCCTCTTATGGTCACACAATACAGGCAACGTGGGCGTTAACTTTATAAAGATGATTAAGAAAGTCATAACAAAATTTTCGCGCACCTCCTAAGGCATTGTGACGATGCAGTACCCACTTCACCAAACAAGACTGATTGGTGTAAAATCTTTCTAATATGCCTTCTAATATTACGCTTCTAACAACGTTCTTTTTCGTCCATTTATTATTTTCTTTTGCGTTTCGTAAGAAAACAGCACGAAAACTCAGCAATACACAAAGACAATTGCTCTAAATATTTTTTGAGGCACGAATTTAGTTTTTTTAAAAAGATCAATATTAAGTAAAAAAAAGCACATCTTAAAAAATCAAAGAAGGAAAATTTTAAACCAAATTTTACATATCGAATCAAATAGACACGCTGGAAAACCATAACTATTAACTTTTAGCATTTTTCTACGTCAAGAGCTCAAAAAAACGCACTAGTTTCACCAAATACCCGCCAGTATAATGCGAAACAGTAAACAATCAGAAATAAAAAATCACTTTCAACAAAAATAAAAACAATAAAAAGAGGAAACTGAATTATCTGAAGCTTGTGATGAGGAATATCTGTTACTAATTCCCATACAGGCCGGATAAGAGGGCTACTACTGGAATTGGCGTTCGGAGACGAAATCTCGGGACTGTCTCATAAACTGGCAGAAAATCAGAATATCTCGAATACTCTTATGAAAACAGAGTTTCCCGCAAAACAATACCAATAATAAAGCGAAGATGCCTCGGAGTGGTTTCTCCCCGCTCAAGTGCACCTTTTATTAAGCATTGGGTGAACGACTCGAGCTTCACCGTGGCCATAAAGCGCTTTCTAAGGTTTTAGCAGCATCTGCGATGTGCGGCACAAGAAAGCGAAACACAACAACGTGGCAGATGATAATGTTCGTTCCGTATTCTGGAGAGCGAGCGGCTGGCCGGCTGCTGCCCCCCCCCCTGGACCCTTTACGCTCTTCGCCCCCCCCCCTCTCTTCATTTCCTTCCGTCTTACGGACCGAATAAAAAGAGCCTAAATAAGAAACACCCTCCTGTCCAACCTTTCGCGCTCTTTCAGGTGGGGAGGTGTTTCTGTCGCCACCCCCAGCCCAGCCTCTTAAGTTTGTCTACAGGGCGAAAAGGGTGTAGAGGGCAAAGAGGGAGGATTGCAGAGCAGAACCAACGTTAACGTGCTTGGCACTCCCAAACAGCCACGTTTCATTAGACACTCCTTGTTCTCTTGGCAAGCAAAGGAGGGATGGTGGTCTCATGTGATGTAGATCTCGTATGTGTGTGTGTGTCTTTACCTCCCTTGCGCCCCCTCCATGACAACACCAACACACGACCCACCATTCCATGCATAACTAATATGGCCGAACCAAATTCCCACTAAAACATGCAAAATAGCTTCCACTTCGCTCTTCCCTTCATAATTCTATTCCTTTCTTCCTCCCTCAAGTGTAGTGTACGTACAACTCGCCCCACGTCTGCTAAACAATCAGCTGAATCAGGACCATACCATTCGACTTTTACACTCTTTCAATTTGCCCACCAAATCAGGGCAAAGAAAAAACCATGTACCTCAGCGTTGGGGTCTTGGAAATCCAACTGCTACAAAAAATGCTTACAAGGAATGAGAAAAAAAGCAACTAAGGATAATACTCCACATAACTAACTCGACCCTACCTGACCTTTTTACTTCCCCTGGTAGAATCCTCTTATCCAAGTTTTGTGTGTATCTCCAAAATCTGTGCCAGACGAATATTGGATTTAATTTGAATTGTAAAGAGTGTGCCCTTCGATTAGGCCAAAGTGAGTCAATGAAACGAGGGCTCCTGGAGCTAAATGGTCTGTGATTTTCGTGAGTCGGGGGTGAATCATAAAACACGAGTCCCCCATGAAAGTCGCTTGTGCAAAGCCGAGCAAAGTCTGTTAAGTCAAGCAAACTTTTCGTCACTTGTCAAACCAAGTGGGCCCACGCAAGTCAAGCATGTCTAATGAAGGAAAAATACGCAACGAGGAAAGCTACGAAGGGTTTCAAAGGAAAAGCGAGGGTTTGGGGGAGTTTTGACTCACTGCTTTCTCTAATGATGTGTGGCAGCGTTTTTAACCTAAGCCCACCTGGTCACACATTTATGCAGTTTTGGGACGAAAAAAGAGTCTTCACTAGGTTTTTAGCCATTTTACCCCCCCAAAAAAATACTTAAAAAGTATGATGGCTCTCAGACGTCATCTACTTGCGAAGTGTTTTCCTCTCGTTCTCACAAAAATACCAATTGCCATGCAGTCTTCAAAGGGCAGCTGCTCTGGTATCTGTCATCAAGAGCAGCCGCGCTTCAACCTTTATATTCTGTACATATTCATACACTGAGGAGCGTCGAACTTTAAATCTCCGTGTCAATATTTAGACTTCTAAGTTTTTAAGATCCTTGAGCCAAAGCGGCTCGCATACTCGCTGAGTCAACTTACGGGCAACTTCCTACGAAAACTTTTCTGGCTACAGTGGCCGGAAACAAACGGCTCGTTTTTGCTTCCCTTTCTGGTGCCCAATTCGCTCTCCCGATGTGTTCACAATGAGACTGGCCTTTCAAAGCGCCAAGTCCTTTTCCCTCCCTCTCTTAATAATTTCTTTGGAGCCACGTTAACAAGCATGTTTTCGCAACTAGAAATCCTGTCTCAACAGCTGTTTATACTGGCATCTTTCTTGCTTTAATTACTTTTAGAACACAGCAAAGCGTCCCCAATTACGACACACGTTAAGCCTTTCCACGTGACCAAGAAAGATATGACACCATCCTCCGCTATTACCGTACAGGTAAAACGGTCATACTGGGCCAAGTTTCACAACAGCCGAACGCGATTCAATCCGTGCAAGCTGCATGTTGTGGGAGGACAACGAAGTTGGCAAGCCAATAGCATTGCTCTCACGTTAATTTTAGTCACTTGGCATGACTGTGGTACTTTTGGCTCGCGAGTCTTGAAAAAACCTCACGTGAGACTTTGTAAAGTTACAACAAACTCTGTGGCGACTTTCTGGTCAGATGCCTTACTCTAAAAATTGATGCTAGAGCGTTGTTCAAAAATGGTCTTTCTTTTGCCGCGTGTCAACAGAATGGGTTTCAACTTTACATGTGTATGTCTAATTATCTTCCGAGCACAAGGAAACGCCTACTTATAAAGTTCCGACACGTCATTCAGTGCTATCTTTCCCAAGAACCCAAATCACGTTATGGTTGCAGTCATTGAACGTTTTGTCCACATGAGAAGTGAACAAAAAACTTCAATGACAAAGCTACTCGCGTCATCTTTCTGGAAAAAAAAAGAAAAGAGCCAAAACGGGGTGCGCGGGAGTGGGCGTATTCGTCTTTTGCCTTGACACGGGTAATGGAAGGGGTTGCGTGTAAACTCAAGGCGCCCTCGACGCCCGAACGACGCCAGTCCAGCTATCAAGAATGGCTTGCTTTGTATATGTTAGGCACTTCCTGCACCAGGTACAACTTACCTTTGCATTCAGCCCAAGTCGGACAAATTCTCATGGAAGAAGGCGTAGCACAACGGTTTGCCTTCCTGCAAATTCCCTTTTGCCACGATCTAGCACAACGGCCCACACACATTCGCCATGTGTGCCCCTCCTAAACGGCGACGACGATCCGCGCTTGTAAGAAAGCCAAATCAAAAAATGTAAATAAAAAAAGAGGAAACCAGACACAATTTGCATATCTCTTGCACTGTTGAGCAGCAACGAGGCGAGGGAAAAGACTTGAGCGCAAGACCTTTAAGGCTGACTCACTCTCTAGATACCTTGTACGCGTTTATATGAAAACAAAACCTTCAGCCCTAGCTACAAGCATCCTATCTAGCTACATTACACTATAATGGGAAAAAGGTCAACCAAGCTTCTTCCCAGCCGGAGCAACACCCATCTCCAGTTTCGTTCCTTGCTGTTGCTCAACAAAGCACACGCATTCGTTGCAATAAGACTACTAATTGTGCCGCTAAATTCGTCACTTCTGGAGAACAATACAGCTACCCTCCGCTTAACTACCTACACAGCCCACGATTAAATTTATCTGTTTTCTTCGCGTCCGAATTCTTTTTTCCTCGTCCGGAAATCAGTATCAACTGTTGATTGGATCCGATACTTGGCCAACATCGCACCGTACCCAAATAAACTACGTTCAAGAAAATCAACAACGTCGGCACGTACAGGAAAAGAAACTATCACCAGAAAAGGAAAAGAAAACAGGCAGCTAAAAGAAATGGGATACGGAAAGCAATTATCTCTTTTAGGAGACGGACTTTGCTCCTGCGTCATTTAACACCTTTCCTGGAACGGAGCAAGAAAATCTCCGGCTCTAGCTCAATAGCGTATTTAACACTACCTTCTCTGGGTAATAGCAATTCAATTGCGCCCAACCAACCGTGTAATATTTGATACGCCGCTTAACCATTTTCATAACTGGCCTCCATTGCTTTGCAACGGATCTTAGTAAAAGTACTTATCGTTAAACTCCGCCCATCTAGTGCTACAGGAAAGTAACAGTACAGGAACGACAACGGTGAAAGGTTAAATGTTTTTCTGTCATAAATTATGTTTATATGTGTTCTGTTTTTAGCTTTTATTGGAATATCACAGTCACGTTCCAGGATTTTTTTCACGAAACTTCTAAACTTTGTCTGTTTACTAACTTGAGTTACTAAACACTATTACATGCCTAACTGTTATGAAAAAGTATTTTTCCAGGAGAACGATATTCGTTTAAATTGATAAGACGCAAACTCGCTTCAACCAAAATAAATAAGACCAGAATGGGAGTGTAAGCTCATTTATGACTTTTCGTGGTTAAGATTGCTACTCAGATTGCAGTAAAGTAGTTTCAACTGTATTTTTGAGAAGAGAAATATCTCATACCTAAAGTATAGAACATCAAAATTTGGATCAGCATACCACGTATGTATTGTTTCTGCCGTTAACAGTAGTGCAATAGCAAAAAGAAACGCTTCCTGGCATGAGCTTCAACAGATCCAAAACATCTTCTAAGCTCCTGACACAATCGTGTCCAGATTAACTTTTTTAATCTGTTTCTTTCTATACCTTTAATTAGGCGTTAACTTCCCTTTTCCAATTTTCATCCAGGACAAAAAAGGAAAGACTGAACCTAATCAGTCCTCCACCTTCGCTGTCCGTCAGCCTCGATCTTTATTTCACTTAATCACGGCTGGAAAAAGCAAACGCTTTCTACGCTTCGTGTTCCATCTTTCCTTACGGCATGGAATGTAGTACTTAGTCTTCATAACGCGTGAAGCATCACTGCCCAGCCACCAGAGTTAAAGGACTTACCTCGTGGCTTTCTTACAACTTGTGACTTTTCATAAGAGTTATCCCTCTTCTTCCACACGTCCTTATTAGAAGCGACGACCCACGCCCATGCAAAAAAAAGGGCAACCCCTTGCCACGCTTTGTTCGAACGGATTTATTACTCCAAAGCATTAAAATTTCTCGAAGCCAATGTGCATAACGTGCATTTGCGGTTTGGAGCTACGTGTAACTACGCTATTGGTTTAAAACCTGGCAATTTAAAATGCTCTAACCAAAAAGTATAGAGCCAAAAAGTGCAACGTTCCTTGCTGAAGGTGAAAGTGGTCAGCACTGGCGCTTGCAAGAAGGCAAAAGGCATCATTGCACATAACGCCTTCGGGGTTTCAAGGCTTTTCCGTTACATCGTTCCCCGGCGCTTCGTCTGTAGCTACAACGGCGAACTGGAAAGACGGCTTTATTGTAATTCCTCAAGTTACATCGATGGGTCGTATGTACTGATTTTGCATACAGGTTCGCCTCCCTACGCTGTTCCTTAACATTATGCGTCCCTCCACGCTTACCCGATCACTAGTACTAGAGCATAAGACCGACCTGAACAAAAATCTAATCTCCCTATTTAGTCAATATTGGTATCCAGGCGTGCAGCAACGTCTTCCAAACGAGCAAACGGGAACATGCATCGGTAGTTTACCTTTCTCAAGTGCCCGTGTCGTTAGGACGCTTTTGCACTTCCCTACATGGCGAGCTTACCACTGGTAGGTGGTTCATGTTTTGCCGTTGTGGCTCAAGTCAATAATAATGTGCATGCTTTCTTTGGGTTGCAATATTCCAAGAATTAGCAGGTGGTTGTCGATTGTATCCTGGCGCAGTTCATAAGTTTGCAAGGGAGAGCCTTTTCCATGCTAGAACTGACTACAGCACAGGACGAACCTTGGCATGCGATGACGCAATCGAGAAATAAAACTTGACTGGGCGCAGTTAGTTACCACGCTTTCATACTGGCCTCAATTTTTTTCCCTTTATATGAAACCCAATCCGGCGTCAAGTCTCAAGTTCGATCTTAGAGCTCCTGAGAAGTGGTCCCGTAACAAACTTCTCTTTTCCACTAACTTGCTCAACCTGGAATCCAATGCTTCACGTCTCCTATTTGATTCTGGGTTTCATTTAGGACGCGGATACGCACATGAAACCCTTGTAACCGGAAACCGTTCGATTCAGCCAAACAAGCCTTTTAACCATTTCCCTCCTGACTGTTAAAACGCGAAAGAAAGTTTCAGTTTCCATGCCGTGACTCCAAAGCCTTCCTTCACCTGTTCTCCCTTGTTCCCCCTGCAGTGCCTCGGGTTGGCTTCCCACACACTCGCCCAGGTAACGCAAAAACAATCAGAGAATTGGGGGAGCACGTTATCGCTACAGCGTGATTGCAAAACAGACGAGAAAATTTCTATCAGGCTCAACGCAGGTTGAAGTGGTTGTTTTTCCAGTCTAGGGCCCTGCCCCTCACACATCCTAAGGAGTGTGATGCGATAAGAGTTCAAGTTCTCGCCGGAGGGTGCAGCAAAGAGCGCGAGAAACAACTCCAAACTGCAAGGTCCTAACAAACATGGCTATCTCCGGCACTCCCCCATTTGCCGTGACTCGTTTGCGGCTCACTTAGGTTGGATTACTAATGAAGTCTGAAAAAACACAGTGGTTGACTAGGGCTGCGAATGGCACCGGGACCAAGACCAGCCTCGCACGGCACGCAAGTCAAGCCACGCCCCATCATAATCGTGTAGACAACGATAACATACTGTGTATACGACGCCCTAGCTCTGCATTCTAGGCATACGCTGAAGATTACGGAACACTCAATTGAGTAAAAGATGACTTACCTTTTGTTAGGCGCGTGGATAAAGACGGGAGGCAGCAAAAGCAAGGGTAACGGTCACAAAAAAGCACTTGGTTGACAGCTCGCGCTTCGGTTACCAAGCCGCCATGATCGCCACACTAACACTGGGGAAACGTTAGGGGTTTGGCTTTGACGAAGAACTGGTCCGGGCCCGATACCTCTTCACGGGCGAACCGAACCCGCCAAGGGCTTGCCGCGTTGCCTCCTTTCACGCGGGTTCCCTTCGAGTAACCGAATTGGAGAGCACCTGTCCACGCATTGTAAAACGGGGTAACAAATTGGCTGTGTAAGAGTATCCAAAAGACAAAAACGCAAACGGCGAGTAATCTTGGAGGAAACGGCCAACAAAATAGTAAAACCCACGGACTGACATTTACGCAAACAAGGAAAGAAAGATTTGGTTTCCTTTTTTCTTTTACAAACCATGTTGGCTTGTTGCTCTCTTGTATTAGCGGAATGGCAGAGAAGCAGCTAGCTTCTTAAAAGAGGCTGTTTATGAATGGACGAGAGTAAAGCACGTGGAAAGGACAAAAGGAAACGCATGACACTGTAGTAGTAAAAACGATTGTTGAGCATAAAGAGGTTAAAAGAGTAGCACTTTTTTTCGACAGCCTTCTCTTCAGCGATCTCGAGAAACTCGACTGTGTAAGAAAATAATCTCTTTGAAATTGTCGCCGACAAAAGTCAAAGGACATTGTGTTTCCCGCTCTGCGCTTGTTTTCCAATTTTCTCTTCTGCATCCTAGCATTCATACATAAAAGCTTTCACTGAGCAACGAGATTACGGTAACTGTATTTCGTGATCAACTCAGATAATCCATGAGTAAGCGGATTTCAAAGATTTACATTTTTACGCAATTCCAGCTGTTGCCATTGCTCCAAGGTAAGGGTCCGGATTACTGTGCGATAACGCAAAAAGCTTGGTAATTTATGCTTGGCCACAACGTCGTTTTCGCAGAAATGGCGACCGGCACTTGGCAAAGGACTAGGGAGTGGGAAAATAACTCTTGAAAGCATAAATGGCGAGTGTTTTTCCGTGATTGCACCCGGAGCTCGCCAAAGTTAGCAGACAAGTTACGTATCTTTTTTTAAGATGTCGAAGTTAAGTACCTTTTCCCCTCATCTTCATCTCCTCACAAATGCAACTTCGTACCATAAGCTTGTAATATGTAGGGAAGAGCACATGCTCAAGGCCTGTTCCGCGATTACAGGCCAGGATTAGTTCAAGTATCCCTCATTTCGCTCGCACGCCGTGTACTCGGGTACCATAACTATATAAACCTTGCGACATTATAACACAGTGTAATAAGACGGGACCGGGAATCAACGAGCTGCAGACAAGACGGAGGGTGCCGGGGGTGCCTTCTGAGCGTCTCGAAGACTTTATGTAACATATTGCTCTTGACATAATAGCTAGCGTCGATGGGCTCTTAGACCATGCAAAAGAATTTGTCAACTTGTTTATGACTAGTGTAATGACTTTAGGGAAGCGTGAGCAGGAATAGAGGGACAGGACAAGTCTTCTTAATCAGAAGAACGTACGTCGAATTTTAAAACCCAACCCAACTCATTCCCTGAGTTCTCCTCGCAACGTGAAGAATAGATTTAGCGTTTGCAGGTCGTTTATCTGTGCTTTATTACCTTATTGTTAGGATTATAAAGCAAACTAGGTAAATTGAGAATTCAGTCTATTGCTATAAGGTAAGTAGACAACATCGATGTTAACATGTAAACGAATTTGACATGTTCCTCCCATTATGTTGCCGAACTGTTTTCTTTTTGTTTTTATGCAGTAATTCTTTGTAAAGGACAGATAGTATTAATAATAGGCTTCGGCTTACACTGGTTAAAAAAATACAAAAATATAACTTTTTGGACAATTAATATTTATCATGTCGCGTGTGCAGAGATAATTAGTAGTTTCCCAGTGGAATTATTCGCAGAAATAAGTAATAAAACATAGTAAATGTTCCAGTCTAACTTTGATTTTCACTGTCCGCGCCACGTTCAACATAAGCACGACTGTCCGGCGGATATGAAAATGAACCACATTTGTCGTATAAATGAAAAAGTTGGACTGCTCGGTGAGTTGTGTTAATTAGCAATTACAAATGTATTAATGCATAAATTGTATAACGTATACATTTTACAGATATATCCATCTAAGGATTCAGTTAAGATACAACCCATTTTTATGTGTTCTTTGACAAGCATCCACAGCATGCCTTACGATATTTCCCTCACTTTATACGTGTCAGATTAACAAAGTAATTTTCCATTACCGATATGTTCCAACGTTTTCAGTTTCCCTTCTGTCGTTTATACGTTCTTTTTCGCTTTTTTGACTCCATTGATTCCAAGCTGAAGCAAATAAGACGCAATGAACTAAAAGAGTATACGTTCAAAAAGCGATTACGATGCAGAAGGCACGGATGACTTTAAATAATGTCTTAAGACATTTTACATTGTGTTCTCTATGTATTACGCTCATTGCTTTTCCTTGGAATGGAAAATGGATTCCCCGAGAGCTTTTATTTCCAAAAGCATGTCTCGTCAAAGTGTCAGCCGGTTTAACAGTGTACGGATTAGCGGTTTTCAACTGCAAATCAAGTATTTTTCGTCATTTCTCATTTCTGGGTCAACTATTGAAAACAAATCCTAATACTTATACTGTTCCACTCACGGATGCCCTTTCCCTCTGCCCTTTTGGGTGGAAATGTACGCAATTGCGTGTAGTTTGCGAACATGTAGACGTAAACAAGATCCTTTGTGGTTCCTACACAAGAAAAGGAATTTAGGAATGAATTTTCATCCACAAAAGCGGATATGACAGTAAGAACGTCGCTTAATTAGAATAGTCTTTGCTCGTATAAATAATAGGCTTTATTAAACAAGAAAGCATGAATGATGCATTGTTACTTACTGTTGCTAACCTCCAAGGGGAAAATGTTAGTTGTTGTGTGACCCGAAAAGATTTGTGCACATTTTGCGGGTAGGTACAAAAGCAACGAGTTTCTTTCTCAATATTCAGCAAGGTGGATCCATAATATTTTTTTAATAAAAAAGTGAGCATCGGAGACGTAGGAGCTTGGAGCTCCCTGCTCTATCCCACCTGGTTTGTATGCAAAACAATGGCTCTTTTCCTAGATCCTGCTCTTTCGCTTCGTTTTCCTCTTGCTTACCGCACCGATCTCGCGGCTTTATGCGTCTGAGACCCATAAATCTCTTCGCTTGTGCTGGCCTACTCCTTGCTAGAGAACAAGCAAGTAAACTTTTGCGAGGGTTCGGGTGCTTCGCTCCGTCTCCCATTCTGGTAATAAATCACCCTTTTTTATATACGTGTTTAAAACATTTTCCATCGATTACCCGTCACGTCTGACTAATTGCCGTGCGGCAGAAATGCATACACACGAGATGAAGATGCGCAACATTCCCTGAGAAATATCTGCTCCTCTCGTTTGCCGGTGACGACATGCTAGAAAAACGTCCAAATTAGCTTTCTATATTGGTACAATTTTAGTGCGTTTTCATATTTTTCTTGCCAGCTTTTTGCCGTAGTTTGAAACGCCTTCGCTGAAACAGTTCGTAAAAGAACACGTTACAAACGAGGGATTTGATGATTTCCGAGGAGCTCCGATGGTAAGATAACAAGTAGTAAAGGCGTGATGCCAATCTAGCCTATGCTCGCTTCCAAGAAAATTTGGTCTTCGCTCGAATCTGGCATGAAAATACTACACTGAAGTGAGACAACGTTTATAAGTAGAACTCGGAGATGTGGCGGCGAGTTACGAACATTAACACGGCAATAAATTTGCGTCTTCATTGGGCTTTCAAAGCTGATAGATTAACGTCACAAGAAATGCCGAGTGATAGCCTTGTAATGTGCTTGATTTAGTACTAGCTGACGCTCAGACTGAAGTGTTAAGAACTATCCTAGAGTTGAAAAACGTGGACCTATTGGACACGTAGCGATGAGTTTATGGGGGGGGAGGCCTACAGAAATGCCTGATGGATTGTGCCATAAAACTGCTAATGGCAATTTCGTGTGTCGCACAGATATACAGCTCAAATATTTCTGTATCCTTGGCGTGACAACATTCAACCACGCGTGTATGCACACAGCTTGAATGCAATTTTAACATTTTTGATGACACCCGCCTCCCCTACACCTATGGTAGCCCGTAACTCTTTCTTGGTGCTTCCCTGCATTCTAATGACGGTGACAAACACAGACATCACTTGAGTATAGCGATAGTCCCAGAATGCCAAATTCGAGTGAGAAAAACGAACAAACAATGTAAATCTACGCCACGCAACCACGACACACAAAAGAACATCCATTACCCCCTTGTGTTGTTCTAATGCATTGCAGCGCAACCGTTCGTTTCAATTCCAAGTTACCATGAACCTTTCATGGAAACTTTCCTAATGGAAAAACGAAAGAGGAAAGAGAAATACAAGCCAACTTGCTAAAAAATGCAAACGAGAAAACTTCACGGGACACCAGTTTGGTGCCTTCGCCGAAAGACTGTAGGATTGTCTGAATAGGCCGCCCTGAAATAGGGGCAGAGGAAGAAACATATGATCTGAGGAAGTATCGGAGGCCGGGGATGACATAAAGCTTTGAGATGGGAAAGGCAGCGGATGTCACTTGGAAGCTGCAAAGCAGATCGTCTTAGCTGCACAGCCTACAACACAGTCTATAGTTGTTTATATAAAGAAATCTTAAAACATGCCCATCAGAAATTACACAGGGGTTTTCTGATTTCTTTTGACTGAAAACTCTACAGGTCATAATTATCCTTTTGAATAAGCCCAATAATTTCTACCGTTAAGATAAATTATTAAAACTCCATTTTCATAGTTTTGGTATATCTCATATATATTAAAACTCCGTTCTAATAATTGCTTTTTCCAAGGAAACGAAATGCTTTCAAGCAGCGTTAGTGCCCATCAAGGACCCTTCAGTTTGCCCGAGAGAAAAACTAAACAAATAAATAAAAAAAAAGAGAACGATTCTAGGTGTATTTGCATTCCAAAACTATTCTAATAATATTTGCTTGTTATGGCATTAAGATCTTTTAAATTTTTTTCTCAACAAAAAACAAGCTCAGACTCCAAAAAAAGTTAGTCATTCATTTGAAAAAAAATTATTCTATGGCGTTACCAAAAGTTATAAAAAAAATCTGCCTCAAAAATCACTTAAAGTATTTCGCTCTATTTGAGAAAACGTTCAAGCAAATTTCCCCTGTTAATAGTCATAAACATGTCAACTCCACTATGCTTTTACATAAGAAAACTAGTCGAAAAAACTTTTTAGTATTTTTCCGTTTCGAACCGAAATACTTTTATGATACAGAACTATTTTTGTCAAAAATATCGTTATGTATATATACTGTACAGAAAGTCATTAGCTGGTGAGGCATGCTTAATTATATTTTGCCATTAGATCTTAATACTTTGTGTAAAAATACTCTAATGTACTGTACTATATAACACTCCGCTACGTACACAGTACAATATCTACAGTTAATTTAATACATTTGTAACATATAACAGGTATCAGTAACTGGCGCTTTTGAAACAGCGTTTTTGATATTTTGGTTTACGTGGAACTAATTTTTTTAAATGTTTGTCATTACTGTAAATAAAGCAGTGAAAACGTACGCAATCTGCTTTTTTATTTAGCAAAGCAGCAAATTCAGTCTGATTTTATTTTTTAAAGTAGGACTGCATGTTATTCTTTTTCCATGCAACATTTTTTGGGCAATTCTCGGTTTCTTTCTCAGACCAAAAGAATGTACGGTTCATCAACTAGAATTTTTCTTTTCGTTTCTTTCTTTCATTAACTTTTTTTTTTACTTGCTGTAGCTAAATTAAATTGGCGCCTATGTCAAAATATTAAAAGTCCCTTTCATGCTTACGGTACTTTGGAAGAATTGTTCATAAAAGCGGACCAAGGTGTCGTCCACAGACAGCTAGTCTTTCACTGCTAGAAGGGAGGTTATTTGTGTATGCACGAGGAACTCTATCCTGCCGACAACAAATAAACATCTATCATATTTGTCTTCATATTGAACATGGCTTTTCATTGTAATGAACTGCGCGTTTTCACGCTTTTTAATTTTTGACATTAGAACTAGCACCTCGAAGCCTAAATAAAAAGTACTTCGATGAAGCGTGGAATTTTGTCCTATACAAGAAAATTAGAACTTTTCGTTCTACGCCGTAGTAAATCAAGAACGACCTTGCAGAAACCAAAATTTTACTCGTCATATTTTGCAAAACAATGTCTTGATTTGAGCTCCTTCCTTGTCAGAATTGGGCAGTACAAACATGAACCTTCAAATCCTTCATCATACCTAAAAACCTCTTACTTATTTACAACCTTCACATTTTTCTGTTCACATAGTTTTCCTTTTATGTGTTATTGCTTATTACTACCATGATGCGGAGGTAGGTCGGCGACGTTCGGGAGCTGAAAAGCCTGTTTTGGTCCGATCGTGCAGCTAGCTGTTGAGGGAAGAATGCAATATCGAGCTTCCCGTATGCTATGTGATGGCTTTGTCCTTTATTCTTCCGATTCAAACTCAATTCAATTCGCAGGAGTATCTCCCGCTCTCCCTCGCCCACCTCATGCCGCACCGAGTGCTATGTACTTTGCAGGATCGGCTTTATAACGCAGGGAGTTGAACTTCTTGTCCAACCACGCTCCCTTTTCACTCTGCGTGATAGAGATATTGCATGGATGGTTGATGGCAGACATCTAATCGGTCTGATCACGCGGAGGATTGGGAGAAGTCGCGTTGCATTGCTGTGTTAGCCCCCTGGACTAATAATAATCATCCAGAACGTGCCGAATTCCACGTGGCGAGCTTTCTTCCACGCTGCCAAAAACGAGCATAGCCCACATTTATCCTCACATACCAGCATTTTATGATGCGCCAATCGTCTCCTGCGGTCCCTTGTTCGCAGTAATATAAGGACAATCAAGTCTCAAAAGTTTGTGGAAACTTGAACAAGTCACGCCACAAGGTATCCAACTTTTCTACCTCATTCAATGATTACATAATTTTACTTTCTCTCAGTGCTCCCTTCCTTCCATTTCATATCATTGACTGCCATGTGTTGCTATCTTGAAATATGCATTAATCATACAACTCAGACTTTTCAATTTTGGGCTAACCTAGCTTCTTTCCACAAGTAGAAAGTTCAGAGTCACATATAACCCTCCCCCATCCCCTCAAAAAAAAAAAAAAAAAAAAAAAAAAAAAAATCTATTCCTTTCCGTTAACATTCAGCGAAGCACCTGCTTTGACACAGAGCGTAGTTTTAACATTAATAGTATCGTTCCTCTGTTCTTCTGTGTACGGATACTGAACAATAAAGACCATTTTGTCCATATTATTGTATGCCTTATGTACAGTGCAGTGCCAGGTGCGATGGACAGCATTAGCTTCCTCATTGTCCGTTTCTTCATGTTGCAAAAGTTCGTGGAACGCTTTAAGCGTTGATTGGATACATTCGAATATTAATTACGTCAAGCTAAAAATTTGAGTCCACTGTCACGGGAAAAGCATACAGAGATTACAGTTCCGTTCTCGCTTTCTGGAAAAGTGTTTTAAGATGCATATCGAATGAGTACCCACTCACCCCATACTCCCCTACTTTCCTTGCCTCGCAAATTCACTGGTATCTTGAGGCCAAATCGGCTTATCATACAAGTGGCTTTAGTTTGGGAGACTCGAGTGTAGTAAATTTCTGTTTAATTAAAGGGAGTGTGCAACGGAAGGACTGCGCAGCAATGTATTACGGCTTTCAGAAAGAAATATTATTCATCACAGTGAACACATTGCAATAACCCCACGATCTGTTTTTTCCCTTGACTGTATATAATAGTTTTACCGCAATAGGCGAAAGCCTACGCGGTCAGTCAAAAAAAAAAATAAATAAATAAATAAATAAATAAAAAAAAAAATAAAAAAAAATCTGCAATAAAAAGCCTGAAACTCGGCTGAAGAAACGATGCTTTATCTGACAGATGGTCGTCTTCTCAAATCAGAAATCATCGAAGTTCTTTAGCATAGGTAAAATAGCTTGAAAATGTACCTTGCTAGTACCTTGAAAATTTATTTGATATGAATGTCTATTAACGAAAAGCGCGAAACGAACAGCTAGCTTCGAGACTTTAGCAAGCCTAATCTGTAAGTCTGACCAAAGGAAGATTCAAAGGTTGAAGTTATGTTCCTAATGAAATATCCAGTGAAGGAAAGATACTCCGACTTCATGAACCTAGAGATTTAATCTGATTTAAGTAGAAGAGCTTTTCATGGTCTCGTCTTTGTCTTGTAGGCTAGCAAGGCTTCTCGGGAGGTAACTGTGTATTAAACGAAACGCCGAGTATGTCGGTTATAGAAGGGTTTGAAAGGCTACCCCCTTTGGCCTGATCTAATCCTTGATGGACAAGTAAGGTCCGCTTCGCTCTGCAAAGAGCAAGGGCAAAGGGCTAGTTTTGGGGGAGACATTGTCAGGAGGCGATGGACACGAATCTTGCATTAGTCTTACTTCATATAAAGTAAGTCCTGAAGAGCAGCACTTTGCTGTGACGTTCTTGATACCGGTGAGCTCGCATAGCCCAATTTTTGCACCCAAGGAATCACTTAACGGAAACTCGTGCGCACCCAAGTACTTCTGGCTCCAAAGCGTGTTTAGCAGACCAAAACCTTTGTAGATGTAATGAAAAAAGTTCCAAATCCGTCTTACAATCCCTCCCACTTCATAACGAAGATAATAAACACAGCTTAATTGCATTCTTGTGATTCGGAACACAGTTCCCTCTTATGTGACTTCACTAAATAGGTCCATAACACGTTCCCAGCATACCCTGGATTGGCATTCACGACCTGAACCCAGCAATTACCTCCTTTTATTTCACCCCATCACATTTGCTCTATAAACTTTGGGGAAAGGGAAGAAACATACAGTTATTTATAAGGTTTTGCTAAGCTGTTAAAAGCTATGAGAGTAGCGGGAAACGACCAGCTATTTTCGTTCAGCAACCGTATGAAAAGGCTAAAAAGAGTACTACGGAGAGTTTGAAAGTTTTTGTGGCGTTCTTAGCTAGAAGAAAGAAGACCTTGCACCAGTAACAAACGAGCTCAGTAGCGACGCAAGCTGGCCTAACGATTTAAGCATTCGGCCAAGTTTTAGAGCCTTAAGAAGTGTGTCTGGACGCTAAAAGCGACGACTGACTGCGAAACATTTAACAGAGGCCCACAACTTCAATGACTCCAGATAGTTTTTTTTTTTGAAGCTCTGTAGAAGTATTTGCACACTAGGTGCCGTACATTCGCATTAACTTCGTGCGCATTTTCCTTGGAAAGTTCTGGACGCGCTCGCTCTTGAAGGACTTTCCAGGGTATTATTTCTTAAGCCCGAGTCACGTTTTTAAGTTTGGTATTGGGGGAGGCCAGTTCTTATTAAGACAGAGAAAAAGTTCGAAGATATTTAGGTGATCGTTTGCAAAAAGTTCACTTTCGTAGTCCAATTTTTTTCTGTGGGAAATAATTTGTTCATTTGTAAGCTGACATTTTTTTATTTTACAAGAAGGTTTAAATTAATAAGAAAAAACGATTGCCGTTCATTTACAGACAGTACATTCTGCGCATAATTGTTATTTGCGCGAGATTGCTCGGAGAATGAAAGGTCATATTGTAGAACTATTCGATGTCTAGTCTTTAAATGGCGCAAACCAACAGCTTAAATTAAATTTTTCATACGTTGGGAAAAAAATAAAAAAGTGGTAAATAATGGATTACAAAGGGAGGAACGATTGTAGCTCTGTTTATCTCCAGGTGCAAAGAAGTTTAGTGGCCGGCTGCTGAATTTTCCCAAGTACTTCATTTTTTCAGATAATTTAAGCCTTAAAAGATTATCTTCTTGTCTTCATTAAATTTCAATTTTTAATGAGTACTAAAAAATACTGTTGGCTTAGAAAATAATTTCGCCGAATCAATCAGCAAAAGCGGTTACTATTTTCTGAAGTAAGGATTCAAACACATTCTCAACGTGAGAATATGTTTGAATTCGTTACGGTCTGCCCAAAGCTGGAAGTGCTGCACTCTCCCTTTTTTCCGAAGAAGAATAGTCAGAAAGTAGTGATTCACACGATTTACTGAAGGTCACGCTTTCAAGTCCAGGTTCTCACTACTCGGAACCATTTTTGGAATCTTGACTTCAAAGCTCTGATAAGAAAACAGCCATGACTATATTTAGATTCAGCATGATTTGAGAAAAAAGTCTTCCGTTTTAATTAGTTTACAAATCTAAATTATTTTGTAGTAAGTCAATACGACACAAGTCGCTCCTGCCCGGTAATAGTGTTATATTACTAGTAGTGTTGTAAACGCTCGGAACAGTCAAATTGAGAATTGTTCAACCTCGACAAGTCGAAATACAGGGAATAAGAAATCGAGCACGATCGCTGTTTGCTGTGTCAACTGCATGCGCTTTTCCGAATCTCGTATAAAACTACGGAAGATTTCCAACCAGAAAAACAGCAGCTTTCAGCTGTAACGCAGCAGGAAGTAGGCAGATGAACAATAGACAGAAATTTAGTTCAATTTAGCTCCAATTGTCTAAAAGCTATTGGCAAACCTTTGCAACAGAGCTAGTTGTTGAGCTTGTAAGGAGCTTTGTCCCCCAAAAAAGAGAAAAAACTATCCACCGGGTCAAAGCGTAGCAATATGTGAGCTAGGGTGTCCCATTACTGCCAATCGACCCCGACCCTAGGTCGACGACAACGACCAATTACACTACTTACAGACGCTGGAGCACGTCGAAAGATAGGAAAAATAAAAGGACATGAAAAAAGAATATGAGAAAAAAATAAAATAAAAATGGAAAAACCTTTCCAAGCACCCCTGTAAAACCTTTCCAACAAAAATTAGTACATACGCTGTTGCAAACTTAATTCAAGTTCCAGGCAGTAAAACGAACAGAAAGTTTATATTTTTCGAGTCTGAAAATTGCGTAGCGCTACGGAGAATTTGGATACCCTTTACTTTAGCTGACGTCTGGTCTGGGCAAAGAGGACTCACTCTCGTGTGCCGTATAGCCGGAGTAATCTTGGTTTATACTGAGGACGTCTATTTGCCATAAAAAGGTTGTATGGCTGTGTGTTAAAACCTCGAGCCAATAACCCAAGTAATGCTCTTTTTCCTTCCAAACAACCCCCTGTCGCACCCTAGTCCACAAAACCCAGGGTGGGTTTAGGGGTGTCCTGCACGAAGACGTCTTTGTCGTCGTGAGGGGGAGGATGAAGTAATTAGTCCCTCGTCGTCCTACAGCAAAGCAATACTTACGTCTCTTTTACGTTTTTTCCCCACTTTTTCTCCCACTCCACCCGTCGCCAAACTTCCAGCTCGCGAAAGAGCAAGCAAGACCTCGGTACAATGCACGATGTCTTCTAGCAGTTATTGACAGTCTTATATGGACCCATCAAAGCCAGGTTACCTCTCGCATACCTGAAAATGCTCCAGAAAGGACACATCAGTCTTCGATCTCTGTCGCTCGCGCGGGGTACTTTCTTCAACGGGAAAAGGCTAGGTAGTCTAAGTAGACCTAATGGCCCTTTAGGGTATTACTGCATTAATGTCTTAACGTTTCCTGGGGTTGTAGCTTGATTCCCCCTCGTGCTATTCTTCCCCTAAAATATTTCTTTTCGCAGCGCGCGAGAGAAAAATAAATATTGAACGGAATAAAGGAAGGTAAAGTCAAGTCGTGGTGCGTATTACAAGGGATTATTGAAGTGTATGGAAAAAGTTACCTGGTTTTACTGGGATTAGGATATCATGGACCTAATGTGCCGTTGTTAGTAGCAGGGATGCATGGTCCGGCCTCCTGCAACAGAAGCACAGAAAGCTCCAGTTACCAATAGTGCGACGCAAGATATAAAACAGGTGCGTGCACATAAGGTCTTGATTTTTACAGCTAAAGGGAGCCTAGGGTGATTAAGGAGGAGATGGAAAAAAATGCTTACATGATTCTACGCGTGTACAGGGACTCCCATAACCGTCAAGACTCACCCCCATACCCGAAAAAAAGGGCTCCTGCCCTTTGAACGAATGGTCCCCGGTATATTGTTCCATACATATATCATAGACTGCTGATGCCTTTATACATCCCGGAACGATGTCATAAACCAACGGGCTTCTTTTCTGATTTACAGCTCGGTTGAAACGAGAATGACACACGCATTACTTTATACGGTTTTTCTATTAAGTTACTTTACCATCAAATACTTGGGTTTTCCAACCAGAAAGCCAAAGCGGGAGTTTTAACAAGGCCAAAAGATTTACGGCACTCAGACAGAGGTAGGTAGAGCAAGCAAATCAATCGCCAACGCTGCTACAAAAACATGACCTTTTAAAAAATTCTCAACAAGACAAGAAAAAAGTGTGGACTACGAGAGATTGCCGACTAAGACAAACCGAATTTATTAACCAGCCAGGATGCCAGGTTCTTATTTCTGGGGGGGGCGAAATTTCGTCTCCAAGGGCCATTTTTTCTTCTTGTCGAAAAACTAGGAACGGGATGTGCCTCTGTTTCCAATGATGAGAATGAATGGGGCAGCGACAGCAACAGCCCTAGTACTGGAGACGCACAACGTCGCAAGGAGCTCTCAGACCTGGCAAGACAAATTAGTCTGACTGAAAATGTAATTACGCAGACGTGATTACCGGAGCAAGAGGATGTTTTATTTCGAACATTTGCCTTCATCACGACCGAAAAGATGAACACAATTACACCACCACTAGCCTGATTTGATGGGCTTTACATCCTGATGCGATTATGAACAGCGTGCCATATAAGTTTCATACGGTTAGTTTCCTAAGACAGAGTTGACGTTCGCTTTACTGTCTCAGAAGAAAGGCTATAGTCCATTTTTTCTTTGTTGCTAGTACTCGATCAAGAAAGCTAGTGACTAACGCTGAAACAACTCGAGGATGTTTCTGTAAACATTTATGTAAAGCTATTGGACTCTTTAAGATCCACATCGCGTTTGCGAATGGGAGGAATCGGAAATGACAGCACCTTCAGCAGCCAGCAACTCACTTGATTGAGTTAAAGCTTGTCAGACAGACTCTCTTTCCCTCTCCCCGTTGATTGGATTAGGCTCTTCTGAGCAAATCCAGCCACATTCCAGTCTTAGTCAGCGGTAAGGAACGTACCTGCATAATAAAAATATCCAGAAAAAAATACAACTGTCAGCAAATGATAAAAACATACGAAGTACTCCAAACATTGCTGGACATAACTCGATATACCTTCAAATTTTTATAGCTATTTTGAGTGAACGTCCAATGTGCATTATGCAAGAAAAGCTCAAGGAGCAAATTGCGTTGCTTTACGCTCTACTGGCTAGCTCCCAAACTTCTATCCACATCAAGTGAACACATTCGCCCTCCTTTTCAACTCAAGGTGGAAAGTTCGATGTCCACTTGTCAGGGTTGCTCCCGCCCCAAACCCTCCCTACATCCATCGTCGCTCTAGGCAGTGGCAGATTTACAGAAGGAAATCATCGAAAAGAAAATCATTCAAATCCTCCGGGTCAGCACCAGGCCAGGCAAAGTTGAAGGAAGATGAAGAGAGGCGACAGGCATGGTAATTCAGCGTGTGACTTGGTTCCTCAACATGAAACTATGCACCTTCATATGCTTTTACTTTCCAATTCTCCTTCAAAACCCTAGGCTCTATTTTATAACACAATTTAATAGATTTAAGTTTACTGTGAATCTGACATACACGAATTTGTGTATATCAAAGTCGCAATCGAGAAAATTAGAGATTACGCATAACTTTCGCAGTTAAAATCTTTCGTTCAACGAATCTTATTTCCTTCTTCCAACTTATAATTATATCGACACTTCTACAGGAATTTTATTCTTCTAAGCTAGTGTCTCTTTCTTCACCTTTCCGGAAAGACGTGATTGTTAGAAACGAAAACGGAAACAACTTTCGATTCATAAGTTATTTCATTTGTACAGCTTAATGAGACACAACACACACTTTTACTGTTCCAATACGTGTATTTTTTCTCCTAAAGGGTAACCTGCTCCAACTAGTAGGAAACTGTTTGCCATTCATACGTGAATTCATGCCTTCAGGCGACAATGAGTTTTGCAAAATCGTTGTAACGTTTTTACGAAGCAAGCGTAGAAAAAAACGTATTTTACCCGACAACACGGGCTCACAATTCTGTGCTACTGTCTGCATGCCTAATTTCATGTATACCCTGGGATTTCACGGGGTTGGTACATATGTGTTTTCCTGAAACCTTTTTTTTTCAGCGCGCTGTCATAATCTTTATTTCATAGTCTGCTCTTTATCTGAACCCTTTCCAAAGCGGTCTATAAAACTATGTCCTCAGTCGTCAGTATACCTACGCAGTCTACGATGGAGAGTGTCTAACGTTAGAGTAGCACAAGTTTTCCAGTGTCAATCATCTTTCCATTTAGCCTTCTTACTTGTTCATACCTAGAATATTCACTAATCTTGTTTATCTGTTTTTTAGCCATCTTTGTTGGAGAAGCGACACTCTGATTTAAGTTCTTGGGCGATTCTTCAATATCAGTATATTCAGTACAATATCCAGAAAAGAGCACAGAGAAAAAATAAATAAATAAATAAATAAAATTGAAGGTATAGAAGGAAGTGAACTAACGAGTGTGGGGAATAGGTAAATAGGCTTAGCCTTCTAATAACGAAATACGCGTATAGTGAACTAATGCTGACTCTTATGCCTAGATTCTTTGCACATGATGATTCATTCTTCAAGACCACCGAATTTGTCTGCTAATTATATTAACCAGAAACATGCCCAGAATTTTTGCTTGGAGGGGAGAGTTAGGGGTGATTCGATCCCCTTGCCCCACATCGCAATAAGTGCTTGACGGAAATTAACACAGTTCGACTTTCATGAAGCAGCCTCCCTTGCTTAAACTGATTGTTGTGGTATACGCTCACCCACAGACTGACAATGTTGCTGCAATGGAACAATTCTTTTTCATTTCAGAATCGTTAAACATTTCTTACTATCCGAAGACCGCAGTAACGTATATCTACATATACTTCGTCCCTAGAAAAATTTTTTAAGGCAGGTTTTGTCGGAAACAAGCATCTACAACTTCTTAGATGGATTTCACGGAGCAGAGAACTGGCGAAGACAAACGACTTTCCCGTCTAGTTGCTCATCCAGCATAACCAGCACAATATATCCATGTGGGACATTAGTCTTAGTTCTTGTGTAAGACGTTCTAATTATATCATAACTAAACTCCGTGTCAAGAGCAGCAGCATCTTTGGCTGCATGACACCAGTAAGCGAGATTTTCAGGCTCGCAACTGTACCGAAGAAAAGGAACTCGCACTTTGTTGTTAAAACAGTCAGCTTATTTTAGTAATCAAGACAATACGTTTGTTTCGTTTAGTGCGTTTGTTCCTTTATTATTTTTTGTTGTATTGAATTTATAGGCTTGAAAAAAAGGTCCCGAAATAAAAAGTCTACAATGACAAACAAAATTGTGAACGTCTGAACCCTGTGAGTGTTTGCTCAGTTTTTGTGTTAGTTTTGTTCCCCTGTGTTCCTGACAAATAATCCTGGTTTCTTTCACAGAGTTATTTACTTTGATGCACAGAGATATAGAGGTTGATTCTTCATAAAAAAAAGAAAAACAGTTCGTTGACATTCACGTTAGGCTTTTACTATTTTATCCCTTTGGTATTGTAATAAAGGCCTACTTGAGTCATCTGGCCTCGATCGAATTGGCAGATGCTTCACCGGTCTTATTTTAATCCAGTTATTTCCCTGACCCATTTTGAGTTGCCCTTCCTGACAATGTACAGTGTATACTCGAAGACAAAGCTATCGTTTGTCCAGGAGTAGGGCTCAGATATTAGTTATAATAAATCAGCATCCTACATTTTAAATGTATGATCACATTGACGCTTAATTAGGGTAATCGATGTTATTCTGAATGCTTTGCTTCGTTAATTGTCCCTTCGTCTACCTTTTCTGAGAATGGACCTAGCAGCCTCATGGTAGTAAAAAAAAAAAAAAAAAAAAAAAAAAAAAAAAAAAAAAAGTATATGCCGTATTTGCTTTCAAATAAGGAGTATTATAGGTTCATGCATGTATGCAAGTGCTGCTCTGGCAATTGTTCTTATAATATAATACGTCATGGTCCTCTTAAACTTGGTGCCGAAAGCATTCTTGATATGAAAAAAAAGGATCAATACACAACGGCCTTTAGATACGCGTGTTACGAAAATTTTCCAGCTTATTTTTGTTGACCTGATGAAAAGGAGTTAGAAGATCTGTGGTACAGTTCTGTAAATGGCTTTTCTATTTCTCTAACAGTCTTTTCAAAGCGGTTGAGAGACCTCTTCTGTCTTGCGAAAGTTTTTTTTTTCTGATGCTCCTTACTATTCTCGTTCAGTTAGGCTACATGTGCAACCTTGCCATTGTGCAAGGCGGTTTAAACTGCCTTGGAGTGAGCATATTGTTTTCGAAATTCCTCGTCCACTTCCTAGAAATTTTCGCAAATTACCAACATTTGTTGACTCATCGTTTTATAATAATCATGACTTCGAAGCCACTTTTAGTGGAGGTCTTTTTCTGGAAGCTTCCAATTATGTAAGCAATAGGAACGTTTGAAACATGGACACGCACTCTTAATTTCAAGGGGAACCAGAAGAATTTAACCAATCTATATTGGAGCTTGGACGCTTTCGCAGTTGGGCAAAGAACTAATCCTTTGAATGCGCGACTCTGCCATTCCATCCCGCTTGCTGCAATAAAAAATTTTACGTTCCATTGACCCTAGGAATGTGATATTGCGTCTAATGTAGTGTACGCCCCGAACTTACGATAACATTTTGCTTCACAACCCGAACGTAATTCGAGGTAGTCTTCCGCATTTGACGATAGTAGCTTAAGATATTTTTAACAATATTAGAAATTATATAAGTATCCCGTCATTTTAATTAGAGAAAGCTATTTGGTGTCTTTAAAAAGCAAGCAACGAAAAATATCAAAATAGGATTAATTACTTTGTTACTTGGTTTTAAGATGAAAAATGTCGCTGTTACGACACATAATCTCTTTCATCTTTTTTTTTATTATTTGTCAGGCTTTCTCATCTTCTGAATAAGTTCTAAAACCTTTTCGCGAACATTGCTCTAAAATCCCCTATTTGCGGTAAGCTTGCTAGATCGTTTGAAACACAGCTGCAGATTATCTCGGAGTCCCCAGTTCGGGACACTGACTCCGATGTTTGTCATGGATTGAGTTTTTTTCCAAGTAGTCGAACACATTAGCAAATATGCTAGTTGGTCATCAAACCTTTGTTAACTAGAGTCCTGTCGAACTGAAAAATACGTTAACAAATATTTTTCAAGTTTAGCTAGGAGATGCTCATTCCCGTTCGCTCTTCCTTTTTTTATTAGCGTAAGTCGTCTCAATTATCGCATGTCGAGTATCTCGCAAGATTCTACTGTATTTCTTCCAGTGCTTTACAATTCTCCGCGCGCAGTCGACTAACCACCCTTACTGCACCACTGCTAAACAATCCATCAACTGTCTTGCTTTGCGGTGGCAACAATCCCTGCACCCTTTCATAGTACACACCAACAACTTGCATTCGCTTTGTCAGCATCATGCCGAATGTAGCAGATGGAGAAATGAGGCTGGGGAAAAGACTGGGGAGTTTATACGACACCTATCATTTAAAGTAATCTTTCCTGTTTCTCTCTTTACTTCAACTGGGTTCGCAGTCCAACAATAGGGTAGATTGGCATGGTCGACACGGTTTAAAAAATGGCATAAAACCGGGGTGCTGTTGCTTTGTATGTATGTGTTTAGACATAGCTCATTTCTTCTCTGTCGCCTGTGACAGTCCATGATGTAGGAAGAGGTCGGATTTTCCCATAAGGGTCTTCTTAGAGCCAGTCTCGAATAGCTTTTTGAGGGAAAGTGTATTAAATCACGACCCTAGTTGACTCCTTTCCTTCGGGTTGGCGGCCACCGCCACCCTTTCCTCTTTGCGTGAAACCCAATTTTTCTAGGGAAAAAGTGCAGCTCCCTAATTGGGTTCCAGTTTATGAAGTCGTTTGGCGTAACCCGTGAATCCCAAACTCAGTTAGACGGAGCAGTATACATACCACCTTATTTCGTATGCAAGCACAGCAACTGACGTCTATCAGCGTCTCCAGCTCACAACTTGCCACGGGTTACTATATGCGGATATCTCGCGGGTTGTGGAGAAAAGACCCAGTATCTGCGACTCTGGTTTCGCTCGCTCATCAAGGAAAATGCGACGAACGATATGCAAACCTAGTTTCGTCAAGACGTGCCCTTGCCTTGCTACCCAACCCCGTGCCTTCCTCTCTTCCGTCCTCACCCTCCTCATGCATCCTATCGATGATTGCTAAAGAGGAAGTACATAGAACCGTAGATTGGCTGACATTTTCGCGTACAACCGGCACACGCGTGATATCTTACATTCGAAGGTTTTCTTCATGATCGATGGTCTGCAGCTTGATAGCAATCACACGGGAAAACAATGGAAGCCCTGCAGATTTGCAAGGTGGAGCCAACTTTTTCTCTCTCCCCTTTTTTCTTCTGGTTTGACCAAGCTTTTAGGGTTTGGGGATTTTGGAAGGAAAGCTAAGTAAACCAAGTTTTACAGTAACAATGAGAGGTCCATAAAAGTTGAACACGGAAAAAATGGACAATCGATGTCCAGTCTGCAACACAGGAAAGAGGGAGAAGGTTTCAGGGAAAAAAAAGCAAGAAAGAAAAGAAGCGAGAAAAAGTTTTCCCCTTTTCGAAAAGTTTTATCTTTTTGTGTCGCTGGAAAGGGAGAACAGTTTGATACCAATTTAAAAGCTCCGGGGAAAATAAGGGGAAAGAAGAGAAAAAAATAGCGACATCAAACTCCTTGGCATTCGTGGCGAGCGGCTGTCTTCCTTGAGACGCGATGCATTTTGAGTATGCCATGGAGGCTACACGGAGCACAAGACCTTGCTGTGGCCGTTCAGGTGCTGCTGTGTTGGGCAAACGAGGTTGGCTATTCTCCACGAGCGTCGCGGCGCCTAACTCTTTAGTATGGACATGGTTAAACCATTCGTCTATCGTTCTATTGCTATTCTTTCCTTTTCTTGCTTGTGCCTTCTTTTGTTGTCACACTTTTTTCTCTCTACATCGGTTTAAGTTTTACGTTTCTATCTTTGTCTAACTTCGCGCTCAAAGGGGGAAAAAACTACAATAGCTAGCTTTGCGAATGACGGAGTCGTTTAGAAGGCAACAATGGCAAAGTCAACATTAGCAGCTATTTGCCACTAACTATCCGCTTTTCTAATTCTTGAATTTCTCTGAGCGCCAGCGAGTGAAAAGCGACAACAAAGCTGCCAATGTTCCTCAACCTACACCGGAAGAAACGCTCAGCATGACCAAGTTCATTAGCGCTTGTCTCGTATTAGCGTCAACAACTCGTAATCAACAGAGGCGGCTCGTTGCAAAAACTTAGGTTTCGTGCATGGGGAACACCCTTCCAAGGATTTCACAGATTAAGAGAGTGATAGTGCCATCATGACGAAGTACGGAAAAGTTGCGGTAATTCAAATCCGTCGTTGAGGCCTGATCAAATTTATCTAAACTTTACCTTTTTGTGTCGTATTTGGTATTTGACCACACAAATGAAGCGAATACGAATGGCACATCCGGAAGTAAAAGACACAAGCTCTCTGAGAAAATGAGAAAAGTTAAGTAATTATGTGCTAAGTTTTATTTGCACTTACATAAAAAGAACATATGTCATTATGAAGTTCAACGGGGTCGAGGAATTATTTTCTTGCTTCGCTTCCCCTTAATAAATACTTTAGCTTGAATTGACATTTAGATTTTTTAAAATATTTTTCTTTTTAAATAACATTTCTTTACATGGTGTAATTTAATGAAAATCACAAATAACTAGCCTTGGTATTTCGCCTAGATTTTTCAAATTTTTTTTTCTTACGTCGAAGCGATCTAAGTTGTCTGCGTCACAAGAATGGTTTCACAGATTTTGAAATAAAATACCGAAACGCCATGTTTTTCTGAGTCTTAAGTTGTTCTACATATTTTCGAACATGTGTCTAGTATAACGTCATAAGTTTCGGTCATGCAAAGATTTTTCTTTGTGATAATTATATTGTGTTATGGCAAAAATTTTTCAATATTGAGAAAAGCATAATGCGAAAGTATTTTCCATTGAAAATTGAATGATACTGAAAAATTTCCGGCCTTTACAACTCATCACGAGCAATGAATTATTGCCAACGAACAAAGAAAGAGGTCACATATGTGTTGTCGACGTATGGTGAAACCGTTAATTAAGAATGTTATTGTGAAGATGTTTAATTCTACAATAGTGTATACTGAAAAATAAGCTCAAAAATCCATGTTTGAAGTTAACGAGCCGCTAGGAGGTTAAATCCATATACCCACCTGGGTAGGGGGTGTACGGAGAGCCATGCATTCCGAAGAAAAGAGACCTCACATTCTTTGCAAGGACGAACATGACGCCATAGGCTGCTCCAGACAGCACGGAGCCTAAAGCCTGTCCCGTGTCATCTTATCCCCTAGACTTCATGTCTGCGAAGTACTCTATATACGTCTCCAAAAACTTCTGGGACACAGTTGGTGTATAGAACATCTGGTTTTGGGTAAGCTTCAACTATTTAGTTGCTCCTATTTTCGCCCAGAATTCCCGATAAAAGCAATTGCACGTCATTTAAATGACGGAGCTTGAAAGAAAAGATCGTTATTTTATGTGTATGTCATTGAGAAGCTAACTGAAATCCGACATATTTTCTTTACCCATCGTCTTGTGGTAAACAAGGAAACTATCTGAGCTTATTTGGGGAGAGAACTTTGACGACTTTCTCACACCCGTCGCGAAGGTTTTGCTTCCACAGGCACAGTGACATGCTGACGCTAATGCCGTAATTATGAGCTTCTTCTCCATGATTCTTAAACGGAACTGTTATTACAATCGAGTAAGCTGACAATTAGGCCCCTAACAAGCATTGCTGGTAAAATGACAGCTACAGACTGGTGTATTGAACGACGCGTGTAGACTGCAACGGGAGAGTGGAGACTACTTTTCTTTTATATTTCGTGGGTAATAAGCAACTTTGACGGAATATTCTAGTGAAAAAACCAATCCGAAATTTAAAAATATCGGTATTGTGGCATTCTGCCATTTATCATGCTTTTTCACCTTACACATAATTGTGCTACAAAAAATAATAAGAAAGTAAAAATAAAAATATAATAATAAAAAGTGGAATTATGGCTATTATGTTAAAGGTTATAAAGTTTTGTCTCGAAAACTAATGAAAATAACGTTTTTGGACAAAACCCATTTTTTATGAAAAAGCTGTGAATTATTATTTCAGTAATGTTTAACTTTGGATAGAACACGAAGCAATCAAAATATTGCCGTTAGAGGAAAAATAGTTATGTTACACGTAAACTGATGAGTATAAAATCGTAAATGCAGTCCTATTATTCTTAAATCAAGCCATGGGATTTGAAAAACTTCAACAACCATCAGTTAATGTGATCATGTTTGATCTGCCTCGTTTCTAGCAACATTAAGCGGCTTACGGTGTCTACACAGCAGAGCCTTAGCAATCCCACCTGAATGACCCCATAAGTAGTTTGGACGAAAAAGTTATAATAATTCCCAGTGATCACTAATGGTAACGTCGTAAAACTTCGCTCATATCAGGTTGTCGTACTATTCCGGGGACTTTTTTTTTTACTATTATTGAGCTTTAATATCCTCGGCAATTAAATATCGCTACTAATAAGGCTTCAGTTTGATCATATTACTGTGGAACTACGGTTTCTTTAACTGGTCGGTAGGGTAGTTGACAAGACGGAGAGTTGAAAAACTCAGATGACAATGTTTAGTGCATTAGGAAGTTTTTAGAAAATGCCATGCAGAATAATTATGGGAAATTATTTGGGTTTCTACTTTATACTTCATTGAGTCCACTCTGGAATCTTTTGCTATAGATGAAAATGCTTTAGAATCAAGGTAGGACCATCGTTAACGAAGGAAAATTTTGCTGCATTAAGCAAAATTCAGCAAAAGCAAGATCTTAAGTTTTATATAATCGTTAGTTTTAATTGAGGTAGTTAAAAACGAGTTCACCTGCAACTGGCAGATGTTAAAGTTAAAATATTTCTGTTTTCGTCGAGCTTTTTCGGGAAGAAATCTGGCTTATAATGGTAAAAATGATTAAGCAGGGATCGCACTTTACATTCGATGAAATGACTTGGGATAGAAGAGTACGCGTATGTCTATTGAACACTGCGCTGACATTTTTGCACCAAAAGGCACACGAAGTTAGAGCGCGGCATTTCCTACAGGGCTTCGGTTGAAAAGCCGCACGTAGCTTTGTTCCAAGTACCTTTGCTTTTACGAGGAGCTTCCTAATTTGCAGCGATGCTTCTAGGTTGATATTCCGAGACTTTTACGGCTATTACACACCCATCCCCCCTTTTTATTTCCCCGTCTTCTCTTTTTATCACAAGGGAAATATTACTAAAAACGAGATTTGCTAGCTTGGATCTTAGCGAAACCATATGACGTTGGTGGGCCGTATACTGGTTCCGAGTTTGAATGGGAGGTTTTTACTGGTCTACTGCAATGCTCTTGGCTGTTCGTCCACCGATGCCAATAAGCCATATCCTTGTCATTCCAGACACATCTCTCACGTCGTCATCCCACCAGAATTGCTGACCTATACAGCCGAACCCTGGCGTTCCCAGCAATCCGGACTCCGAGGTCGTCGTTTTAGTTATGAGACACAGGTCAGCAATCCTCCACGTATTTGCCACCAAAGCTAAACAGGGATGACGAACGCTGCAACCACACATCAGAGGTATATCTCAGCAATCCGTGTTCAGCCTTCTTATGCTTACGGCCTACTTTATTCTTCAGCACGGCCTATAACACACGGCTCCCTGGATATTAACTTGTAGAACAATCAAGATCTTGCACGGACTTGTGCCGTGATCTCCGTCTTCCAGTGGAACACCCTTACGCCACGCAGCTTTGCTTCATCATTATTTGTAAAAGCTATGCTATAGCCAAGGCTTTCAGACGATTACACTCATCCTCCAAGAGTCGTCAGTCACATATCACAGACACACCGTGCCAAGGCAGGGTAATTTGGAAAGAAACACTTCACTGTTATCTTAGGCATGCTAACAAGGTAGCAACACATGATTAACTAGAGCGTCTGCTGTTATTAAACAGTCTACATAATGCAGGTCTTACCTACATGCGTTTCACAGACTGCGAAGTCCAATTTTTGCAGTCAGAATCGGGCAGAACAGTTAGTCTTGACGAGACTGATAGTTCACACGATTGAGTACACCCTTAAGTGCAATAAGAAATGGCCTTTGATAGATTATACAAGCGCGGAAAAACCATAGCGGATGTACTAAAACCTTTGCACTTCAATTATTTTTTTAGGACAATACTGTGTGAGGGTTTTGTTAAACCTGTAGAAAGAGACTTAACGCAAGTAGTGTAAAACCGCATTATTCACGGAAAGAACCTGTTCGGCGGTTGCCATATCCGGGATTTTCGAGAATCGGATCGAATAATGTTATAGTTCCCCTCTTTTTATAAAAAAAAAAAATATTCTAAAAAAAGCACTATAGCATCAAAGCATCTTCGCTTAACTTACACACATGCGGATTTCCAATGAAGCCAACAAGAAAGTTTACTTCCTTTCATATATTTTCCGCGCCATGAGTACCATGATAATGGAAGTCATTTACCCCGAATTATCTGACCATTTGATTTTATGTAGCAACAAATGCAGACCAAAAACATAACCTGTCCGGTGAATCAAGTCCTATTTTCCCTGATTTTTTTTTCCTTCGCATGCTTTTCTCTTTCCCCCTAAGTTGATGGTTAGAACCTAGTAATTACCAATGATCATCCAGAGGCCATCCAAATCAGTAATAACAGTACAGCTTGGCAGCTGTACACCATAAAAGTAAAGTTGTTGAAAACTGATATGACAATAGGACCGAGCGAGTTTGTTGCCAAGCTCCTGTCGTATGTCCGCTCTAGAGCAAATGATTTCCTGATCGCGTGTTTGTGAGCGACAATCATCACCCAACTCCATGTCACGCCATACACAATACTACATTCAGGCCAATAAAAGTACCTAACCATGACACAGTTGCATAGATCAGCCACCAAATATTCCGTTATTACATGCAGCTGCTCCCCTTTTATTTCTTTTTTAAGACTTCTGCATGCTCCTAATTTCTTAGCCCTGAAGCCTTGTCTCGGAAGTTGGGGATCCGTAAATGGTCGCTTTCTTGGCATGTTTCACGTAAAGAGCGCTGGGAAGTAGAGTTGGAAGAACCCCCGTCATCTCTCCAACAGAATGTCAGAAAAGAGGTAAACTCCATTTATCAACGTCCGTTGGTGGGCCACAGAACACCTATAATTTCCAGCGAGGCCTGATAGGAGAGCTAGAAACTTACAACTTAAGAATTCGCAATCTTCCGTAGTAGCTTGAGTCTGTTGTATGTCTCAGCTTTTACATTTACATCAGCTCATTGAAATTCATGCGTAGACGAGTGGTCTCATAAAGTTGGAGCTTGCATGGATGCTTGGATGCACGCTGGGAAAAGGGAAACGCGCTATCTTCCAGCCTCGGCATACATTCAACCAAACAATGACACTCATCAGCAACCCAAGAAAAAGCCCGCAGTCATACCCGTCAAGAATTTGCCTTTGTACCCTTATTGATGTGTCTTTTTTTCCTTTATTTACGCAGTGTGGAATGAGAAGGCAAAAAACAGGACAGAAGTTTTTTTTTTTTTTTTTTTTTACAGTCGCATAAAAGTGTGCATCGGCTGGCATTGTTGTCCGTTCAAGCTGAGAGTTACGCTGCCTGCTAATCTTCACCAGAAGTAGTGGTACACCAGAAGTACAGAAAAGAGATAAATTAGGGATTAGGTACCAGAATTGAAAGGTACTCGGGGGACCTGAGTCACGTCCCTTCCGGTTTCACCCAGCTAAGCAACAGCATGCAAGTTATGTGGGAAGTGAGATCAGTATGAGCACGATATTTTCGCTTTACTTCATCCAAGAACAGGAGAAAAATCTTCACATCTCCTCCATACTGCCTCCTCACTCCCTCCATCCAACGTAAAAAAAAAGGACAAAAAGGGAAAAATACTGCATGCTATGGCAGCTGAATACGAATAGAAGCATTGGCGACAGCTTGTGGGGACCTGGTATAGATAGGTACGGGAACAATGCTCTCGAGGGTTACCATGGCAATGGGGACTAGTTCCGGCAAAACACGAACTTGAACGGCGACTTACCAAAAGAAAATGTCTGTGCGAAGTGAACAGACTAGAGTGGTTGCTCGAAAAATTGGTGTGCAACTGAAACCACCTGCTTTGATTTTACTTTACCGAAGAGAAGGTAATCAGAGGAGGGTGTCGAGAGCAGAAGAAGCGTCTGCTGGTGATTGGCGAAAACGCATCATGCCATTGAGAAGATTTACTGTTAACGCAGACTTGGCTCTTCGGCGACAAGAACTTCAAGAGAGGCATCGACCCTATTTGGATGGAGTCCCAGACATTTTAGTTGAAAAAATGCTTTCTCTCTTGCAGGAAACATTAGCGGGACAAAGTTTGAGCGAAGCACAGGCTCGCATAGAAAAGCGCTACACGATACTGCCCAACGAGGATTTGAATCAAGCGAACCCTGACGAGCTCGCCACAAAGAAACGAGTCATGGAGCTCGAGTTCTTAAGAAACAACATCCCACCTGGGGACCCACGCTTTGAATATGATAAGCAAGTAGAGTTTTTTCAAGCCTCCCACGAAACCTCCCCCTGGGATGAAGACGACGGTGTCGCGTACGACACCGTCGAAAAGGGGGAAAGCAATTCCGTCAATCCAATCCTATTAGCTTCCCCCGATGCTGAAGACAAAGCTCAGGACGACGAGGATAACTTCTGGGATTAAGGTTTTACCAAGTTTTAGTTTTACTGAGGCACTGAGTAAAGAATAAGCAATCAAATGCTTTTGCATCTACTGAAGCTTTCTTAGTCAATATTTTCAGTGAAGGTAGTTCTATAACAATAAGTTTGTACGACTAAATGTTTACGTCGTCTTAAAACGACAGCACCGATGAGAGAAAAATACATCTATGACAGATACATTCGCCAGACGCGAACGTTCTTTTACGTAGTGAAATGTACTGTACAAATTGCATGCGTACTTCAACGATGTTAACTTGCCCTGTTAAGAGCACTTGTAGAAAACATTGTATTACGTGTCTGTATTTAAGAAAATAAAAGAATATTTTCAAATAATACGAAATTTGACTGAAACTTACCTGTGCCGCAAACCATTTTTAACAGACTTCACCTCCTTGGCAACAACGGTGAGATACGGACTGTAGCTGAAAACGTTAAATCTCTGCCACTGGTACCAATTCCAGCAAACGCTTTTCTAGCTCCGTTACGCATTGTTTTGTAGTGCTGGTTATTCGGAGTTGTTCTCCTCACTGTTCTAGTAGATTCCTAAAAAAAGATGGCTTTAATTCTGCTTTGTGGTTGTTGAGTTATTTACTTTAAAATACTACATGCCTGTCAGACTTTTCAAGATATAAATTGCGACCCATTTTTGCAAGAAAGTGCGTATGTTAATATAACTTTCTATACTTAGACGTTTGACTTAACTACTAAGCTCCTCAGAAATGTTCATATTATACCAAAAATTAGCTGTATTTTTTAGAGAAATCCATACGTCAAAAGATAGTGATTTGTTAAACTAGCGGCTACCCTTGCCTTTCGCGAGTCATAACTAAATTATGCACTATCAAGTGGACCCCTCTTACGTGGTCTGCAATGCTGCAAAAAAAAAGAAGACGGCACAGGGTCATGACCTTTCACTGCTAAACATAATTGCGAAGGCATGAAGGTGGGGCAATGAAGGACAATTTTAATAGCGAAAGGCAGAGTGCCATTTGAGTCCTTGATTAAGCAGTTTCGTTTCTTAGTAATTATACTACTTTCAGAGTAATTTTACCAACCAGCTCGTACCTTCTTAAGAAAGCACCTAACGCCATCGCGTGGGATGACGGTAGAAGTGCAAGCTTGGAGCGCGCCTTGGTTTAAAGAAAAAAGGTGCGAAAATAAAAATTTACAAGTTAAAGAAGTACATCTAATTCACAGGTACTTCTATGATAGAAGAAGTAAATAATCTAAGTGCAGTAATAAATAATTGTATGCATTTTTACCTTTCACGCTACTAACTCCCGTATTTCCAATAGATAACAAAATCTCCAGCTCACTGAAAGCTTTGTTTGCCTTTGACGCGCAACGCTTCTCGCAATGGCTGTTTCTTCAAACTGCTCTTGTGACGTCGACGCCTAGCAAATTTAGACGCGAAGTTCCTTTATGAGGTAGTCTTGTATAAATAAACTTAAAAAGGTAAATCAGAGAGGACTCATTAGACTTCTGTGTGTATACCTGTACAGTTTTTGGCTCAACCAGTACTTTGATTTCACCATCACCGAGTTCAACTTCGTGTCTTGTTCATAGATGGCCTTCCGAACTGTTTTTAATTGGGTTCGGTAACAGGAGACCCATACTGTGTCAACAGACATAACGGGTACAATCAGGAGCGGTTCCTACATTGAATTCAACGGGTGACAAATTACAATGGAGCAAGACAAAGAAAAGAAGCCTGTAATTGCCGATAAAGATTTGGATTGTGCACTTGCCGCTCGAGGCGTTTGGCTGGTTAAGGTGAAGCTTAGACAGGAAAATTAAGTTTCTTTTAGTGTGTCTTAAAGAATACTGTTTGACCAATTTTCTGTGTAGGTTCCGAAATACATATCGAATCGTTGGGATAAAGCACCTGGTAACCTGGAAGTTGCAAAACTCCGTATCTCCAAGTACAAATTAAATTCCATTTCTTTGTTTTCCAGTTACACATTCATTTTTACTTGGTAGGGTTTCGGGTCAGAAACCTAATGTATCTCTCTGCCTTTCGGACACAATCTTATGTATGCAAGAAAAAGGAGAAGAAGAAATTCCAAAGGATAATCCTCTACTTGTCTCAACAGTTACTTCTCAAACCTTGGCTGTCTTTTCGCAATGTATGTAACCGTCTTAAAATTGATTAACAAAATCATTCTAGCTTTCTTTAGCCCCGGGACCTGACGACTTGGTCGAAACCGAAAAGCTCACTATGGAAGGCAAAGTCGTGCAGCGCTTGGAATGCCGACCAGTTGGTAATTTGTTGCAAAACAGCGCTTTCAACGTTAACAATTGTTCCTTTAGCCAGCGCAAATTACATGAAACTGAAAAGGGAATCCCTTATCAAAGCAGCGCAGCCAACCAGGCAAGTCAAACAGTTGGATCGTGCGGTACAGAATTACAAACCCATTGCAGATCACAAACACAATGTAAGCTAGATGTTGAGTTCCAAGTACCCGTGTGCTCAACCTCATTTTGTTAGGTTGATTATGATGAACGTAAGAAGTCGGAGGGCAAGAAAGCTAGAGATGACAAGGAGAAGGTTATGGAAATGTTGTTCGCCGCTTTTGAGAAGCATCAGTACTATAACATAAAGGATCTGGTGAAACTCACCAATCAACCTATCGTGAGTATTTTTATTTATTTTCTCTTTTTTTGATGCCGTGGAGCCGGTACTTACCTCAGTGTTGGAATTTTCATTCAGACATATCTCAAAGAGGTGTTGAAGGAGATGTGTAACTACAACCTGAAGAATCCTCACAAAAACATGTGGGAACTTAAACCTGAGTACAGACACTACAAGGACCCAGAAAATGCTGACTGACGTGTTATTCACAGACTCCTGTATTATCACCCGATTTCGTATTTTCCTGCCTTGCAAATAAACTTTTCTTTGTAACACTTGTCTTGCTCAGTCGGGAAATCGGCTTTCTCAGGACTTACATACTTCTTCACTCTGGGCAGGGCTAAGCTAATAGTGACGCTAAACAACCTTTGTTAGCCATGTGCTAGTACAAAAAGAAAATAACACAAGGTCGACCACGATGCTAGTGAAGGAGCTTTAATTGTCCCTTGTTGGTTCCTAACACAATCCCTTGTCCAGGTATGGTAGCCCAACGTATGCAATTCAAAGAGGCGATTCCCTGGTCTTCTGCTAAATAAACGCTTCTAATTTTGGTCAAAGAACGCGGGGCGGAACCATGAACGCACGGCCCCGGACCGCAACGATCGCAAGTAGGTTCCGAGGCTGTTGACGGAGGAATAGTATACATCTGGGCCATCAAAGACGATTCTATAGATCCCGGCATGACACGCGACGCCGCCAATCCCACGAGCAGATGCTTGCAAGTGGGCGAAAGGCTGACTGAAACGACAGCTTGATGTAAACTCAAGCGCGCGAGACACTGCCCTAGTCGATTTTCTTCCAAACTATGTAAGCCTGTGAATGAAAGACACAGACAAAGTCGGTATAATATACACTTACATCTTTTGTAACATGCGTACTGATTTGTGCTCCGAATGGAACTGCACATGGAACCAAGGTCGCCAAAATTACTCCATCCTTGGACACATCCACGCTGGCGTCATTGTGAATCTTGCTTTCCGCAACGACGATGTTCATCGTTCCTAAGTCATTAAGAGTATTTAAATGCACCATTCGTGAACTTCGTTTCAGTGTTTTTGCTTTACCTTCAGTAATGTCTGGTATAATGCCTTTGGAAAAGTCCCACGCTTGAATGCGATGATTAGCTGACATTTGCGAATGAAGAATCACGAAAGAAGGGTCCCTCTGTGCAAACACTCCTGCAAATGACAAATCAAATAGAGACATTCCACACACAACATAATTCGTATGAAGCTTACGCGGCTGACGGTTTTCTTCAGCCCAAGGCGGATGTTCTGTGTTAGGAGGAGCGAAAAATCCAAATACCGGGGCGCCACCAGGGGGTCTCTGCGCACGTCCAGCGTTTGCTTCGCGGGCAGCTGCGTTACTCTGCTCTCCACCTTCCCCGCCCGAAGTCTGAGGCTGCTGACGTGGGCCGTATTCAGGCGCTTGTATTCCGTGTTGAGAGAAGAAACTTGCCAGGTTGTCAACCATCATGGTCAGCAACTGCCTGCGAAAGTTAAGGTAATATTTTCGCGGTAAATGGCTGCTTTTCACCACAGTTGAAATCATGAATATACCTATACCGGAAACGTTCCCTGGCTGCAGTTCTTTCTAATCTTGCTTCGCGGTCCCTCTCCTCCTGCACTGGTGCCGTGGAAACAGGGGGAGAATCTGGAAACGTTCTGTTAGCCTGGCTATTATTGATAAAGCTAAGATAGTCGGAGGGTGGTCGTGGAGTAGAAAAGGTCTGCCGATTTGTCTGCCAGTTTGTCTCTGACAAAGAAATTGAAAATGTTAAAAGTTGATTAAGTAACTGTCGAAAAAGTTGCACATTAAGTAATTGTACGAATAAAGCATAATTGAAATATAAATTAAAAGTAGAAAAATAAACAAGCAAAGAAAGCAGTAAGTTACCCGTATCTGTATCAGAGCTATCTTCATCAAACCTTGCATAGTTATCCGCGCTACGTGTAGAAAGTAGTCTACCCGGCAGACGAACAGATCGAACTTCACGTCTATTTGCTCTTCTCCACTCTCGTATACTGGCTAAAAGATCACGTGACCAGCGTAGCACAGCCAATGGGCGTGCGGCAGCCGAAGTCGATGGTTGTTGTGTTCTCAGCTGGTCCCAAATATTGGGAGCTACTGGATCTGTAATAGGCGACGTGGACTGACGTTGCTGACGCAGCTGTGACTGCAAGCGCTCCATCAGAGGCCGGAATTCCTTTAACGAATCATCAAATATCATATTTTTAATGTGTTTTTGAACAAACGTATACAGAACCAGTAGATATATAATCCATTATTACATCCGTGCATACCAGCCTTCACATTATATACAGAAATTATCTAAAGGGCAATAGACACAAAAAACTGTCTTATAATAAAGAAAAAAATCTAATTTCCGGGCATATTTTTCTTTTTATCACATGCGAATAATAACGAAGATATTCAGGAAACAAGAAGATATTCAGCGCGGTTACGTGGTGCTAAGTCGTAACAGGGGGAGAGAACGGCATGTGCGGGCACGAAAATCGCAGGTTTTTTTTTATTGGTTCAGCGAGGCCACGCGATGTCTTGATGTGGCGTGTTTTCTCCCCCTGTGACGTCACGTTCGCGCGGCGAGAAATTTCGCAAGGCAATAACTCTGGAACGACTCGTCAGAAAAAATTGAAACAAAACTGTGTTCTTAGAATAATGTGTACAATAAGAATCCATCAAAATCTCAATAGGTTTTTTGGTGTCCATTGCCCTTTTAAGTCTTCACCTGAGATCCAGAGACGGGCCGATCACGTGGCGCTTCTGCATTGTTAGCATCAGCTGCATTAAACGGAACCGTGGTTGCTGTCGCTCCGGCATCTCGTACTGGCGAGGAAGTTGTATACGTTTCTACACTGCGGCGACGACCGCAGCCAATACGATGCCGGGCTGGCAATCGTAAAGTAAGGCGCGAAGCAAGCGGGCTGTTCGACCGCTGCAACTGATGCAAGTACCGTTGATACCGTGACGCTGGATAAGGGTTAAAACGAGGTGTGGAAGGTGTCTCCCGGGTTGTGTCACCTGAAGATAAATCACTTCGACGATTGGTTTGAGAACTAGAAATAGGCTGATCCATTGACGTTTCACTGGCCTCGGTCGATGAGTTTATACCAGAATTGTCACCGCCACCCACCTGCGAATATGTAACTAGTGTAAAAATGTGCCACACAGAAAGGTGAAAAGTAAAATGCAAGAAGGCTGCAACTCTGTTATTAACATAACTTTAATTACTCGAGTTTCATCCAGTCGAGGTGAAGAAACGCCTCTCAATACTCGATTAGGCCTTGAAATGTGACGCGGCTGACAAGCCGAATGGCGTGGACGGTCAAGTCTGCCACGACACGTGCAACCGGAGCGGCAAAAAGGCCAACGCCTGCATTACCGAACAGTATTCAAGGATATTTTTTCATTTATACGTTCGGTATTTGTTTTTTACCTTTGTTGCCTAAGGTCGCCAGTCGATCCAGTTGTCGACGGAACATGTTCACGAGGTAACGATAATCTTTCTAAGCTACTTGGACCAGGCACGGGACTAGGCGCAGGCGATGGAGTTACGACGGCGCGTGTGTTTCGGCTCGAGAACACGGGTAGAGAATTGGTAACGCTGGCAATGATGCTAGCTGGGGTTAGCAACGGTGATGGGGCACTAGCAGTGTTCAAAGTTGGGGCAGTGGATGATGCCGAGATATCGCTACTCCTACTAGTAGAGTTATTGCGCAAATTTCCACCTTCTAAGTCGCCAAAGGCACGTAGATTGGCTACAAAATCAATACTATCTCGCACGCAAACATTGAGGTAACGGATCTGATCTTGCAGATCTTCCAATATATGGCGGATTTGCTGTAGCTGAATAACTTGATGATGCTGACGGGCAGTAGCCAAATGAACCCTGAGGTAAAACAAATCCAACACGAAATCACAAATGCTGACGTTTGTACTTGACACAACTAATTATCTATTTGTACCTGCAAATGCGTTGCATGTACTCTATATGTCGACTAAGTAGGCGGATACCTACACGAGCATCAAATTCTGTCGTCAACCGTGACGTTTCGCTCGCTACATGGAAGTCATAGTTTCCAGTGCCTCTTCCCATTCTGGCATTAGAATTGGCACCGGAAACAGAGGGTCTACTTGTACGGTCACTATTACTGTGGTCAGCGGAGTGCGGATCAGTGCTGGCCGACGCCCGTTCAGCCAGCATGGCTCTCGACCAAGGGCGAGACCAATGAGCAAAAGCGGCGAAATTACCACTCGACCTGCCTGCAGCAGCGTAATCCCAGCGCTCGTTATTAGACTCGCTAGATGGACCTGGAATCGCAGAATTGTCCACGTTCGACGCAGGAGATGCAGCAGGTATGGGAGAATCGAAATTCAGAGGAAGATCTTCTGACGGAGCCGGAGAGAACGGACGTTGACTTGAATCAGCGTTAGCATTCTGCTCCAACTTTCGCAACAAATACAATTAAAAGCCTGTAACAGATTAAACGAGAATGTTAAATTTCTCACCTCCGCAGCTCTGGACCGTAGTTCCTGGTATCGTCTACGTAGGCGTTCATACTGATCTAGTAAAGCTTGATAGCGTGTATGTAAATGACGCTCTCGCTCACGTTCCAGAGCACTGGACAGGCGAGGGGCGGACGCTTGTGTAGATAAGCGCGAACTGGCCCAATTTGGCAGAGAATGGCCAGGAGCGTTAGCTATGCCCGTGATCAGCAACTTTCCCTGAGGATCAAAGTTCACATATCTAACAAATTTGTCAAGGTCAGACTTCCTTCCGAAGCATCAGACTTCATTTCCGAGAATCTTAACATTACCGGACTTTTTCGCGCTCGGTATGCGTAGAGCACTTGGCAAAAGGCTGACTATAACTCCAATCCCAGAAATGGAGTGAATTATTGATAGCTATCACAAGAAGACGCTCCGTGGGGTGAAACGTTAGAGAAGCGATAACGCTGCTGGGTTCCACACTCGTTACGGACCAAATTTCAGATCCACCCTGAGCAAAGGTCCAGAACACGTTAAAACTGACTAGAAAGCTGCGGAGCAAAGGCATCTTACATGTAAATCCCAAACACGAACTTGACCTCCGAGACACCCGGACGCAATAATATCGTTCGATGTAGGATGAAATGCAATGCACCATGGAGTCCGAGGATGGCCCTCTAACACGGAAACGCACGACCCTGTCCGTAAGTCTGTAACGTAAATGTTGTGATCTCCATGGGTGGAAGCCACTTTGGATCTGCAATTGGACACAACATAATATATACCTTCGTAAAACAACAGAAGCAAAAGTTTACCCATCAGGGCTAAAAACGACTAAAAAGGTAGAACGCGGATTTCCAGGCAAGTTGCATTTCTAAACAAAATAGCAAATGTCAATTCTCTCTTTAAGAAATTCTCTTAAATTCCGTGTTTAAAAATCGTTTTACCATTTGCTGCAGTTCCTTTCTAACCAGATTTTCCTCCGCCACAATTTCTAACCTCTTTTGAGTATCTTGCGCATGCTGATGTTTTTGAATTTGTCTTTGTCGCAACAATAATACGGGATTCACAAAACTGGATCTGATGGTCTTCTGGTTTTGAGACGAAGGGTCGAAAAGTGGTTCATCTTTGAAATCCGCTGGAAAGTCAACGTCTTCCATATCAAATTTCAACAATAATGATTACAAATAGCCAAAGAAGTAAAACTATGTTAAATAGTCCACATATTCGTGTTGTTTTCTTCCCACGCACTAAAATGTTATGATGGCACATAAGATTGCCCGATCGTGTCTCAGCCTTTCTCCACACGGTGCGCTGGTGATCGAAATGCAGCGGGCCTCTTGAAGAGAGAAATTTCCAAGAATTCAAATCCCCAAATTACCAATACGCATTTGGGCTGTTAAACGTTTAACCCGACTACACCTTTAAATATTTCTAGACCCTTGTGGGGTTGAGGTCAAAACGACCTGAGCAAAGCGACCGTGCACCGATTCGACCGTATCAGAAACAACCGTGCACCTAACAACCGACTTCTGGAATTCAGGATGTGTCAAAACGACCTGAAATGCTGTGATTGGTGAAACTGTGACCATGATTGAGTTATTTTAACTTTATTTTTTTTTTCGGAAAACTATATCACGAAGTATTGCAGAACTTTAAAATAATAGCACGGTCTTTCTGTACAATGTTGTTTTGCATCAGGTCCTTGTGAGGCCCGCCCAGTGTCAATCACTGAGCTGGTATTCATGTCTCTGCACAAGAGACCAGAAAAACCCACGTTAGGCTTGCTAAATCTACTGAAATCTGGAGTCAACGAGCTCAATCTTAAATCAAACCAGGATCAAATATAAGCTTTCTTTTATTATCAAGAGACTTCATTACATAATTTCAAACTGATAACAACAAAGTTCATTCGAGTTCTACTAAAACAGCTGCATCTTCCACCGTATCGCCAGTTTTACAGTTCACAGCTTTAACTTTTCCAGCCGCGGCTGCGGACAGCTTGTTTTGCATTTTCATAGCTTCTGCAGAGGATTAAAACAATTGAGTATAGACATTTAGCTTCACGATCACATTGATTTACCGATAACCAGAAGTTCTTGGCCCTCTGCGACCATGTCTCCAACTTGACAGGATACGGACTTCACTACACCAGGCATGGGTGACAAAATGACCTTACTGACATCCACCTGAAAGAAAGATCCTAAATGCAGAATTCCTTCAGTACTTGAAATTTCTTATACCTTTGGTTTAACAGGCATTAACTGCATGTAGTTATGAGCTTTTTCAGTTAGGACGTTCACATTATAGGGCGTGCCCTTGTACCGAATACGCAAGCTTCCGTCAGCTTGCTTGTTGACGAGTTGAATAATGAGGTCTTCGCCATCAACGCGAGTTTCAATCAATGCAGCAGCCAGTGAGAAATCATCTGGAACAGTGTAAGCTTTACCGCCCACTTCCGCCTAGGTAGAACAATGTTCTGTAAAGTTTTTGCCGATCTTATCATTATTTTATTTTTGACAAAACTTACTGCGAACGTTCCGTCTTTCAGGGTTAACGTGACATTGTAATGTTCCTCGCCGAGATTTACAACCAAGTTCCACCGACGGTAGCCTACATGACGTAGTTCCGTAGCTTTTTCGTTTGCAAACTGCGTATTACGGAGCTGTTCTTTCGCCCATAAAGCTGCAGCCAGGACAGACACATTAGTTTTATCGGTGGCAGTGAGGGCTTTTCCTTTAAATCCGTCGGGATATACTTCAGGCAAGTACTTGGTGCTGATGTCTCCTTTCACGAAGCGTTTTTCGGTCAAGATGTCTCTCAATAAAGGGATGTTGTGCGTCACGCCTGATATGAAACCCAACACCAATTGCTTCTTTACGAATACAGTTTTTTCTACAAAATGTACCTCGAATAACGTAGGAATCGAGCGCCTTAATGCTAGTCGCAAGGGCCTCATCTCGAGTATTGCCATAACAAACCAATTTGCAGATCATGGGATCGTAATAAATGCTAATTTCACTGCCTTCTTCAATGCCACTATCACAACGCACCTAAATGACGAAAAAATAAATTTTTTAATTAAAACGAACTGAGCTATTTCGTGCACCGCAAGTATAATGTCGTTAAGGAAATGTAATCTCATGAAAGGAATGTGTTATGAATGAAAGCAGTACTTTCGGAATATGTGTTGGTTCGATATATTTATACAGACGACCAATGGAGGGTAAACCAAAGCTCTTAAAAGGATCTTCAGCGTATACACGACTTTCTACGGCCCAACCCCTAATCGGAATGTCTTCTTGTGTAATTTTCAGTTTGTGACCTGCAAACATAACACAGTAAAAGTTGATAAAGAGTCGAGGGATTCATAGTTTACGGCACCAAGGTACCTCTGGCAACGCGAATCATTTGATGGACCAAGTCAATGCCCGTAATACATTCAGTAATCGGGTGCTCGACTTGTAGGCGAGTGTTCATTTCCAAGAAGTAAAAATTCTTGGCAGAATCTACCAAAAACTCTACGGTGCCAGCTGAAGAATAACCGATCTTCTTTGACAGCGCCACAGCCTGGTCTCCCATAGCTTTCCGCGTCGTCGGGTCCAGAAACGTACTATAACATCCAGAACGATTAAAAATAAGCAGCAGAAAACAAACCGACATGCATTACCTTGGCGCTTCTTCGATAACCTTCTGGTTTCTCCTCTGGATACTGCATTCTCTCTCATTAAGGTACACGACATTCCCGTGTTTATCTCCCAAAACCTGAAAACCAGACAGTTACAAGAGGGCATTAAATCAAGGATGATCGAACCTGGATTTCAATGTGCCTTGGGTTATCAACAAATTTTTCGACGAGCATTCTGTCGTCTCCGAAACTGGATGCGGCCTCTTGCTTCGAGAGCTGGAATCCTTCCCTGTTCAATGGCAAACGTCATCATCGGCTCATGAATGCGCATGAATGTATTCCTACCTTGCTTCTTTGTCATTCCAAGCAATTCTCATCCCCTTACCACCACCACCGGCGGAAGCTTTGATCATTACTGGATACCCGATTTGTTTGGCAATTTCAACACAATGATCAGCATCTCTAACAACACCATCGAAGCCCGGAATGGTGTGCACTCCGGCTTCTTTAGCTAGAAGTTTCGATGCAATTTTATCTCCCATGCCCGTAATGGCGTGAGCGTCTGGCCCAATGAACGCAATGTTCTCACTTTCCTATCACCGAAAATAATACATTAATAAAATAAAATTAAAGGCATATTAAAAAAAAAATACGCAATAAATATAAAGACACGTCAAAGGACTTTACCAAAATTTTGACAAATTCTGCATTTTCAGACAAAAAGCCATAACCGGGATGAACAGCTTGGGCTCCGGTAGTCCTTATAGCGTTCAAAATCTTTTCCATATTTAAGTACGATTCACGTGTAGGAGCTGGGCCAATGCAAATCGCTTCATCGGCCATTTTGACGTGCAACTAGTTTCATACACATAATTAATTATGCTGTAAACATTTTACGCCAATTTAGATATTACAGCTGAGGAGTCAACGATGGAATGAACAGCTACAGTTTTAATCCCCATTCGTTTCGCAGTTTTGATTACTCGGCAGGCAATTTCTCCTCTGTTAGCAATGAGGATTTTGTCGAATGTGGACTCATTCGGGTCAATAGGATCAGTCGTATACATATTATCCGGATAAGAACTCATCCAGTTGTTGCCAATGGAGCTGGGGGACGAAAAATATGCTTTACTTGTCGAGCTGACCGGAAGGCCTTTCCAGCCAACGCCATTTCGGTGCAAAACCTAGATAAATTTTTCATCTAAGCCACATAACTTGTAAAATTCTAATAATTCTTACACCAAATCTGACTGGGCCAATCAGAGAAACTTTTCCGATCTTCTTAAAAAATATCATGGTTGATTTATCGTTTTCTTTCCCACCAGTACCAGTTTGTTTATGCCAGATAATTACAGCTGCATACCAGATGGCGACGCAGTTCTTCTTCCTTTCATGTTAATGAAGTGGAGGGAAGTACAAAACCTTGGAAAAGTCCTTTCAGAATGAGGTCTATATAACAGCTATTTTTATTTATTTGAAAATTTGGTCTTAGATTTGGGATAAAAAAATCATTATTTTCGTAAAATGTAACTTGGAGGGTAATCGCAAATTTTCTTTATTGCGATTTTCTTGAAAGTACTCAAAATCCGACACTTCAAAAATATGGTCCACATATTACCTACCTGTAAAGAAAGTTACTGATGCATTCCACAAAGACAGTCAAAAAAAAGGAAACATTTTAAAAGCATTTGTGAAAGTCTGGTCTTTCGCTCGGTTCGGGGACCTGTAGACCTCGTTCATCTTTATCCTTAATTCTTTATAACCACCGTTCGCTACAGCGACATTTCACCATGATAATGTATGGTGTATGAAAATTCTTAACTCTGTAAAGAAAATCAGATGGAGACGGCCTTTGTATTTTACGGAAATGAGCGAAAGTTTTGGATCACTCAACAACCGATGGATGCGTTGCACGAGTGAAAAGAGAGAAAAACAAATACAAGCTGAATGACGGAATATGATTAAATTTCGTCCAGTTGTATTGACATAATTAATTGACAAAAAATACTTCGGTACTTATTTCTCTCACGTGCGAATCTCACTTTGCTTTTCCTTTGAATGATTGCTCCGGTATGCTACTAATTTCCTTTCGCTTTTTCAACTGGAATGGGATAAAATTAGCGTTATTTTGATTTTGAGTGAAATCTGTCGTGTAGTTAAATTAAGAAAAATAAATTTAATTGCGCGGAAACTTAAGCTATTATGCATTACTCTTAAAGCGAAGTAATTTACCTCTTCCAGGTAACGTAGCAGATCCACCTTCTTCGCCTGCACTGATACAGCATCTTCCTCCCAGGCAGAGCTTTCGATCTCGCTACATTCTGTTGTGCTTACTTGGGTTATGGATTCAGTGTGTAGATAATGCGCTGCTCTAAGATTTTTCAAATACACTATAAGCTACCTCAAGTAATATTGTTAACAAAATTACCTCAATATTTGTTGATGATTCCTGCCACCCGTTCCTTCTTCTAACACAGCAGTAACTGGAGTAGGTGTGGTAGTTTGGGAGGATATCATTGTGCTGACTTGCTGCCACTGTGCTTCAAGAAGCTTTTGAAGTTGTTTGGCTAATCGCTCTTTATCGACAGTCTGTTGAGCACAATTTCTCTGTAGTTCAGCAATAGTTAGCTGCATATCCCGTACGGAATCCTCATAACGTTTCTTCATCGTTTGAACTTCTTCTGCGCACCTATTTTGTATTGCAGATCGTATTTTTATTATGCTAATGATAATTTATTTATGTACTACTTGGCTCGTATATGCAATACATGGTCCTCGCAAGAAGTAACAAGCTTATTAAGTTTGGTCTCGGCTTCACGCTGCCACGTTTTCTGTCGTTCCAGCGCCTCTAAATCCGCTTGACGTTTCGTATTGGCCAGCTCCAGGCTAAACTTCTGTTCCATATGTTCTTGTTTTTCTTTAAATGAGATCTTGGCTTGATTACATGCCTGTTTCAGCGACTCCTACAAACAGTAACTTTGACTTTATACTTCCATTCACATACCACTAAAAAAAAAGTGTCTACTTGCTCTTGTTGGACAGTTTTCATCTGTTCTATGCAGCGTTGCTGATGAGCTCGCGCGACTTCCAATTCTTGCTGCAGCGATGTAGCTCTAGCACTCTCCTTTTCACATTCACTTTTTGCCTACAAAGAACCAAGGTACATACTCGAAACTTTATTTGAAACAACTCTACTTGAAGTAGCACTGAATCTAGTCGAGACTTCTCTTGGCACATAACTTCAAACTCCGAAGAAAGCCGTCTGCACTCTTTCTTTAACCGGTCTCGTTCTTCTTCTGTCTGAGCTAGTCGCATTTTCCACTGGTCCGCCAAATCGAGGAGCTGACTAAGCCCTGTCTCATACTCTTGTATACGCTGCTTTTCAGACGGTGTAAGTTTAAAGTTTACGGTTACTATTGAAATAGATTTTTTTTTTACATTGGCTTTGCTTGTTTCCGCATCCCGCAAATTCTCCAGTTGCTTCTCCCAGGCGAGACGGCGAGACTCGGCTTCTTTCAGCAATAAATTACATGCTTCGTGAGCTTTTTGCAACAATGTGCTCTTGTACCCACTGCTGGCTTGCGCTACACTTGCTTCTTCCTGTGCTTTCAAGAGCTCTTTTTGTAAAGTGGCGATGACAGCTTCACAATGCTAAGAAAAGAACATCGATTTGTTCTCTTTTTGCTGAAAAATTACGAATAATCAGTTCAATAAATTTACTTCTCGGCGCTTCTTTTCTTCGAGCAATTGCAAAGAAACAGAGGAAGAATAACTTTCTAACTCTATGGGAGTTGGTGTAGGATCTGAGTTCAACTGGAGGTTCGCTATCAGTTTCCGCGCGTTTTCTTCCGCCTCAGAGAGATTACGATTCAATTGCGCGAATTCTTCCGTCGGTTGAACAGATGAAAGTTTCAGTTCATCCACTTTGTGCCGTAAGCTTTGAACCCCAAGACCGAGGTCAGGGAGATCAGGCGTTGATCTTACAAGAGTTATTTCCGCATTCTGATTCGCGTCTACTAATTTTGCCTTTTCTAACAAAAGACAGCCATTCGGCATTGTCCCTCGTATGGAGTTTATCGAGCTTTCCTTTGAAGTCGAACACGACACGTCTGTCACATCACTAAGATTAAATTCGGGCATTTGTAAGTGCGAAAGTGAACCCACTGACTCTTCAAACGATACGTTGTGCACGTCCATATTAGTAGAAGCCACTCCTGTAAGTAAAAGACAATAGGCTCGTAAGTGGTAAATGCAAAAAAATCGAAAAAAATCTGCGAATGATTGACAGATTTTGAATCACCACGTACTCGAATTCTATATAATGGAAAAACCGAGTACGTCGAAACCTTCTTAAAGAAAATTGGAAAAGTCTGCTGGATTTAGTACAGTTCTTAAAAAAAAAAGACTCGAAGCGGGGTTTTTACTTTCAATGTTGTAGATTCTCGTTTTATAAGGTAGAGAGAAGAAGATACAGTCTAAGCATCTTCGAAACGCTCATTTTACGTGAAACTTTCTGTAAATGTAAAATGTACGTCATAAAGATTTCAATGTTAATTTTTTCTTTCTTAGCAACACTAAACTACTGTTAACCATACGTCACACTTCTCTAGCTTTCTGTTTCATTTAAGCGAAAATTAAAACTTAGCTTACAGTTTTTAACTCAAGTTTGTATTCGACCGAGATTTCGTGAACAATAGCACATTCGCTGGTAATACGCCCAATCTTACGGGCCATCTTTCTTTCAACGCCCAAAAACTTTCAGTTCGTGTAACAAACAGCGATGTAGTAGATTCGCTAATGAGAATCACAGCCCTACCATGGGCGCTCAAAACTCGATTCATTTCAGGAGCGATTTCCGCGTAAAACTCCGGCAGTTTTTCGACGGTTTTAAACTTCAGACCGAAAGGCACATCACATAAAATGACGTCAAAAGTTCCGTCTGAGAAAGGCAAATGGCGTGCGTCCCCGTGAAAAAGACACAGCCGTGAGTCGAGCTTTGCCAGGGTCCGATTTTCACAGGCTTTTCGCAATTGTCCGGAATCGGTGTCTAGGCCGATTGCTGCCGCCGCGGAATATTGTACCAACGCTTCGATTAGGATTGTCGCAGCTCCGCACATCGGATCCAACACTAAGTCAGTCGCTGTGATTTTGGCAAGGGAGGCCATGGCACAGCAAATCGTCGATCGAACTGCTATGTGTCGCAAGTAGGGTCGATCTGACAAAGGTTTTTGCGTGACGGGTAAACCAATGACGAAAAAATCGTCATTCAGATGAAGAAATATCTCGAGATCAAACTGGCGTAAATCTACCTTCCAGCCTAATGTGTTGGTAAGATGAGAGCCTACAACGGCTGCCAAATCTCGAGGGTAAACGCCAGAACGGTACCGGCCAGTGACTCTGCAATTGACTCGAAATTTTGGACTTACGGTTTCGTCGTCAAAACAGCTATTATCACTCGTCTGAGAATGAAATGCATAAAAAGTTTTCAAGGCAGCTAACCACGGCAAAGAATGAGACATGAGGTAGTCTGACACTTGACTTAAAGATAAAGTTGGATACCGAAAAACAGCACACGATTTTTCTTGAACGACTTCCACAAAAAGCCTCTCCAAAGTTCTAACAGTTAAGAGACGATGACAAGAGTCTATGACGCATTCAAAAAATATTTTACCGATCCTATTACACGTAACCGTTAATTCAAGTTCTTCTTGAGACTGCAGTTCTTGTTGGGCAAACTGTTCCAAACCGTGACCCATCGTTCCAAAAAAGTTAGCACGCGGACGCATAGCTATAAGAAAAAATTACCTAACGTTTATGCAGGAGTTTTAACAACGCGGATAAATTTGCTGCACGCGAAATTTTTGGCATGAGTATCAGCTTTTGAAATGCGAAAAAACCGACGAAGCTTTTGTTTAAGACTTTCAAATTTTCGTGCGATCGACCGACAAACACAAACAGAAGCGAGCGCCTTAGCAACAGTAGGGTCGCATTCTATAATAGCTCTATGCTCTGTTTGTATTCGGGAAACAAGTCACGGAAGTCTCGACTACTCTCTGAGCGAAGCAGAAAGAGTTACATTGGGCGATGCGATCTTCCACATAATGAAAATCGAAGTTTCGAACGAGGGTCGTTCTCTATCTTTTGTCATTTCCAGCTTTGATATAAGGGTGAAACAGCGAAATTTACTTGCCAAGTATGATCCGTCATTATTGCCTACCCTCTTACATTGGAGCTTCTTCGATGGCAGAAGATGCATACCAAACTCTATGTTTTCGTCTGTTTTTGTATTTCAATACACTTCTATACTTACAAATGGGAAATGTGGATTTTTTTTTTTATTTTCGTCGTCTTACTTCCGAATAATTCGCATATACCCATTGATTAATCTCTTTCTAACAGGATATTCTAGCAGAGAAAAATAATAAGCAAACAAACTAAGCATCGGCAGAAACCCTCGCCAAACGGAAAAGTTAACAAAAATCTAAAAAAAATGATTAATTATACCCTTCTATCCATTACCAATCTACCCCTCCCTTTTATCTATATTCTCAATAATATAAGCAGAGGTCACAATACCTCTGCCGTCTGTGATACGACACTTTTGTATATGGAATAATGCACGGCTATTGATAACAAGAACCATCAAAATGCGTTCGCCTTCGATTGGTTTTTGATTTAAAAAAAATCGCCAGAAATTCACAAAAACAAATGCACATGGTTTTTCCTTTAATGGCGATTTTTTTTTGTTTAGCCAATATAGATAGCCTATCTAGCGAAAAAAGTTCACTTTTTCAAGTCGAAATTATTATGACTGTATTTTTCTTATGATTTTCTTTTCTCAGCGTGGGCAGAACTAATATGTTCTTAAAACTAGAAGATTATTTTCAAAATTTTGTCAATGCTTCCCAGAGACTCTAATCGCTACTTTTCCAATTTAGCACTCTAATCACTACTAATGACTAGCCTTTCTGCTACCTGATCATTTGCAACACTCCGGAACATTATACGTTAAATGTGAATTACCGCAATATAATTCCTTTGCAGAGTAGCAGTCCGTACTTGCACCTTGCTTGTTTCAAAAGTATTAAGTCAAGAAGCTACGAATAGGTTTGTAAGGAAATTGTATATGTTTAGAAAATTTGAGGAAAGAAGCTCGTAGGATCTGGTTGAGATACACTTTTCGTGGGTCAGCGGCTTAAAGTAGTCTTACCCGTTTTCAAAGCCATTCAAGTATGCGCCCTTGGACTCCGGTCTCTTTATTGTGGTGTTGAGTGATCCCAACTTAGTCGTGATTAACGTTAGTATTTATGAGGTAAATGACGTAACCGTGCATAGCATTTGCTTGACTTGCCTCAGTCTTTGTGATTAATACCAAACAACGGTTGCCGAAGGCGTGCATTTTGTAATTAACCAAACCGGAATACTGCCTTATCACAGGGTTTGTGTTGGGGCTTAGTCGTCGCCATTTTGCTCCAGGGCATGTTGGAACGACTTGTTCCTTGCAAAATTTATGAAATTCCTTTTTCGTCACTTTTCCAGCTGCCAATCAGTGTCTTTACTATTAAATTAGGGACAGAAAATGCCAGTCGATAATTATGCGGGATGACTCATTGCCGTGACTTGTATAGCCTATGTGTTTGTCATCGTTTACTAATCAAGCAAGTTTTCGTGTTGTTGTTTTGCTCCTGCACAGGTTGCAGATGAAGGTAAACAACCGGCTGTTATATTTTACTTGGCCGTTTTTCTACATTGGGCTCTAAAACTAAAACGTCGCAGGCAAGAACACAGTAACGCGAAGCCGAGGAGAAATGACTATACAAATTGCCATGCGGGGTAATCAGGGTGGTGGGGGAGACCCGCCCCAAGAAGGCCAGTCGCCTTCAACGCCAGTCAAGGTAAATCGAAATAACGAATAATAGTTACAATTGTAATTCGCCTCGTTTTGATAACCATAGCCCTCAGGAAGCACAGTCATTAGCAGTGAAGAACCGAACCCGGCTGATACCAGTGGCTCGGAAATCTTGCTGGACGAAAATGGAGAACCCTACTTTCCTCATGCTGAACTAGCGAAACTGGATGACATGATATCCAGGCCTCGTTGGATCGTTCCTGTATTACCGGGCTCAGAATTGGAAGTGCTGCTGATTGCCTCCATCAACCTATGTAAGAAAGGCTTGGATACGCGTAGCGAAGCATGTCAGCGCTTCTTCCAGGAGGGTCTTACCAAAAGCTTTACAAAAATTTTAACGGACGAGGCCGTTAGCACATGGAAATTCGATATCCACCGTTACATCTTTCGCAACTGTGAACGGCTGATCGAGTTGTGTGTTGTCAAGCTCAGCCAAGACTGGTTTCCCCTCTTAGACTTGTTAGCCATTGCTTTTAACCCTCACTGCAAGTAAGGCTCTCATATGTCCTCTCGAAAATTAAGGTAATCTTAACCCGTTCGATTATCATGTCAGATTTCACACGTATAACGTGGCGAGAAACTCAGAAACTGTCCCCGTAGGCGCACAGATATCGGATGAAGAAATTTTTGCGAGACCTCTAGATGGCCGAGCCCTTAGAGGCTGGCTCGTGGATCTCATAAACAAGTAAGACAATTCCTGCTACATTTTTCTAACTTCGTAATAATTAAAGAATATTTCCGCACTTCATTAATGAACATAAGGAAGTTACTTATTCTTAAACTAACGACGCCGTGGTTTCCTGTATACATAGGTATTATTAATTTTTATGCAGGTTTGGCCGGCTAGGTGGATTTCAAATTTTGCTAGAAAGATTTCAGAGTGGGCAAAATCTATCCCTGTCAGTCATGTACGCACTGATTCGTCCGTTTGGTCTCTGCTACGAGCTGCTGACAGTCCCAACAATAGTCAAATTCCTCATGCCCATTGTGGTATGTTTCATTAAGTTTCTTCTTAAGTTGAAATTTTGCCACTTTCACATTTCCTCAGCTTTCTTGATCGCCTCTTAATGTGTCATTAATTATCCAGATATTCTTATTTCACTAATTCGTATTTTAATTGTTGTAATTATGTACAGGAAGTGGTGCCTGTCTTTTTGGACCAGTTGACAGACGAAGAATTGAAGAAAGAAGCGAAGCACGAATCCAAGAATGATGTAATTTCTGCACTCGTGAAAGCACTGAAGTGTATTGCTTCACGCGTGCCGCGGCACGACGACGCAGTCTTACAGCGACTGGAGATGTTCCGTTTGGGCATGATTTTGCGACTATTACGCATTTCCTCGTTTAATGGCAAAATGCATGCTTTGAACGAGATTAACAAAGTCATTGGATGTGTAGCGTCGGGTTACCCAACCCACCGTGGAGGCTCTGGAGGCAGCGGAGGGGGTGTGACGACTAGTGTGAGCACGACAGCCATGTCTGGATCATTAACCGGAAGTTTGCAACATGAAGAGGAAGAGTGGTTGACAGCAGAGAAAATGGCGGCTTGGCTTCGGGAAAACAAAGTATTACAAATTGTTCTGTCCGATTCGCTACATCAGCCGCAGTACGTGGAGAAGCTGGAGAAAATACTGCGCTTTGTTATTAAAGAAAAGGCGTTGACACTTGAGGATCTAGACAACATTTGGGCTTCGCAAGCTGGGAAACACGAAGCTATCGTCAAGAACGTACACGATCTTTTGGCGAAGTTGGCGTGGGATTTCTCACCAGAGCAATTGGACCACCTTTTTGAATGCTTTCAGGTAACATTTTTCCTTATGTGTCAAACATCTTCTCAGGCCGAAGGAATCTCCTTTTATATATATTTTTTTCATGCAAAAATAACCGAGCTTTTTAATAGGCAAGTTGGACCACGGCGGGGAAAAAACAAAGGGAAAAGCTGCTGGAATTGATCCGCAGGCTAGCAGAAGATGACAAGGATGGAGTTATGGCCAACAAAGTCTTGACATTGTTTTGGAACTTGGCTCATTCACCAGATGTCGCCACGGAAATTATGGACCAAGCGCTATCGGCTCACGTGAAAATCCTCGATTACTCCTGCAGCCAGGATCGCGACGCTCAAAAGACCCTCTGGTTGGATCGGTGTGTTAAAGAGATATCCAATCCTGAGCAGAACTGGGTTCTCCAAGCTCTGAGACAAATCCGTGACGTTTGTTGCCTCTATGCAGAAACACCGGCCAATTTTAACCACACCCAACGAACACCACATATGCTGTACCGTCAAGAAGTTGTGAATCGACTTCAGCAACAACATTCATTAGTAATCCTTCTAGCAGACAATCTGACGAAATACATGGAACGAGTTCGTCAACATGTGAGAGGTTTGTTGTTCTATTTATTTTCTCGATTTTCCTATCATCGCTACTTACATAAATCCCGTGAATCTATCTTCAGCATCGATAATGTTGTAATTTGTGTGTTTGCCTTGCGCAGAGAATCCCAGTTTGGATCCCAATACGTTTCTCTCTGACGGCCGGTATCCGCATTTGACTCACGTGCAGGAACGACTGAATTTCTTACGGTTTTTACTCAAGGTATGTACATATTGGAGGTATTTAGTTTTTATGCCTTCAATTTTTTTCTCCCCCAGGATGGACAGTTGTGGTTATGCGCTCCTCAGGCGAAACAAATCTGGCAAACGCTTGTAGAACGTGCCGTCTTTCCAGCCGATCGAGAAGCGTGTTTTCGATGGTTCTCAAAGCTTATGAGCGAAGAGCCCGATTTGGATCCCGAAATTAACAAGGACTTTTTCGAAAATAATATCCTGCAATTGGACCCAGTGTTGCTTACCGAAAGTGGCATGAAGTACCCACGCTAATTTTCTTTTATTTAAAAATTTCTCATGAGTGTTATTTTTCCAGGTGTTTCGATCGTTTCTTCAAAGCTGTCAATGCCAAAGAAGGGAAATTAGTCGGAAGGCGCAAAATGGACGACGTTGAATTAATCGGCATGGATTATCTGTGGAAAGTAAGTTTTCTTTTCATCTTGTTTTGTTTAAGTAAAAGTTAACAAGTTGGCTCACGTGAAGGTTATCCTGAACGGTGGAGAGGAAATTGCCCAGCGAGCTATTGAATTGCTGAAAGACACTTATACCAATCTGGGTCCGCGGCTGATTACCAGTCAGATCGGCATTCACGAAGAATTTGTCGGTGTTTGCATGGATCGTCTGAAAACGTTCTATGACACAGTCTCAGTCCTGGACTCGGACAAAGACAGTCTCAATCGAGTGAGACAGGAAACAACGCGTTTGTGCCGCGTCTTACGTCTCTTGCATTTGTACGTTACGGAATGTGATGTAGCGTTCAGGGATGAAAGACAATTGCTACCTTTGGGCCGCGCCTACCGGGGTAAGCATCTGACGCTTACCATCCGCTTCCCGTCCCAGAATCGGCAACTGGAAGACATTGAAGTATGGACGCATTCAAGGGATACTGTTGCGTCGCTGCGTCGGCACATTTTGCACCGTTTGAAGGGCGCACCCATTACTACCGCTCAAGGCACAACGACGACAGTGGGCCAGGTCACTGGTACTATGCCGGCTGGACCGGGAGGTGTTGTTAACGCGACAGTGCCGGGTATTAAATTAGACTTGTTCCTGAATAGTGAACTCCTAGATCCTGCAGAAGATCAAAGACTTATCGGTGATATACCTATTAGGGATAAAACGGTAACGAAACAATATGTTATACACGATATTCGGAAATCTTATATTTTTCCCTGTTTAGCTCTTGTCAGCAAAGCTGTCTCAAATTGGATCGGCAGTCCCTGGTTCACCGGACAGCAGCTCAGATAGCTCAGTAGGGTCACCGCAACATGTGACGTATGGTGGAACGCATTGCGTGTCTGAGGTTGGACTTCCCGCAGTCGTACGTATATCTTTCCTCGTGATGTTTACGACGTTATTTTAAATTTTATTTGTGTTGTCTTCTATTTCATAAGTTCCATTTTTATTTGTCGTGTAGATAATGTCCCGGAAGGCTAAGAACGCCCAGTTTTTATGCCAAGTGGTCGATTTGGGGTGTAACTTGGGGAACGCAGTTCTGCGTGACTCAGCTCGAGCACTTTTGTTGGCCATCCCTGCTGATGTACAAACTGCAGAGAGAATCCGTGGATTGTGCGCTGAACAGTGCCGACATAACGAAGTCATGACAGTCAACAGCACGCACCCAAGTTTGGAAGCGCTGTTCTTTAACCAGTCGCCTGCTTTTGTCCTCTATCATCTTGAGGTAATTAGTATATTTGAAACGTGTAATTGTAAGTAATAAGTGAAAACACCCCGTTTGCACGCTCTAGGTCCTGTATTCGCTGTTGATGCCAGCAAATGGCCCAACGTCAGATAAAGCCTTTGAGCTGCAATACAACTTTGTCCGTAGTGGGGGTATTAGTTTGGTGTTGTCCATGAGCGTGCGGAATAACTTCATGCCTTCTGCCGACCCGGTATTGAAACGAGCGGCCTTTTTGGCCGTTTTGCGGCTGAGCAAGTTTGTTTTGACCGTCAGCGCTAACGCAACGCTGCAAGTGCTAGTAGAAGCGTACCAGAACGGCGGTGGTGTTGGAGACGGCAGTGGACCGGGCACAAGACACCATAAGGCGTTACTTCTGCAGCAAGCTTTGCAGCATATACCTTCGCCAGTCAGTGATTTGATGTTGAGGAACGTAGCGGTACAGCTATCTCAAAACTTGGGAGACAAGGCCGCGCAGCCGGTGCCAGATCTAGGGCTCATCCAAGCGCTTCTGCGATTGGCCTGGGCGGCTAGTGCTGGTTGTTTGCAACAGTGGAACTCATCCTGGGAAGAGCTCCACCGACGCCATGAGTCAAATGCCCCGCAGCAAACCGATAATGAGGATTTGCTTGGTATAAGACTATGGGATGCGTTATATTGCAATATATTAACCTTGTTTTTGTCTAGTTTGCAGAGAAGCGTTAGAGAACATGGTGGTAGCACTTACCTTGTGTCCGCATGCCTTGGACACTCTAAGGAAAGACGAAGCTTTTAGCAATTTTATTATCGATATTCTCGTCTTGTCACCGCGAAGGTAGGCACAGAACCTGATTGAGTGTATCTTCACTCGTTTTTATTTTTTCCTAGATCGGTCAGAATATTAGCAGCTGAACAGCTCTACTTGATGGCGACACGCTGCTCGGGAGACCCTGCTGTACTCCAATTCTTCATTAACTTACTCTTCTCTGTCCTACCTGGAATTCAACGTGATCATGCTCTTCAGTCTCACGAATATTTTTCTCTACTCACTCGGCTTATTAACTACGCGGGTGTCGCCAACTGCGCTTTGCCCGGCGCGGAAAGCTTACTGAACACGGAGGTGGTGTGGTTAAAGAAAGTTAGGGTATGTCATGTGTTACATTGTTGATTTGGTGTGTAACGCCAAGTATTTTTCATAGGAAACGTTTCTGACTACCAGTAGCCCTGGGGTTGAAGACGCCGTCTTGGAAGGTCGCCTGGGATTGATCAGAGAGCTGGTAACCCTACTAGGCCCAGACAAGAAGTGCCAAGTCGGCTCGGATAATTCTACTGGCATGAACCTTATGAAAGTAAAGAAGTGTTTGACATGTAATGATTTCTGTACGGGAAAAAAATGTCTGGGTTTATTTCCTAGGAATTATTGGACGATTTCCTGTTTACTGCGTCGCGGTGGTTGTGCGCCGTATCCAAGGGTGAAGAATTACCCCCGGATCCTGTTTCACACATCTGCTCGACTTCGACGACGACAGTGGCTGCTATGGATCTGTTAGTAGCGTTAGCAACAGGAACTGTCGCAAATATGCGTTATTTAGTGAGACAGCTAGTCGAACTTTTCTACTCGGAGAGCACCAGTACACCTTTAAGTGATTGGGAGTACTTCCCGCCAGTAGGGCCACGCCAGACCGGAGGATTTGTCGGACTGAAAAACGCAGGCGCGACTTGTTACATGAATTCTGTTCTTCAGCAGCTCTCCATGATTGACCGCATTCGCACCGGTGTGTTGAAAGCCCATGAAGCGACGTCGGACCCTGATGAAGATTTCAGCGGTGAAGATAGGCCTGCTGAGTCCGATGTAAGTCGCATTTTTTATTATCCTTTTCCCTTGCGTTTACTTATACTATGCTTGCTGGTTTTTCCGTGTTACGATTCATTTTCCGTGTTTTTTAATCTTCTCTTAGAGCGGGAATGTTGACGGCAATGTTCTGGAAATGTTTGGCGATGAGAGGAAAGATGACTCGTCTAAAGAGTACAACGTAACTATTTTAAAGCACGTCCAGGCAATATTTGGGTACTTGTCCCAATCCAAATTACAGTACTATATTCCGAGAGGCCTGTGGAAACACTTCAAGTATGGCTGCGTTCTTATTACTTTAAGCTTATTGAAATGAAGGTGTTTTAATGGAATAACATGTTCTTAGACTTCAAGGAGAACCGGTCAATCTTAGGGAACAGCAAGATGCCGTTGAATTTTATATGAGTTTGGTGGACAGCGTGGATGAAGCGCTCAAATCGTTGGGCCATGAGCAGGTCATGAGTCAAACGCTAGTCGGCTTGTACTCGGATCAAAAAATTTGCAAGGGCTGTCCTCACCGTTACTGCAAGGAACAGCCCTTTAATGTGATTTCTATCGATATTCGAAATCAAAGCAATTTGTTAGAATCCCTTGAGCAATACGTGAAAGGGGAACTCTTGGAAGGTGGCGATGCTTACCACTGTGAAAAATGCAACAAAAAGGTATATTTTATCCGATTATTTCTTGTTAAGCCTTGTATTTCATGTCCTTTTTTTGTCTTTTAACTTTATCGTAGGTGGTGACAGTAAAGCGTTTGTGCGTCAAGAAACTGCCACCGGTACTTACCATTCAATTAAAACGGTTTGAATACGACTATGAGCGCGTCTGCCCTATCAAGTTCAACGACTACTTTGAATTTCCGAGGGAGTTGGATATGTACCCGTATACAGTGTGGGGGTTGGGTCAGGCTGAAGGGGAGGTTATCGATGACGAGGACGATCCCACACAGCGTCCGAAATGTACTCGCTACCAATTGACGGGCATTGTGGTGCATTCTGGTCAGGCGTCAGGAGGACATTACTATTCATACATTTTGCATCGCAACGGGCCCAATCAAAGCAAGTGGTACAAATTTGACGACGGCGAAGTGACGGAATGCAAGATGGACGATGACGAAGAGATGAAAAATCAGTGCTTCGGCGGCGAGTATATGGGCGAAGTGTTCGACCACGTTGTAAAGCGGATGAGCTACCGGAGGCAGAAACGGTGGTGGAACGCGTACATTCTCTTTTATACGCGAGTTGACGTTGTCGCAGAGGAAGAAGAGGCTCGACTTGTACAGAAAGCGGAGCAAATGACCCTAGAAAATAGTCAAAACAGCTCGGTGGGCCAACATATAGCCGTGACCTTACCGTTGCCCATTGCGCGGTCAGTCCGTCGGCAGAATATGCACTTTGTTCACACTTACCAGCAGTTTTCGCCCGAATTTTTCCACTTTATGCGGCGATTGCTTACTTGTAATGTTCCGTACTTGACAACCAACGCTGAAACGGGCACTTTGAGTCCTGAAGCCGAAGAACTGGCCGTATTGAGCGTGGAACTCGGCGCCAAGTTTCTCTTCAACTCGTGTTTTCACTCGAAGAAGACCTTACGGGGATCCGCTCATGATTGGTACGAGGCTTTGTCGCAGCACTTGCGGACATCTGCAGTGGCTAGGCAGTGGTTTGCCCAGGATGCCTTATTCCAACATACACACCGTTTTGCGGAGTATTTGTTGCAATGTCCAACTGGGGAAGTTCGCTCTGCCTTCGTCAAAATTCTGGTCAGTTTGGCCCACTACTCGTTGCCGGACGGACCCTTCCCTGTTCCCCTTCCGCTGCCGCAAGGTAATCATTAGGGAGGTGAAACCTTATATTTATGCGTGATGTATTGTATTTATTTTTAGGACTTAATTAATCTGTTCGTTTCTTAAGGTGTACCTTGGGAGGTGGGTCTCAGTCTAAGCGACGCTTTACTGCTCTGGGTCTTAAGTTTGCTGAACAGAGAGGTGTCCGAATACGGCCGACACTTGTCGCAGTATTTCAGTCTGTTTTTCATGTACGGCTCGTTGGGTTTGGCAGAAAAAGCGCAGTTACTGCGACTAGATGTATTGGCAACACTCATGCTTGTAGCATTGGACGAAGGACCAGGACCACCAATTAAATACCAATACGCTGAATTGGGCAAACTGTATCAAGTAGTATCGTTACTCATTCGTTGTTGCGACGTCTCGTCAAAGACTCAGTCATCTATTCAGGTAAAGCACATGAAACTTCTAATTTCAGTGGCGATAGACGTTTATTATTGATGCTATTAACAGGGAAATGCGCCTTTGGCGAACCCGTGGGGTGAACCGTCATGCCCTACTCCCATAATGCCCATTCAACCTCAGGTTGCAGAACTCCTTTACGGGAAATCAACGTAAGCTCTTGTATATTTTTATGTCATATTGTATAGTGCACGTTTCTCGAATTATCTGTCACACTTAGATAATAGAAGACAGCGTCGTTGTGCCTAAAATTGCTAGAGTCACACTTTTTGAAACGTAACTTTCATAAGGTGTTTATATATTCTCATTTTGTTAGGTTTGTGAAGAAGCTGATCGAGGACGCAAACGGCCTGGAAGATGCAGTCAAATTATTGCGATTCTTGTGTTGGGAGAATGTATTTATGTCTTCAGTCGTTTTGGCTGAGTTGCTATCACAGATCGGTTATGCGTACACGTACGAATTGCGGCCGCATTTAGATCTGCTGTTGCATATACTACTTCTCGAAGACTCATGGCAGAAGCACCGTATCAGCTCCGCCCTCAGGGGTATTCCTGACGATCGGGACGGATTGTTTGATATCATCCAGCGCTCGAAAAACCATTATCAAAAGCGAGCGTACCAAGCCATAAAGTGTCTAGTAAACCTCTTCTCCACGTGCCCAGCCGCCTTAGCTATGCTGCAGGTAAACGCAGAGCTCAAAAGGAAGTGGGCAGGATCGGTCGAATGGCTCCATGAAGAACTGGACCGGCGACCCTACGCGGCGGGGAATAACCAGTATGGCGGTTATAATCAGTGGTCACCTCCAGCCCAGTCCAACGAGACATCCAATGGCTATTTCTTGGAGAGATCACACTCGGCACGCTTGACCCTTGAAAAGGCAATTGAGCTTTGCCCTGAGGAGGTAAACTTTTCTGCGTCCAGTTTGCTTTTATATCACCTATCTAATATGTACGAAGAGGTATGGGGAGTTCTAGTGTGTCTTTGAGCTTTGGTGTCATGAGCTGCGATGGTAATTATGTTCGATTTTTACATAGGAACCTGAAGAAGACGTATCCGAAGATGCTGAGGTTGTCACGGAGGATAACATACCCAAACATTACGCAACACTCCCCGCTTTGCAGACCGCTCCCCCTTCGATGACCACGCCTTCGTTAACACTACCACGCCACCCTGGATTTTCGTCAGGGCGACCTTCCCCTAGCACCGGCGGCTTCAACAACGTAACTAACCCAAGTATGGGGGCACGTTTGGCCACGACGCCCACTCCGCCCCAGCGTCCGAGTCCGTCACAGTTACACGGCTCACTAGGAAGCAAACAACCCTCCACGAGTGGAAAGGAAGACGTGGACAACCAATCTTGAATGATGTAGATTTTTTAATATCGGCGGTCTGGGCTAACTAGCGTGTTAGCAGAGAGATACAGAAGCGAAGCGATTGAATTGGTTTGTGTTAGAATTAAAGTGACACAGAGACGCAAAATAACAGTGGGATGGAGGGTTCTGAAACGAGATTTACGGAGGAAACGAGAAAAAATGTGTGGTAGGAAGCCACATGTGCTGTGATGGATCGCCTTAATTGTGCACCAGTCCCTACCGTTCAGGTGGGTGAAGAGAACGAAGCGAGTGGGAAGCAAGACACAAGAAAGGCTGTAGTATAATGATAAGAGATGCAGTTTAATTTATTCGAGTGATTGACTGCACGTGGATTTTTGCACCCGGAGAGAGACCAGAGAATTTACAATTAAAGAAACACATTACACGGATAAGTCATGATTTCAATTGCCCGTCTGTGGTCCTTTCTAGACATATGCTCCCCATTGTTACTCAGACAACCAGCCCCTTCCTCCGCTTTCGAAAGAAAAAAATGCATTATTGGATTACATTTTTGTTGCAGAGAAAGCTTTGATTTTGAGAAGGTACAACAACTTTAGCTGTCCGCCCTCCTCCCTTTTTTATCACTTTGTTCCTGATCCTCTCTTTTGTAATCTAACCGGTTTACTGATCGACGTTGTATAGTTGATTATAGACTCATGGCAGATTTCTTCATTAAGTTGAAATATGTGCTAGCTTTGGGGCAGACTTTTGTTTTTAGGCTTCGTAGATTCCTCAGACGTGTTGAACTATTAAATTCCCTTTAAACATGGGCGGGAAAAGGAAGAAGCTACGATGAACACAGATAATTCCTTTTTGTGTATATGTCATGTAAACAGAGAGAAAAAAAGAAAACGGATCTTTTCACCAGACCAAAATTTGCAAACGAACTACCGCGGATTCTGCTTTTGTGGATCAGTTTTCCCTGTATACACATGATGTAGTTCGCCATGCTATGCCAGTGTTTCGTGTTTTTTGCTTTGTGAATCTCCTTCCTATAGGAAAAGAAAGACACTTTGTTTCTTTTGCGTTGCAAATAGAATGGAAAGATATAACAAGAGGCCATTAGGAATGTTTAGCCGTCAGTGACGCTCGACATTTGTTTCCGTGAAATGAGGCTGGGAATTGTCTGGCTCCATCCTGCTGAATTTGGTCACGGTTAACCTAGCCAGCCAAGGGAGATCTGAAATACGTACGCGAGGCTGAAGTCAATGACAGAGCCGTGTCCAGCAGGGATGTGAGAAAATTTTGGAAGACGTAAGATAGAACCGGAATTACATTCTGGGCCGTTTACTTCCGAGGCCTCCAGATGTTCTGTTTCCTTCTCTGCTGGGATTTAACGATCGAAATTTTCGTTTTTACTCCCACGACAAGCATTTGAGCAAAGAAAAAACGTACATGCCAAATTGCAAAGGTTTAATTAAACCTCTTGACCATCATTTGCCATTGCAATGAGAGCCGAAGGTATCAACTCGGCGTTGTGCGCATTCGTAGGGTTTCAAGTACCGTAGTTTCAAATTTCCAGTACTGCCTTCTATACAACTTGAGAAATCGGTACGAGTCCCGAAAAGTGCCCAGCACCGGTAAATCAGTTTCGGTAAGCTCAGATGAGCCCTTGCGTTTTCGCAAGTGCAGTTCTGTATTGTCTATTGGTTATCAAGTAAACGCTTTTAAAACAAAAACTTATAAAATTGGTATAGTGCACACGTTCATGGTCAGGCACTACCGAAAGTTGCCGGCAAGGCTTATTTCGCTGATAGATTTGAACTCATTTCAGCAGTGTTTAGGCACGCTGGTATCATACGCCTTTTCCTCTAGATTTTTGTTTTACAATAATGTAAACATTTAATCCTCGGTACGCATAAAAGTATAGACCTCATCGTAGTTATAGTCGGGGAACTTGATGGAAATTTGCGTTGCAAAGGAAAAAATTGTACCTAGCGCGCTTGGACTTAAGAACTGAGCCGGAACTGGGACTATGTAAGAAGATTCGGAGTGCACTCATCTAGAAGCGCGTAGACACCTGTCATTATTTTTGTAGGTACGCATCTGTGCTGTCGTCGTTTTCCTTTTCTGTGGGTTTGGCATTAGTCTAATTAGTGGTGGGTACAATGCTCTGACGTGCCTGTAAAGTTTAGATGCAGAGACGGTTCAGCGCTTGTGGAAAATCATTTCTCTTTAATTTTCGTCGCGCACGTCTATTCATAGCCACCTGAATGGTAAGGAAATAGTTAAACGTGCAAATGCAGGTGCAAATCTCGACAGTTCCGACTCTAGGTTGTGAATAAATTTTTAAATCAGCCACGCGTTAAGAAGCCATTCTGCATTTTGACGTCGAGAGACATTACTCCCTTTCGGAAACTTCTTCAAGGTTAATAATAATAAAAAGACGGGTGAGTAAAAAGACTACTTTGGGTTTATTGTTTATGTATTTTTTAACGTTCTGTTATTATGCCTTTTTTTGCTTTGGTCCTGCAAAGCAAAATAAGAACACGAAGTACAATTGCTCTATTGAGTGTGAGTGCCGGTACACGTCAGCATTGACTTTGTTACATTATCCACAGCTTTATCTTTTATTTTTCCATTCCAGGTAACCGGACTCGTTTTGTGTAATTTGAATAGCTTGACTTTATTTTGAAATTAAACAATTAGCTTTAGTGTTTTAAATACCGAGTCTTTGTAACGGTGAAACTATTCTTCTACATAGTGTTTTATAATCTTTTTTTTTTTAGCATGATGTTTTCACCATTGTTTCTGCCATACTTAGGTGGATCTCAATCAAAATTAGAAAGTATAGGCATACCCCGAATTTCAGTCAGTCTTGCTCCAGTCAGTAGCTTTTGAAACAAAGTAATTGTGCTTGTTTCATGTTCTAGACAATAACTTTTTTTCACAAAAAAGGATGGAATGATACGCAATAATCAAATTGCTAGCTTTTTTTCTTTCAAACCTACTAAACCCACAATTATGTTCAAGCCTGTTTGCGCATGTTACATGTCGTGCGTCATTTCATACACGCCCAGCGTTTGTACAGTACCTTTAATAATGGGTTCTGCAAAACGTGACATCGAACAATTTGAAAAGAGACCAGCCATGCCGTACTTATTTGGGCCATTCCCACTAAGAGTAATTATAGCCATGTATCCACTACTTAATCGTAGCATGTTATTCAGTTAATTGCTGCGAAAAAAAATAGTAATTAGAATATGAAGCTTGTGAATCCTCATTTGCACGAGGTATTTCGTCAGTATGTTGAAAGTGTGAACAGTCGTAAGGAAACCTGAATGATAGTAAAATGTATCGTAAAGTGGGATGCGTCAAGCGAGGTATGCCTGTATAGTGAAACGCGTCCTTGTTTCTGACCAAAAAATCGGGGAAGTAGGCTAAGCTTGAAGGCAAAGTCACACGCCGCGTACCAACCTTATCGTACTTGTATTCGTTACCTTGGGCTCCAAGCTTCTCTACCTTTCTTTTCTTCGTAAATTCTCCCATCCCTCCAGAAAAAAAAGATCAGCGGGCAATTTGCCAAGATTGTTTATGCATAGAAAATTAGCATGAAACCACGTGATTTTTTTCATAAAATTGTAAAGGTCAGCTATTGAGCAGGGCCAATGACCAACGCAGCGCAACGCACGAGAAGCAAGCACGCAGCAGCGAATTAGCATCCGCTGAATGCCACACATTTTGGCTCATCTGCAAAAGGGGAGCGCCGGTTCGAAACTTATCGCACCTTTTCCCGCGTGTCTCCAGAAGTATGCAGTGCGCTGTTGTACGGCGATAACGTTGGGTTCCTTTTGATTAAAATCCCGCAAGTCTCGAGTTGCACGTTGTAATCAGTTAACAGCGACCACGGGATTCCAACCGCTACAAGCCATGTCAAAAACCCCGAACAGGGACGTCCGATCCAGTCTGCCCTTCACGAGTTCTTCCGTCTTTCCGAAATATCGCAAAAGAAGCCATCGACCAACTTCCTCTGCAACCCGAAGGATAAGGAAATGCCACATATTTCATGTAAAAAGCGACGGAGAGACATGACACGGTGTACTTTCTGGGTATTGATCTCGGTTATAGTCTGTAGAACTGGAGGAAGGTGGCAGAGAAACATGACGTGTGCGGGAATGGCGTTTTGCGTGCCGGAGCACTAAAGGGGGAAGGTAGCATTAGAAAGTCAAGGGAGTCAATACAGGTCGTATATTGATTAAGTCTTCCGACACCTGAAGAGGCAAGTGCCTAGCGCACCCTCGTTTGACCCTCGAATGTCGCGTGAAGTCCAGCCTGTGGTATCGGCGTACTTTTTTTCGCATTTCGTTTCTCAGTGCTGAGAAATTGTTCAGTAGCTATAGAACGTCGATAAGTACGTCACGACACGAGACACGGAGCTTATGGACCGGTTACGTCCTTTAGCTGTATACAGATAGATAACGCCTCCGGATTCTGCTCCCGTTCTTCACTCGTTAAAACGGCGATCCGTGTTTAGCCTTTTTTGTTTGTTTGCCGCGTTTCCGGTCTTTCGGAACGTGACGTGGCGGATAGTTTTTGCGGTGAGCTAGCCTCGGTAAAGGTTCGCTATTGGTTTTGTGTCAGCTTTGGCTCTCATGTCTAGCCGTCAAGTGCTTTGTACTAGCTCTAACCCAGTGATTTGCTCCCACACGACAACTTATTATTCTACTCTTTTTTTGTCTTATGCTTCTTGGACAAAAAGGTGGATAAATGGCTCTCTTATTGCGGCGTCATCGATATCGCATTTATAAATTGCTCTTGATCGTGCCCTTGCTATGGTTGGGTCTCCTGCTTATCGGACACGGGCCAAAAAGCTTTTCGATTGGCCAAGTGGAAAACGGAGGTGTGAAAGGAGGAGAGCTGGAAGAATCGGGCTTACGCGCGGCACCGCTACCCGTAGGTGATGAGCAAGTGGTGTACCTTACCAAAGGCAAAGAAAAAGCAGGCCCCGTATTGAAAGAGAATGCACGACGAAAGAAGCCCAAAATAGAATCATCTTCAGGTAATTATGTCAACTTTTATACTAAAACGCTTTCGAGGACATACTAATTGCAAATTGAATTATATTATTAAATTACTATATAAAATAAAAAAAATCTTGATAATTCTTTATCCGCTCTGTAATGCACGAATGTATAATATTTAGTCTTTTCTATTCAGTTATATTCTGAATAGTTTTCTTGTGTATGTCTTGTCTCCTTTTTTCGGATGAAAGAGCTTTTTCAGTGAAACTTTCGCATTAGATAGCTCTTGTACTAGTTGATGAATTGTGGTTAGTAAGGATTTCACAGGACAAGTATTAAAAAAAATAAAAGTGCATCTCAAGCTATCGTTACAGTGTATATTAGTGTTTCCATCCGGTTGTTTTGATTTCAGGCACCTCTGAGTATGAACATTTAACCTTTATCCTAACAGAATTTAACCTAATTAAACCTAAAAACCTATTTTTTATTCAAATAGATAATATTTACAGTGTATCCTAAACTGCTGAATAGTCGTTCTTTTATTGAGTTCTCTCGAGTATAAAAAAGCTAGGATGAAGTATAAGTTCTATAAGGGATGTCGGTCTTATTGTTTAAGACTGATGTGGAGAGCTGACTTTGGACTATTGATTATTCAGTCTTGGTGATTAATGCTACAGAAAGTTTTTGACGTTGTTTGACAAATGAGAACTAGACGCAGACAAAAATGAACTACTTCATGTTCCGATTAAAAGGGCTGCAAGTTTGTCGAACATAAAAAAAAGTTTAAACTCTTTTATGCAAGGATTCTTTTTTTAAAGAAACGATCCAGTAATAAGTTAACCCCCACTTGTATAATATGATTAAATACCAGTTTGAAAATTTTTTTTTAGAGCCGACTAGCGCCTAGAAAATTGACAGCTATAATTGTTTGGCGCGTTAAATTCTTTTCGTCTTGTTTCAGCTGTAGCAGGCGCGGCTCCGGCGGTGGGTGTGTTACTCCCCCCGCAAGAACCCAATGGTCCGGGTGAGTTGGGCAAACCTGTCGTTGTGCCGAAAGAGATGTCGCCGGAAGTAAAAAAACTGGTGGACGACGGGTGGCAGAAAAACGCTTTCAATCAATACGTGAGCGATATGATCTCGGTACACCGCAGTCTACCCGATCCGCGAGACGATCGGTGCAAAGAACCTAACCGGTATTTACCACTGGACAAATTGCCTCCCACTTCTGTCATCATTTGTTTCCACAACGAAGCGTGGACCGTACTGCTCCGCACAGTACATTCCGTCCTTGACCGATCGCCGGATCCGCTTCTTCATGAAATTATCCTCGTAGATGACGCGTCGGACATGAGTAAATTTTGGCGTACATTATGTGTCATTTATGAGGTCTCGTGCGTTTCTTCCCGTTACAGTGCCTAATGCTTTACATTTTTCTCGCACAGAACATCTGAAAAAGCAACTAGAAGCATATATGGCTGAATATCCCAAAGTCAAGATAGTACGAGCTCCCGAACGCGTTGGACTCATCCGTGCTCGATTACTAGGGGCTAAGCATGCCACAGCGCCTGTCTTAACATATCTGGATTCGCATTGTGAATGCACTGAAGGTAACATTTATACGTTCTTCTTGCCGCCTATCCACTTTTTCTCATTTTTTGTTCATGGTCTTTGTGTTACGTGCCAACAGTTAACAGTTTATGTACACTTGCAAACATATTTAGAGCTATTAGCATTAGCTTGTTTGCCAGAACTGTACCATGTTCCATGTTTTGCCATCACATATTATGCACATTTTGCTCGATATTTTAGTTCGGCCTTGTTTGCGACCAGTCCCTATATCATTTTGTTTTGTCGGGGTTTTTGTTTGGGGGTCCTGTGATTGATAAACTTTAGGCTGGCTGGAGCCATTGTTGGATCGCATTGCCCGAAATAGCACGACAGTCCCAACGCCTGTTATTGATGTTATCAGCGATGAGACATTTGAATTATTCCTAGACAAAAAATCGGTCCAAGTGGGCGGGTTCGATTGGGGATTACAGGTGAGTTTGCCCTTGCGAAACCCGACCCATTCCTGTTGGACTGGTGCCTGTTTAGAGGCTTTTTTTTTAGTACGAGGGAATGAGGGGATGGGAAGATTGTTCATGTTTGCCCGTTAAGAGTTTCTTTCTTTGTAATGTCTTAATTGCTAATGTCTCGGCTGGTACTGCTCGTAGCTTCGTGGCTGTGGCATGTTTTGGTTGCTCCCTGCTTTCTGAATATGCATTGGTTATAACAATCGAAGAAACCAAACTTGACTAATCGGAAACCAAGTCTAACACTGAAGGGTTCTGGGAAACTTGCTTGCAGGGTGGTTGGAACCTCTTTTGGACCAAATCGGGCGTAACAGCACGACAGTAGTTTGCCCAGTCATCGATGTAATTGATGATACTTCCTTCGAATATCATTACGGCTCGGGAATAGCTGTAGGGGGCTTTGATTGGAGTTTGCAGGTAAAAAAAAAAATAACTCATTTTTCTGCCTTCATTTGTCTACTGATCTAAAATTACTGTCGTTTTTTCTGAGGAATAAAAGCATGAGATATCGAGTGAGGGTATACGGGTGAAACGATAAAAAGAGAACGTTTTCATTTTCTGAAAATTTTGGCGTGTGTTGAAGAATCGCTTTGATAAAACGTATTTATTATTGATTTATTCATTTAATTTATTTCTTTGTTGATCATGCACATTTTTATCCTTTGGCCGTGCGTCGCCGTCTGGGTTGTCCTAATAGTTCAACTGGCACAGCATTCCGGAATCGGAAAAGCGTCGTCGTGCTCATCCCGCGGATCCGGTGTACTCGCCGACTATGGCAGGCGGGCTATTCTCCATCGACGCTGCGTTCTTTGCCAAGTTGGGTCTGTACGATGAAGGCTTTGATATCTGGGGCGGAGAAAACTTGGAATTGTCTTTTAAAACGTGGATGTGCGGAGGAACTTTGGAAATCGTACCTTGTTCTCATGTCGGGCATATTTTCCGGAAACGCTCACCGTATAAGTGGCGATCCGGAGTTAATGTCCTGAAACGCAACAATGTGAGATTAGCTGAAGTTTGGCTAGATGAGTATGCTCAGTATTACTACCAGCGTATTGGCAACGACAAGGTATCCTATGCCATCTTTTCTTTTTTAATTACGTAATGTTAAGGCTATTTCCCTTTAACGGTGCAAAAAAAATTAACTTAACAATAGGAAAGAAATGTTTCGTGTAATTGACCATCTTCTTGAAATTATTTGGCATTCTAGGGAGATTACGGTGATGTAAGTGGTCGCAAAGCCCTCCGTGAAAACTTGCAGTGCAAGTCTTTCAAATGGTATTTAGATAACGTTTACCCTGAGCTCTTCATTCCAGGAGAAGCTGTTGCATCCGGCGAGGTAACATCCCGTTCTTTCATAGCTAATGTGTAAACATTCATGTTAATCACCTTACCGTGTCGAATAGTTGGTTAATCTAGTTTTGGTTCCGGCTTCGGGACAGAAACTGTTTACATGATAACTTTATTTATTAATTAATCTGTTACCGGGCAAATTTTCTCAGTTACGGAATCTGGGTTTTGACTCGAAATTTTGTTTGGATGGTCCAGCGGGTCGTAAAGATTTGTACAAGCCCATTTCTTTGTATCCTTGCCATGGTCAAGGTGGTAATCAGGTAAATAGCTTTGCGTCGACGAACACTCCAGAAACAGAAACGGTTGACCCAGACTTGTTAGAGTGACATCTTTTTTTGTTATTATTTTTCGATGACTTGATTTCATCTGGTAGCAAACCACGCGTCCACTTGGCTAGTATTCGATGTAAATTGCTTGGTATGGTGTGTCCTATACTATCATAGATATTAGTTAGTCTTTGGAGCTGTGCTTACTCCCTCGAATTCCCTCTTTGTAGCTAATTATCGATCCTTCTCTTTTTATATCTTTCTGTACTCCTGGGGTTGTCTGTGATGGGTCTTTTTCCCCCTGCCAAATTTGACTCTGCTGGTACATGTACGGTGTTACCTTCGCTATCGCTGCTACTGCAGGTCCGTAATTTGTGGTCCAATCAATGTGTGGATTCCCCAGCAGGCGCTAATGATATGCACAAACCAGTCGGACTTTGGCCTTGTCACGAACAAGGTGGAAATCAGGTGACTTGCTTTGCCTTTTGACTGACATGACGACCTTGTTCTGTTTTCAGGATTTTTTTGTAAACATGAGTTGGAATCATTCAAAGTTATTTCTAATATGATTTATTTTGCACATGCCATAGTATTGGTTGTTGAGCAAGGCTGGTGAAATAAGGCGTGATGAAGCCTGTTTGGATTATTCAGGCCAGGATGTGATACTTTATCCCTGCCATGGCGCTAAAGGAAATCAGTATTGGGAATATGACCCTGAAGTAAGCCTTGGTCTCTGATAAACGTATGTGGGAATTATAATCATAATTCATATCTTGACCTATTCTGTTTCAGACGCATTATATTCAACATGGCAGTTCCAAGAGTTGCTTAGCAATTAGTGAAGATAAAACGAAAATTACAGTGGAGCCGTGTGGCTCTAATCCTCGCCTACGTTGGAGATTCCAGAATTATGATCCCAGTAAAAAGAAATCCTAGTTCCCGAGCAGTGGACATTGAAGACTGGCGGTGATAGCAAAAAGAAGCCCGTTAAAATTCTCTGTATATAAGGAAGGGAAAAGTGAACAACTTCTGGCCAGTTGCAGAAATTTTTGCTCAACAACAGTTCTTTGGCTGACATGGGCTTTATTAACTTTGGTGCCTCATCACTGGCATATCGACAATTTTCTCGCTTGCATATCATTTGCAAATAAAAGGATCACCTCGGCTCTTGTGGAAAACATATTACTGTTACAGGATGGGAAATCAGATTTCAGTTGACAAATAGGAAAGGGAAAATGTAAACTGTAAAAAATGGTTCTGCAAGTTACGAGTGCGTTTATGTACCATAGTGCGTCAGTCTGAGGAGTGCAGGCCGCTCTTTTTGCTTCTGGTCCTATATCCAAAATTAGAAAGTTATTGCGATAGTTCTGAGTTTAACAAGCATACTATCTACATTCCATTAGTGGGCCAAAAACCGTATTTTTTCTTTTCTTTCTTTTTTTATTTTTCTTTTTATTTATTTTTTTTTTTCTCTCTCTCTCTTTGTCCTGCCAGGACATCGTCCCCATTATACGAACTATTTAAATGTTTCGGTTTTGGATTAGCTCTTGTGTTTGTCTTATTAACGTCTTTTGCACTGACAATGTTGTGAAAGTGTCGCCAGTTTAACCTAACACTTCATGTGGTGACTAAGGTTGGTTTGTTAAAAATGTCTACTTCAAGTTTGTTTTCTGTCAAAAGTGTCGGAATTAATGGGGTTTTGTGTGAAATTTTCTGCGTCGTGCCTTATTGTACAATCTGAGTGGATGAAGAAGTAAAAGTTACGAATAAAAATAGGAAAATTTTACTAAACAAAAGCAGTTGTTTTAAGTGTTTTGTAGAGTCAATTTCTAAGTAGTTCTTTCTCGGAAAATGCGAGGGGAAAATTATCTGTATAACATGGATGTTTAGCTATTCTTGTCAACCGTCATTGTTGTCCGGGTTTTTCATGGCTATCCATTCTTCATTTACGAGGGCAAAACCAGCCAAAGTCGCCCTTTTGCTTGCAGAAAAACTTAGAGGTCATCAACAAGCAAGCAGCATTTGTATACCAACGAATGGAGGCGTCGGCAGAGATTCTGCATTCAAATGTCTTTTCCGAAACCCTCATATCTCCCCCCGATTTATTCCGGTTGAAAAATGTGCTGTAACATGAATCTCTGTTCAGTGGCGCAGGACACTTGTATTCGGAGCTTTTCTTGTGCCGTTTCTTGGGTTGGTTGAACCGAGTCGAATCGTTATTTTCTGTTTGTTATAAAAGCAGTCGAAACCCGGGATCCAAATCGATGTGGTACTGTTAAGACAAGACTGCAAATGGAACAGCAACAACAATGCAAATGAGCCTCAACTAAGAGAAAAGCCGACCGATGGTTTTTGCATTGGTGTCGGCAAAAGCAATAAAGGTGGGTAACGAAAGTTGTTTGTCGGAGCGTGTCCATCAAAACCTATCATCACTGGTCTGTCTCGTTGTTATGTATGATCATGCGAGAGGAAGGAGCCTGCATTTTGGTTACAGGCAGCCGAAGAGCGAGATATGGGCGGTTGCATTGGGTCGTTCAGCCAAAAACCGCCCGTGCTGTAATTTTCACGCTGTTTTTATAAACAAGGGCGGAATGTGCGACAAAACCTGTTTCAAGGATGTGGGACAGAGGGGGTTATCTGATGCATGGAATTGTACGTTGCGTTAATCAAGACAGCGGGAAATTTCTTTCTTTTTTTAATCTTGGTGGTGGAGAAAGGGGGTGGGGGAGTTGCCGCAGAGAATGCCGCGTAGACTATGGATTTGCTCTTTTTGGATGGAAGAGGCCAAGACGAGAAGAAATTGAGTCTGGCTCATGTCTCGCCTGAGTAAACTCCTTTTGCTTTATTTCACTTTGGCTAGATTCCAGTCAAGTCACCACTTACTCAGTCGGTCCCGATGGGTGGTTGGGTTTGACTTTACCGTTCGCTGCCGCGGCGCGAACATACGTGGAAACTCGGGGACCTTACTTGGAGCATTTGCGTTCGTCCTCGTTCCTCCTCGGCGCGTGGTCGAACCAAACTAGACAGACAAGGAGAGACTAAAAACGGGCAAAGTGTCCAAGATCTGTGCCCAGTACTCAGTTGGTGGACTGCTTGCATCCCGAATTGACGATCGTGGGCCTTTCTTTCTCCTTTCGGCTCGTCGGACCCCGTTTTCGGAATCTGTAGCATTCCCAATCCTAAGCTGGATAGTGGCATATTTCTAAGTAAAATTGACAAAGGCTCCCGTTGCCACTGTCATTCCACGTAGTGGTCCTCAACCTAGTTACAAAGTACCGTTCTACCAAGAACATTTTTGAAGAAAATTACGAACGTTGAATTCGGGATTGGAACAAATACCAGAATGCTTAATTCAGATCTAAGATAACGTGATGGATTTGGAAAACTCTACCGGAGAAAACACCATAGGGCGTTAAGGTCCTCAGGTGGCTCTGATTTACCGGAACTCTACACTATTATTATTTGGCCATGTTCAGGGGATTCATGCCGTTCTTCTTTCTATGCGGACCAAACAGGTAAATAGACTATCCTATTTCAAGTAGACGATTCGACTTGCTTGTTCGCTCTGCTCATTTAAGTAGTGATTTCGTTTACGCCAATGTGTGTTACGGGCAATTTCCAAATTACTCTTCCGGTTTGGTTAGTATTCAGTCAAAGCTACCTCTCGTTCGAAAGAGGCTTTCTGGAAAGCATGCTAATCCAGTTTTTGGTTATCCTCTGTAGGTGCCAATGGTGTAGAAAATTGTTGAGGAAGGGACTTGGTGATTCGCATACGCCAGTCGTGTTCTCGTAGTGCCTGCGCGTGCTACGATAGTATGTTGTTTGTGGACAGCGGTGCCATGTGCCACCGTTGTTTCGTCGTCTTACAGGTGATTACAGTTAGCATCCTCGTGTTGTGGCCATCTTTGGCCGCTGTCCAGGCCTCCGCAGGAGGAAGTATGGGTCCTGGCCCAGGACCGGGTCTGGCCGACCCCCATCAGGCATTAGTGGCTTCACGGCGTTCTCCATCTTCGCCTTCCTCCTGTCCATCTTGCAGCAGAGCACAAGACAGCGATCGCCATTTGGCAGACGTGGCACGTTTGGAAGCTATTAAGCGCCAAATCCTGAGCAAACTAGGGCTGTCCGCACGTCCCAACGTCACCGCTGCCCCGTCCAGGGATATAGTTTTGGAAACGTTGCTTCGAGCGGAAGAAACTTTAGAACCGGTCACCCGTAGCAACAGCGGTCAATCCTTATCGTTGACATCTAACTCAGCGCCAGCCACGGGATCCAGTGGTGGGTCTTTGGATCGCCAAAGCCTTCCTCACAACAATCAAAATAATCCTGACGGGGCCACGGAGGCCAACGTAGATGACGAAACCGGGGCCAAAACGTCAGAAATTATCGCCTTTGCCGAGCCAGGTAATCTCACCACAATCGTTTTCCGACACTTTTACTTTGTTGAAAGTGCGTAAAAAAAAACAAAAAAAAACAGCACCGCAATCTCGTAACGTTGATGGTCTTGCGAGGTGTCTGCTTTTCTCTGTGGTCCGTGTTGGACGTGCAGACAGACGCGATCACCGATAAGCACGAAACAAGGGCCGTTATGCAAATTAGCGATGGTGCCCCACATGCGAAATGAAAACCCAATGCTTGCCTTTTCCATATGCACCGGCCACCTTTATATGGCATTTGCACGTAACGTTGGCTAGGCATGACGCGCTGGAATGTAGCCCCAATCATTCCTCGCGTGTTTGACGCGCTTCGTGCCATCCGTGCATTAGGTGGATATTCTAGAAGCTTGAAAACGTAGCGTGCAAGGATAAAGCTTCTTGCCGGTTTTGTGTTTGCTAACATGCGTTGCCCTGTGCACGTGAGTCAACTTACGTCGGTTCCCCGGGATCGTGACTCCTGCTTTAGATTTTTTTAAATACTAAACTATTGCTTGCTAAGTTTGTTTAACCATTTTTTGCACGGCGTAAGAAATGTAAGAGGTGAAATACCGTTTGCAGAGAAATTATAATTTTGTTTATGAAATTCTGCTTTAAACCATCATTTTCTAGATTTTTGAAAATGAAGCTCTGTTTCACTTTTATTACCAATAGGTCCGTTGTGGAATGGAAAGCAAACCTTGTTGGAATTCTCACACGCAAAAGAAAAGGAGCAGAGTATACGAGTGACTTCGGCGATGCTGTGGGTTGATCTACAGCATACGCCCACCGCCCATAATCAGCACCATTCCTCAACACGCCCTCTTCGGCACCACAGACCCAACATGACACTTTATGTTTTCACTGTACAGCCGCCTCATGCAGACAAACCCCCCCACTTTCGACCTCACAACTATCATCACCGTAATGCAACCACTTGGTCGACAGAACAAGACGTAAGTGCTTATTCAAGCGTCTCCCTCCTAAGTTGTTACTCTTTTAGAAAAAAAATACGAGCAAATGGCTTTTTTTTCTGCAGCCTATCCATTTTCTATGCTTGTATTTATGTTTCCTCCCCTGAAAGCTGGCTAGTCGGAGCTGGGTTAAGAAGGGCAATAGCCAAGAAAAGAGACGATAACAAAGACACTTATCGGGTTCTATATGGAGTAGTTCATATCATCCATCAGCCGACCGACATTTTTCCCTTCTTTTGCGGTAGGAATGGTTTGCCCACCTTTCAGATGTGGCAAAACAGCAAAAAATGCGTAAGAATAAACGACTTCGACCTCCTCTTTCGAAGTGCTTTTCTTCTATCGAAAGGAAAACGCTTTTCGATGTATTGATTGCAATGATTGCGGAAAGATACCGACAGAAATACAAACACGCTCATGACTATACGAAGAGCATTAACCGAGTTGACCAACGATGGTGAAGTCCATTGCCATTCAGGGGACCATTGCCTTTCTTGGCAACGGATGGTCTGGATGCTCTTCCCGCTTGAAAAGTGCTGAAGCCATCGACAATTTTACAAAAGGCGGGCTGTTGGTTGGGTGTTGACTTAAGCCAAAAGTGCAAACGGCGTCGTCTTTGCTAGGGTCCCACATGTAGAAAAGCGACATTGTAGGATGTGGCGGGACAAGGGCCAAAGGAGGCCAAGTGATCAATAGCTGTGGCGGAGACTAGGGTCAGGAAGGCGCCGACCCAGCACTTGCCAACACAATGGCCATCGACCTTCTCGTTTTGGGTCTGTCGTTTTTTGCCAGCTTTTCTTGGGGTAGACTTTCGGTATGCTTTTAAAGGTTTATTTACTAGGCAAGGAAACCCCTACCGCGCTTTCTTTTCCAACTCTTGTTTGTGTGGGTTCGTTAATGTAGGGTCTTCCTCGTAGAACAGAATTAAAGCCCCGGCTCGTGATTAAAACATATTTTAATATCTTAATATCTTGCTGTTTCTTTCTACTTCAGGGTGACCTGGAACTAGTGTCGTCACATCGATTCACGATTGGCAGTCTTGGGTGGCTCAAACTCAACGTAACCGAAGCTATCCACAAGTGGTTTAACGCCCCAGGTGCACCCAAACTCCGCCTCCTTGTGGATTGTGCTGGCTGTGGTAAAAATGTGCATCCGGTACTTTTCAGTCCTAGCATTACGGGACACCGTGACCATCGGCCACACCACGCTCATCGACACCCGAGCGATAGACAGTACCAAGACCGCACTGAAGGGTCCCACTCGCAGGACCGAGCTCGGCGTCAACGCCCTTTTCTGGTGATTCGAACAGAAGCTTTCACATCGCACCGCCTTCGAAGGCGTGCACTTGAATGTACTCCTACCACGAAGGCGTGTTGTAAGCAGCGTTTCTTCGTCAGCTTCAGCTTGTTGGGCTGGGACGATTGGATCATCGCCCCTAGCGGTTACTACGCCAACTACTGCCGAGGGGATTGTGGCGGAGCGCATCGCACGCCAGATACCTTCCTGAATTACCATTCCCATGTGCTAGAAGAGTTTCGCAGAATGGACCACGCTTTTCCAGACCTGCAACCTTGCTGCGCACCCACCAAGTTTTCCTCCATGTCCCTCATTTACTTTGGACCCGATATGAATATCATCAAGCGAGACTTGCCTAAAATGGTTGTTGACGAATGCGGCTGTCCTTAATCGTTTTCGCCGAAATGGATCGTTGCAGAACATTACAATTACCATAACAATAGGAGAGGCATTCTGCTAACAGTCACTGCCAAAATCATTTCCAAAAGAATATCTTCCCTCCTTTATTCCTAACAATCCGGGGCTTTACGGTGGTACTGAAACCAAGAAATTACATTCCATATGAGAAGAAAAAACGACTTTCGATTTAAGAACAGCTATGCATTTTCAGTACGGTTTTGTGCATCTCAGTGGAAATGACAGGGTCAGAAATTTTGAACTTTCACAAGTCTTTCAAACGAAAAGAAGTTGAACTCGTCTAACTGGAATTTTAAAAAAGGACAACTTCTATGGTGCATGAATAACTGACCCAGTTTTTCCCAGAGATTTAAAAAAAAAAAACTTTTCTGTTAAGTGAGAAGTGCCAAATGTATGGGAAATTTTCTGGACGGAAACGAGTTGCGAGTCATTTACACTGTGAATCAGCTCGTCCAAGCAAAAACATTGCACGAAGAAACGAAGGATGAGCTTGTTCGTTGCTAGCTCCGCCCCTTCTTTCAAGCCTGTGATTTTGAAGTTGCCGCTAATGACTCGTAAAAAGTATCTTCCTACTTTTTATGATCTTCTACTATCCCGGGTAATGTCCCTTGCAGAATCCAAGATGTTTGCGTCGTGTGTGTGGTGAAAGTCAGAAACGACGAGCAAAGAACAGGCTGTACCCCCTTATAGCTCGTACTCGTATATCCCCTTTTTCCCGTCCCTTCCCCTGAAACGGCCAGTAGTCATCTCTCCCTTTTATCCCCAACAAATTTCTGGCTTTTTTGCAGCATATTTACCTCTACAGGTAACTTCCGCCAACACTGCCAATACAAGGCAACGTAAGGGTTGATTCCACCACCCTGTCAGAACCAAGTTCCGTAAAATTGCCTTTTAGGAGCTTTAAAACGCTCTCCCCCACTAGACAATTTGTGTCTTGTTCGAGAAGACTCTTCTCCTGTCTTGCTTCTCTGTAGTGGTACTTGTTTGTCCCTCACAAAGAGGTTCAGAATTCTTGCACCCAACTACTGCTTTTAAACCTTTTTCTTTTCCCGGGAAAACCCTTATTAAGTTTCTAGCATTTCCTTTTCATATTGACCGATCCATGATGAATACCCATGCCGCAAGAAGGCAAAAACTTTGTGACGTGTTGAAAGCATTCCAATACTGTGCTATGCAAAATGATGAGCTGGTGTACACCCTAATCGTATGGAGTTCAAGTGACGGGTCGTTTGTAGATTTTGTACGCTTTAGTGGCCAAGGCAGTGTATACAGCTATGCAACGTTAAAAAAGTTTAATATTTCTTTAATTTCAAAATGTATTACATGGCAGGTGTGTTCGTATTTCGATTAGCCGAAACAGTTCTGATGTCTCCGAGATTGTTGGTTCCAAAAGTGCCTTAAGATGCATTATCAGAGGCGGCAGCGGCGTTAGCAGCAGCTACCATTAGCTCATCAAAGGTGTAATGACTGGGTGACGAGGCCGGCAAATTCTCAGGCTCTCTGTCTTCTTCATGGTCCATAATGGATTCTCCAATCCAGGCTTGTTGCTTACACAATTCCGCTTGTTTGAACATAGCTGTCAAAACTTCCCAAAGACAGTTTTCCTTCGGATAGTCATTGTCCACTAAATTCACCAAATAGTAGCGATCAGCTACATCGTTGATTAGGTTCCGGGATTCAGATCCTTCCGGGTAAAGTTTACCCCATTCTTCGCGCCAGAGTCCAAACGCTTCATCCTACGCAAAGCAGCACAAAAATTTGTAACGCATTAATATCTTTTTAAAAAGATTTTTCAAGTCTTACCTTCCAGACTTTAAAGCTGACTGGATCGACAACTGTGGGCTGCACAATTTCGCGGCCAGGGAATACTCCCCATGTAACTGCAATGGGACGGTGCTTATGGCTATTGGTATGCTCCCGTCCAGCCGCGTTGATGATATGGTAATTAACTCGCGGGAACGACGGCAGGACTTGGAGCAAGGCGCGAACGTTATCGGCACATGTGAAGAATTCCAAGTACGCTTTCTGGTACACGTATCCATCGACTGAGCCCCAACCAAAAACGGGGTCTTGAGATGGCGCTCCATTAACGTTGGGTTGCGAGTTAATGGTTAGAACTCCATTGCGGTTAAATTCAGCTAACTTTTCACGAAGAAAATACGTTTCCGGGCTGATCTCGTCTTCATTCCACGCTGTTCTGGTCACCTGTTTGTTCAGAAAAATAAAACAAGTGAAACTCAACAGTTCTTCGAGGTTTAGACAGAACAAACCTTATACCCTTGATTGTTGGGTTTTCCGGTGACATAACTTTCGAAAACATTAAAGATGTCTTGTTCTGAATGAAGCTTTCTACCCCACATATTAAGAAGTTCTTCCTTTGGGCTTTTACTTTTTAGGTAAAAAAGATAATAGTCCTTGAGTTCACCAAACGCTGGGGAATCTGCCATACCCCAACGTCCGTTAGGGAAGTCATCCCAGTGTTGTGTCCTGTGGATATACGCTTTGGGTCGAGACGACCAAAAAATGGGTCGTACGGTTTCTGTCGATCGCTTCGCGTTCGCGGCTAAGCGCCAAGGCAACGGACGCCGAGGATCGGCCCGCCACAAGCCTAGCTGCTTGAGAATACTAACGGTGGCTACCTCCCTGTTTTTTTTAACAATAATAGTAAAATATAATTAATTAAAAAATAATAATTATTGTTTTCATTTAATGTAACGAAACGAAGAAACTAAAAAAAGGCAGACTTGCCTGTTTAGCGTATAAAAATGAACACCCGGTGCATGACCAGATCGGAAAAGTTCTCGTATCATGGTAACCGCCTGGTGGATGCCGTAGTTACGAATCGCCTCATCGTTATCTTTCAAGGGAGTTAAAACATCCGTGATTTCCTTTGGAACCTCCAGCTTCGATAATTTAACAATGTGTCGCAAGGAATCATAGCTCTATAAATAAAAATGCATTAAGATTTATCCTAATAACGGTTGCGATGAAATACTTGTATAGGCATGACTCCTGGGATAATGGGAACGGTAATACCTAGTGCTCTGCAATCATCTACGAATTTCTGAAAAGTTTCTGACCGGAAAAATAGTTGTGTGATAACAAAATCTGCGCCAGCGTCCACCTTGTCCTTCAAGTATAGCATGTCTTGTTCGTACGTTGTTGCTTCTGGATGACCGGTAGGATAGCCAGCTACACCTATGGTAAAATGTGATCCGAATTCTTCCTTGATCAATCTGACTAAATCCGTTGCGTAACGCAGGGATTTGTCTTTAGGATTCCACTCTTCAGCTACGGGGATATCTGATCAGAAAGATTCTTTTTAATTTTTTTTTTATTAACTTTGCATAGCCAGTATTTACCTCCGCGCAGAGCTAAAATATTACGAATACCAAGATCTTTGGCTCGTTTAAGGTGTTTCAAAACTTCTTCACGATCCATAGTGCAGCAAGTGAGGTGTAACATCGTTTCGAGCCCACAATAATTTAAAGCGGCACTAGCGATCGTCATCGAGGACGTTTCTGTATCCCCGGTGGGATTACCGGCTGGATGCCACGTTATATCGCAAAATAATGGTCCTCCAGCCCGCATGCGGTCAAATCTGAACAGAAAACACATTTTAGAGGAGTTGTAAAGTGAGGGTCAGATTGTTGACCGTACCGAGCTAAAAGATTCACAGCGCCTTCCTTGGTCCTCGGAGGAAAAAACTCGAGAGAGAAAAAACGATCATGGCTTTCTATGCGGGCATGAATTTTGTCGATCAGTCGCTCGTAAATGTCAAATTCCGCCGGAGAAGAGGATCGTTCATATGGAGTGTTCCTTCCACTTTCATCACTGCTTTGACTGGAAACGGCCCATTCTTCTTCTTTCGATACGCCTTTTGGTTCGCTTTCAAGTTTACCCATTTTGGAATCAAGTAATACGTTAAATACTGTCCTACGAGAAAAGTCGTATATAACTTACACTGTAAAAAAATCATTGCGATGTGTCATAAGCCTATGATACTTTTGGCGTATATAAGCTTATATGTTTACTTACTAGTGCATAGAAGATTCAAACTTTGCGCCCTGAACGAGACGGGGTGGAGTGACTCCAGCTTATTATGCGTTCAACGTGTTAGGGACTAAAGAGAGTCGATACAGGGGGAGCCGGACTTTTATACCTGCTTGGCTATCACTAAGCACATGATGAGCACGTGACTCCTCTGTTCGAATCAACGTAGCTCTGCGCAGCATTAAAAGCGTACCCAATGCTTGAATTTGTGTATGGGATTGTTGACTAACACGTTTTTCGTCGCTTTATGGGTGGAGCCATCATCCAACTCAGTGCTGGCGTCACGTGGTAGGCTACCAAAAACTGAACGCGCGAAACGTAGGCCTAATTTAAGTTGTTGGTATGCGTTGTTTTAATTCTACCGAGGTACACGAAAGGTTCTTATGGCTTAAGTAAAAGATTACCGCTGTGAAAAATAGCTGATGTCGACGAACGGAAGGAAAACGTTGGCGTATTCTTGTGTATTGCAACACTTACGTATAAAGTTCCACTGCTTTCGTAATTTTCAAGAATTAGTGCACTCAATTCCGCAGTGACTGCGAAATTCGTTGTTTTTATGAAAAAAAATATACTCATCCCTTATGGGGCTAATGTTTCTTCGATTAAGAGAAGAAAAAGAGCTTTAAACTTCTTATTGTTTCTTGAGCGACTTGCAGGAATAATATTCTGTTTCTTTTTTTTAACTACTGCCAAATAGTTCTAAATTTCAGTATAGTTTCTTATGTGGAATGTAAGAATAAAGCTTTTCTTCATTTGTCAGTATTCTTCACTTAAGTGCTGCATGTGCAGGGTAGAGTAGAGTGGGGAGCTTGTATTGCAATATAATAACACTTTATACACAGGACAATGTATTGCAATACTATAACACTTTTAGAATAGTAATAATATGCGTATTGGCACATACTTAGCCATTGACGTTGCTAGATGATTTGGCTGTCCGGGGTGCACCGTGTTTTCGATCAAGCCCCTCTCATGTACTGAAAACAAAAAGATACTTCCAATTAAACACGAAACAAGATTCAGTTTTCCTAGTGTTTGATGACGTGCTAAACTGACGATTAAAGTTTTGTGGAATTGCACTTGATTTTGCTGTAATGCCAGTGGAGAATATAAACAGTTGGACACTTCTTCTACATGTTTGGCTTTGGGCAGTTGCACTTTCAACGATGTTATTTTTTACCATTGATACTTCTTAATTTTCTTTGCGCACATCTATTTAGTTGGCATGCAAAGTAAGCCTTATTCGCATTTTAAAAATTCTCTTATGAAATTGAAGATTATTGCTTTTACAGTTATTTATACATTAATTTATATATTAGCTGAAGTAATAATCATAAATTCCTGCGATAGAGCGACAACTGGTCAAAATCCGCTATACAGCAAATCGGAAAATTGGGTTAACGCATAGGGTAGGTTAAATAATGAACCCTTTTATAACAAACTTTCGGCCGATCTAAACAGATCGTAACTTCCAGAATATGAAGGTATTAAAAGTGTCTGGTATAACGAATTCTGGAAAAGCCGGAGTTCTTTCTATTCCCAGTGGGTTCGTTATAACAAGATTCTAGTGTATTTTTAACTTACGCCAGAAGCTTAAAACGATTCATACTTACGCCTGGAAAACAATTCAAATTTATTAAAGTGATAGATTACTTACTGTATGGTTACAAAATAACTTATGTTTAATCGAAATTAATAGAGAATTAGGGCTCTCCTAATTCGCGCGCATTTCTGCATACAAAGTACTTGGATGTTATAGTGCATTATCTTGCCTCTAGATGGGGTAGAGTGTAATTGGTACATCTTTAATTCCAACCGAAGCCCATTGTTTCGCTGAGTGTCAAGCCTCGATTTTGGCGTCAAGTCGCAGACGTTTCTCGTTGTTGAAATTTCTCGTAAATGATCACGGATCGGAAAATTTTCCCCGTTCCTCTCAGGTCTTATTTGAAAGCTAAAGATTGAAATTCTTGAGGCTGACGCTGACAATGAAATCAGACTTTATTAATTTCTCAATTTTTGCTATTTTTAATTGAGACTTTTCATGGCTAGGCCTTGCGTTGTTTGCCGAAACTTTCACCTTTATCAGCTGTAAAGAAACTTTTTTTTACAGTTGTCTCTTGTTACAATTGATCCAAGCCTCCTCCATCCCATATTTGCTGTTTGTTTATAGACGAACGATGTCGCATTTGGGACTCGATATTTGCACCACTTTTTCAGAAGATTAGTTTGGCAAAGGCTCTGAAAAATTGCAATATTTGAAATGTGTTGTGACTTTTAAACCTATTGTTTGTGCAGATTAAACAGAATAAAAACTAGTTATAATGAATCATTCGATACCAGAAAAACTGTTCGGTATATCTGAAATTGGTTTTATCAGATTTGTCCTTAATCTTGACATACCTTGTGGCCTTAATATCCGTTCACTGTGGCCAGCAATTTGTTAGCAAAGGAATTCGTATTTCGAGAATCTACTGGTTAACACAAATAAGTTTCTATTGTACGATTTAAAAAAAAAATTGACTCAAGGCATAACCTTCGATAGAAAAGGGTAACACAAATTTAGTCCTTTTCCTCTAACATCGTAACCATTAGTCTTTGGACTTCTACATTATACTGTGCTTGAATACAAAAATTCAAAAACAAAAATAAAATAAAAATAAATAAGCTTGTTAAATAAAAATAAAGAAATGAAATAAAAAATGTCGATCAAGTAATGCGACTACTGCGTTTTTTTTTCACTGTTAAAATTGCAAGCACATGTGCCACAGCATTTAATTAGGGTATGATTTTCGTAATCCAAAGTATCATGTGACCGGACGATGAGAACCCAAGCCAAACCAAGCGCCAAAGGGTCTCTGACCCGAATACTCGCGTACTGGAAATACTGCCAAGAGCTAGTAAGCGCCGACTCTAGAAAGAGAAAACGGAAGAGTCGGACTGTCTGCAATCAATAGTTGAAGCACGATGGCTGAGCAAACAACTTCTCGAGTTCTCACCTTAGAAGATCTGGGTAAGTTTAGTGCGAACTACCTGCCTTATTTTTTTATCTGCATGTTTTAACTGAGTTCTGCATTTCAACTCCTAGACCCAGTTTTGCAAGACTTAGTGCGGACTAGCGTTGAGGCCCGGGAGAAAGCGTATTGTCCGTACAGTAAATTTGCGGTTGGAGCGGCTTTACTAAGCGAGGATGGGACTGTTATAACGGGCTGTAACGTGGAAAATATTTCTTACGGATTAACCATATGTGCAGAACGCACGGCTGTGGTGAAAGCCGTTTCTGAAGGAAAACGCAACTTTGCGGCCATCGCTATCTGTGCGGAAATGAAGGAGCGATTTGTCGGACCTTGTGGAGCTTGTCGACAAGTAACTTGAAGGGTTATCATCTCTAGATAAGATAACAAGCTTTTATGTGGGATTAGGTTTTGGCAGAGTTTAACGTGGATATGGTTGTGTACTTGTCAAAGCCCAACTTTGAAATCATGAAATTTACGGTTGGCGAATTACTGCCTCATTCTTTCGACCCCAGATGGGTAACCTTCGACAACTAATGAGAAATCTAATTAACAGTCAAACTGTGTACGTAAGGCCATGGTGGATACAATACATGCTTAGAGACGTATTTTTTTCAAACGAGAAGTGAAAAGTTTTACATAGGTATTGGCGTTCAGTTACGTAAGGTTCACGTTCGAAGTAAGTGCGCATGTAACAAGAGTCTGAACGTGGAAAAACTATTTAAACGAGAAATGCATCTAATTTCGTCTGAGCTCTGGACCTCGTAAGCCTAGCGACCTTGGTTAAAATAGTAAACCTGGAGCCAAAGGTCAACGAATTATACAAGTTACACGCTAGCGAAGAAACCATTTTTTTTTTACTTCAGTTAGGCGAGTTAGTTATGATTGAATAACCGAGTAATGGCTGTGAGAAACATACCGAAGAACGAGACTTGTGCACTATTCTATTTTACAGTAAAACCATCTTTAACGCTGCATTCGAAGTGTACGTTCGTTAGCTCATCGTTTTAGTTAGTCCTATGACCTTATAACACCTAATGGAACAAAGTTTACACCTACAAAATTTAACTTCTACGTCGACGTTTTCTTATGGACTGGAAAATGGGCTAAAATGAGTAGGCTCCAAACTTTAACGCTAGTGTATAATTGAGTGAAACTAACTCTTTCGAAAATTACTGGATATTGCACTATGAATCAGTGGCGTCTTGCACTTCAAAAATTTGGGGAGCTCGATTTTGCATTTCTCTTAATAAAAGAGTTCATGAGTTATAAATGAGTTTTAAATGATACCTTTTTTTTCAGGATGGCAAAAATTTGGGGGGGCGGGCCCCACCCCCCGGCACCATATGGCACGACGCCTCTGCTATGAATACTTGGAGCAAGATTCAAGAATAATGCTAGGCCGATTATAAATTTAACCGACGTCCCAGTAAGAGTGCATCACATGGGCTTTTAATATAGACCTAGTTTCTTTTCTCTACTAACGTTCAGGGGCGCAGCGAAGGGGGGGGGGCGGGCCCCCCCGAAATTATTTTCTTGTGTGCAAGTAAGCTCAGTGGCATGAATTTTCACAGGTCCGGAGCCTAGCAATATGTGGAACCCTTTAACTATTGGTGACAAATCACCAGGAGACATGGCTCAACCTTCGTTGGTGACGTTACCTAGTACCACTCCGGCAGAAACGACCTCATCGACACCAATGGTGACACCAACCCGACGAGATGTATAAAAAGATTTCGGCTATGAGGTCGTCAAAAATACTATTAGGTATTTGTGTGTTGGGGTGCGTGAAAAAGCACTACGATTTTTTTTTTGACAGAAGAAAAGTGCTTGTAATAAAATTTCTAGCGAATTAGTCGCGCTTGACAGCGACAAATCCGCGGTAGTATTTTTTATGTCTGCCAATAAAAGTTTGTTGTACTGGAACAATTATTATCGTACTTATTAATTTTATTGGAATTACAAAGATGGTAATTCTGACGTAACCTGATTAACCGACATGTCTGCAATTTGGAAATTAAGGAATGTAAATTGTCAGCATGGACGAGAGGATTCCGAATGTGTAAGAATTATTGCGCTAGCCCTTCAAATAAGCGAGAAAACTGAGCTTGAATATGAAATTATGCCCTGAGGGCGTCTCAGGAGCCAAAAAGTATGAAATCCCATAACGAATAACATGGGAAAAAGTGCGATGCACGATGCCAGATTCATGCTTTTCGAGGTCTCGTTCACCCTTTCCTTTCCCTTTTCCTGCTTCCCATGCTGTTTCCGATGATATTATTCATAATCCCATTTTATTGAGATATACCAGGATCCATAGGAAGCAGGACAGGGAAGTTGGTACTTTTTTCCCCACAAAATTCAAACTTCAGACATGGGGACTCGAACCCTCTACTTCGCGATCATAAGTCCAAGACACAGACTGTTCGGCCAAAGCGCTTTACGAACATTTTCTTATTTGAGCTATAAATCTTATATATGAATAGGATGTTGATCTCGAGGGCCTTCGCGCTACTTCAGTAGCGGCACCTAGCAATGTCGTTTTTTACTACTTCCAGCATTCTTGTTCGTTATTTACATTTCCGGGATTTTCTGTAGGACTAAATTGCGAGAAAAATTATAGTTTTTTTGGCAGAATGTGGTACGAAATCCTGCCGAGCTTATTAACTGTTGGGGCTGCCGTGTCTGTGCCTCCCCTTCTTATGCCCTATATTTCAAAATTTATGCACAATGGCAAGGTAAAAAACAACTTGTAACTTTGAAATCATCCTGTTAACTGAACCAATCATTTTTGTGTATTAGCCATGCCCTCGTAGACTCGTTGACCAAGAAGATCAACTGTACTATTTCCGCGACACCCGACTCAGCGGAAACGCTTACGTTCTGAAAGTAACTTCTCTACGTTCTCAGTTCTTACCTTTTCTTTTTTTCTAATTTCGTTCATTTTGTTACAGGGTCTGGAGAATATTCCCGATAAATAAAACACTCGAACTATCGAGAATCTGTAAATGTAATATCAGTTAGCTCTAAATACACGGAGAAGGAGAACATCTCTCATTTGAACACTCGAAAACGCTTTTATACAAAGTTTTGTCAGATCTATACAATCACAAGTTATTTTTTCTGAAAAAAGGGGCTGAATGAGATAAAAACACTCAATAAAGGTTAATTTTTCTAGCAATCAGCTTCCGACACATGTGACACATTTTTAAGGTTTGTGCACACACCTCACACGCACTGTGGCCACATAAAAACGCAACGTTTCGCCGCCGTTCCATGCAAATCGAACAACAATGTGCTTCTTCCATCTCAGCGAGACGATGCTCAAGGTACTTAACATGCTCTGAACTTGGTTGTCGCTGTTTGCCCATCAATTCGTGCCCGTCCGTTGTCACTTTATTGGTCACAAGCTTTAGGTAAAAAGAAATAATAAAATAAATTAAACAGTTGATAGTTGTAGTCTCTACAACATTAACATACGTTCATGTATACAAAACCTATAAAGTGTATCAAGTCACATTGTTAACAGTACCTGTACCATTTACACCAGTAACATTATGTAATATATGAAACTACTACTAGGCAAGGGAATCGTTATAATCAATTCGTCTTCGCATTGCAGCTAAATAAGATAAATTATTCAAACTCAGCGAAATGTTTTTTTTTCGTCAGCTACGAAATGTGTAAAACATGTCGGTAACGCAATCTCGCAATTCAAATGATTACGAGAAAGATACTTCAAAATTTGATTTTTTTCTTTCGTACGCGCTTCATGCGTGTAAAAACTTGGCTGCAAATAAACCTAAAAAAACTAATTTTGGCCTAACTTAGCCTCACTTACCTGTGGAATCTGAGGGGGGATAAGAGGAAAGTACGCAAGGGTATTGTATTCAGGGGTTTCCCTCGATCGAAAGGTCACTTACGTGTTTTCCTACAACTAGAAAAGCTGCACCTAACTACTGAACTACTTACATTAAAAATCTCTTCGCCTCCATATAGACGAAGTGATAATCATAATGGTGATAATCCGTAGATTTAAAAACATAGTAGACGTACACATACCTGGCCGCACTGCAAACATTTCTTCATTCTAGCAGCGCAATCTACGCACGCAATTTGGTGATTGCAGGGTTCGAAAATCACTGCAGGTGGAGCGTCGGAGCAAACTAGGCATTCGCTCAAACTCTTGTTATTTGGAACCAAAGACGGTGAAAGTGGAGGACTAGTCGTCACTCCCACCGCGCCGACCTCCGTACTGTCCTTATCATGCCCTCCCGTTGCCACTCCTTCTAGGTTTTCCCTAACTTCTTCAGTCCCTGCGGTGGGCAGAGTCAAGGGTGCGATGCCTTCACGTTCCGCTGGCAGCCGAACAGCCGTTTCTGTAACCGAAGCTGATTCTACCGGTGATGCCACACGCGGCCTATATTAGAAATAAATCAAAGGGTAGTAAATAATTTAAAAAAGATATTTCGAACAAGAAACTGATGTGACCGTTAGGAGTTCAAGCTTAATCGAAGTCTACAAACTCGAAGCAAATACAATAGAATCTCTTTATAACAAACCCATTGTGAAAAGGACAAAAAAAAGTTAGTCATACCCAAGATTTGTCAAATCAGACGACATTTCTATATATAAACATACCTCGGTATCTAAAAAAAAACGCTTACTACAGCCAAAAGTCGTTATTAAAGAGTTCGTTATAACGAGATTCTACTGCAATACAGGAAAATTACGTAAACATTCAAAGGACCATTTAAAAATGCGTGTGAAATACCCATAGATGAAAAAAAAATGAAGTTAATAAACAAAGTTTGCATATGATTTTCACGAAATTTCTCTCGAAGAAAACGAAGGGATTTTTAAACAAAATTTTCTTACGTTGTTGGATGATAGGAAAGTAAGACTTCCTGTAAGTATGGTTCCGGGATCAAATCCATTGCCGCTTTGCCTTTGCGATTCTTTTTGGTGACGTCGGAACCTTTCTGGACCAGAAAAGCGGCTAAAGAGATACCCAGAGCAGAATCTCGTTCTACGCCCTGACCCAACATTTCTTCATAGATCTGGAAGTAATTAACTTACAGATTAGTTTTTACAACATAAAAAGTAATATCTCAGCAACCACCGAAATGGTAAAAAAAGGAAATAAAATAACGAAAATAAATAAAGGAAATAAATGGTTATAAAATAACAGAACGATTACGGATTGTGCAAAACAAACAGCACAATTACTAGTCCCTGCCCCCGAAAGCTTCTCGCACCACCTTCCACCTATCTAAGATTTCAAACGGACGAAATAACTAGCTTACTCTATAAACAGTGGGTGCTTCACCCGGACATAATTCAGCTTTCAACGATGCGTGCTTTAGGCAAGCGACCAACAGAGCAGTGTCCCCATCTTCGTCCTCCTCCCTCAAACTAGCTCCTGCTTCAACCAACAATTCTACAAGTCCACAGTGTCCCTAGAATAAAACACTTCTTCATAGTATTTAAGTTGAAATTATAACGGAATGTTAACTGACTTGGGAAACCGCTAAATGTAATGGCGTCTGCTTCCGATTGTTGGCGATATCCACAGTCGCTTGCCCTTGCTGTAATAAAACTGCTGCAACCGCTTTATGACCGTTCAAACTTGCTAAATGTAACGCTGCAAAGCCATCGTCTTTTTTGACGTCTACAAGTTGCCGGCTCCGCCCTAATAGCCTTTCCACAGCGCTGCGGGGAGAAATACACAGATAAATAAATCAAGAAAAGTAAAACAAGCTTTATTCATCCTAACGACATAAAATAATATGGGTAATATATAATAATCTGAAAACGAGAGGCTGAAAAAACAGTAAATATACGAAATAATTTTTCTAGTAGACTTTTAACAGACGAAATATAGGAAACGTAAAATTAAATGAATTATAACGACGCAATGGGACTGATTTTCTAAGAACATAGAGAAAACAAATACTTACAAAGCGTTGCCTTTTAAAGCCGCGTGATGAAGTACATTAAAACCGCGTTTGTTCTTTAAAGTGAAGTCAACAGTTGGGGCAGCTACCAACAGATCCACAATGTCTGTATTTTCCTTGCCAATGGCATCATGTATTGCCGTATCTCCAAATGAATCCTTATACAATTGTAAAGGTCAACATATGTTGGATGGCGTAATGTTATTTCTTTAACGCTCTTACCTGCACATTTACGTTGCAGTTATGTGCCAATAAGACTTGAACACAATTCAAGTACTGCTTGTTCACAGCTACGTGCAAGGGTGTACACTTGCCACGATTGCTGCTATTAAGATGTGCTCCTGAAGTCAACAGTAACTCCATTACTTCGCTTTGATTCCTAAAAGCATAAAAAAATCAAATTATGCTCAAGAATTCGTTATCAAAATGCGAACAAGCAAGAAACAAACAAAAACTCAAACTATGATTTTACTCGTGTCTTATCTTGAGTTTCTTTAAATTTGTATATGCTCCAGTTACTTAAGAACCCTACTTATTTTATTTCTTTTAAATATAGTGATATTTCTATTCGTTTCATACCCAAAGGCAGCGTAGTGTAAAGCGCTATCCCCATCATCATCAGTTACTTCAGGATTGGCTCTCAACTGTAATAAAAGCCTCACAAGCTCAACATGTCCCTGATGGCATGCCACTTGGAGACAAGTTTTCCCTGAGCTTCGCCCATCGACATGATCAGGAAACTGTTGCAGCAAGTCACGAACTACGTCGATGTGCCCTTGTGCTGAAGCTCTGACTAGTCTTTCACAAATCTGTTCCGTGGACACGCCGCAACTTGGGTGGGTACTCGAACCCACCAAAAAATGTGACAAGAGTGATGCTAAAGGATCTAAAAAGAGGCGCATTATATTTTTTGTTTAAAAAAATCGACAAATCGTACTTGCGTGTTCTGCACGTTGATGCGCTTGTGCAGACATAGTGTTGCTCAGTTCGGTCGCCGATCCCGGTACAAGAGACAAACACAGTGGATTAAACGTCCACGTGTGTCCTTCCACATTTACTCTTGCATCGCCATCTGCGTATACTTTTGTAACTTTTCCCGTCTTGCCCAACGCCTGCAATAAAAAGACCAAACATTAAAAAAGAAAAAAAAAATTGTCAACTCATGCCAGCACTAGCAAATTTAACAGGAAGGCTAATAATTTTTCTAGCACGCATATTCACGTGAGACGCAGTAACTCTGTCACGACTGCTCGATTTATTCGAAAAGAAAATAAAATTTATTAAAACGAAAAATTTTTTACGTTTTTCATGACATCAATCCATTCGCCATGGCCGTGTTGCCACTCACGGACTTTAGCCATGTCATCTGATACACGGACGACGTCACCCACAGCTAACGCACACAATTTTGCTAAAGCGCGTGGATGAAATGTCCATCTATTATTGCAGCCCTCGTATTGCACTCGAATGTCCCCTCTTTCTGTCACCCGATGGACCGTCCCTTGTTGACCAATATATTCTGCCATTCGAGGATTCCAGCCCCCATGTCCTTCCTGCATCTCTTTGAGCGTTTCCACATCCACCACTACTTGCACTTTGTCCCCTACATTAAAAGTTGGTGTGCTGGGAGCGGTTTTTGGCGATCCAGGTCCCGGTGGCCGTAGACAACGCAGCTGTGGATCTCCTCCAGCCCCTATGAACAACATTAAATATTTTTACTCAGTCAGGAAATATAACTTAAAGTAATAATTAGAATATAAAATATATAACGACGACCAGAAGCATCAAAGAGTGAAAAACGTGATACAACAATGAAACATGTCTTTGACAACGTGGACAGATTTAACAAACTGTCAATTTCGTTCCTTTACAAGGAGTTCTTGTCATCTTGCTCAATTGGAGTATATGTTTATTTTTATTTTTACCAACTTAGCCTATCAACAAGCATAAATATTAAATGTTTCGTCTTCTCGGAAAATGTTTAATATTTCAAGTTAAAATAAAATCAAAAATTAAAGAAGACAAAACAGCGACAAAATTTACCTAAGACAGGAAGATGCTCCTTGTAGTAGTAGCCTCCTAGTGCAGGTTGTATCGCTCGTAAGTCCACTTTGCCTTTGTGACCTAAGCGATATACGTTCGTCGCTCCTGAAGCCCATGTAATGTGAGCTACAGAGCGCCCAGATTCATTATCCCAGCCACGTATATCAGTAATTCGTCCAATCTTCCCTTCGCCGCCATCTTGTTGACCCCAGTCCCAGTCTGGTCCCCGTACAACCTTACATCCCACAAACATTCCCCATAGCGGTATTTTCGTACTACTTTGTCGCTCCGAAACTTCAACTCTGCAACGAAACGAGAGAAAAGATAAGGAAAATAATTATTATGAATATTTATTTATTTTTTTTACAATAAACTACGTTTAACAGAAATAGCTAACGTTCTACAGACTAGAACACAAAATCGAGTGAAATTAAATGTAAATAAAATAACCACGTCACATACAAAGAGTAGAAAAAATACAAAAAATAGATTAGTAAAAATAAATATACAAACCCAAAATAATGTTTGATTATTAGAAGGTAACAACAAATTTAATCTTCTTATACCCAGCGGAAGATGCTGTCTCGAAGCGAAGAAAAGGATGAGCCAAATCATGTTTATCGGCCATGTAACACAGCGTACAAAGATCAAAGTCGCGGCATCTAAGACATTTCCAACGCATTCCAGCAATACCCTGCTTCTTACAACTGTCGCAGACAATATTAGGATGCTTCACACCTACAAAAATGTTAACAAATTTACTTAATATGACATGTGAATATTAAAATTAAATAAAGACATGAAATGGAGACAACGCATTTCTGTCTGGTGATTAACTTATTGAAAAACCATACCGATGGGACCATTATCCCAAATTTTAAGGTCGAAACAACCTTGGTACCCAATACGGTAGTTAGTACGAGCTCCCACATCCCACTGAACGACAACAGTTTTATCCGGACTAGTTGACGAGCCAGGTTTCCCTATTTCTACCACAGTCCCAACATATCCTTCACCTCCATCTTGATTGGCCCATTGCCAATCAGGTCCTCGTACAACTCGTAAGCCTACTTCCATTGCTCAGCAAGCTGAAAAACTCTGATGGACGTTTATATTATTACTCAATCGATGACTAATTTTACACGTTCTTACTTATAAAAATCTCGATTGTGCATTCACACAGTTGATTGTCTTGCAATGATTTATAACAACACTGGGTTCCTTTTCTCGTATTTTTCGTAGGAAGAAGAAGTCTAGAATAGAAACAAACTTAAAAACTGATTACTCAAACTTCATATTGCTAGCAACAAAATAGAACTTCTGTTTACTTTTCTTACGCGTATATAAGGTGGTGTAAGGCAGGTAAATTGTATTCACGATTAACGTCTGTTAGTATTAAGAAATCACAGGTTGTATCACTACTAGAACACCACGAATAATTTTTGTTTACTTTCCTCCATTACCAAACCCTAGGAGGCAAAAGGTTAACTGTAAAAGATAAGGTCTCTTTTGCATGTTGCAAACTATTTCAAGCGCTCCTTGCGACCAGCCTTTGTAACTAAAGGTATTCCTAATACGAAGGCTGCTACGCAATGAACGGCAGTCACGAAAATCTCTCACGTTAGGAATTTCTTTTCTTTTATGCATTTTTATAACTAAAAAATAGTTTAAGTCAAACATCCTTTCCATTAGAAATATGTGGCATTATGGTAACCAGACATATTATATTGGCTTTTCCGGCTTCAGCATAGCTCTATGATCTCGTTGTTCGATTTAAATAAGTTGGCATTTTGTGTTTTCTCTTTGCTCCATCGACGGTACTTCAAATATCCGCATTTGCGTATTCTCGCTCCTTTTACGACATTTTCAGATTTCTTACACTTATACATGCTTTTCGCGTTATTTATCGTGTGTGTCGATTTAGCTCTCCTGATCCGGATTCTGGCCGAACTTATTCGACTGTTATACGTCACTTTGTCTTCATTAACATGCATGTTTGATAAAAAATAAAATACAACTCTTATGTATACATGGTATAGTGTATGCCAGCTGCAATAAATAGCGAGCAAGAGAACAGAACATAATAAGGGGAAGAAAATTACAGGGCTGTACAATAGAGTACAATAGCACATACAATGTCTTAAGAAAGTCTGAACAAGATTCTCCCTTAGAAAAAAATAAAATAATCAAGAGGTGGGCACACAAGCTCAAAAGCAGGCAGTGGGAACTAAGAAAAAAAAATCCCCCAAGAAAAAAAAAAAAAGAAAAAATCACTTGCTATCGGTTTCTGAAATAAATCCTTCCCTTCAATGCAAAGGATTCACTTGGCATAGTTACCAAGTGTTTGCATAGAAGAAAAAAAATTATCACCACTTTTTCTCCCGAAAATGAATATTTCTTCCAAACTTATTGGAGAAATTTCGTCATCCCTCTTCTCTTTCTATAACTTAGCTGAGATTATGAAGAAATGAAGACAAATGAACAGAATACGCGGCAGGAAAATGCACTAAACTCGATTTCTTGCAGTTGCTGGACGTGCTGGCTAATAAAAAAGGGCGCGAAATTTGCGTTAGGGTGTAAACGGATTCAAAATCTTGCAGAAAAAAATACTTGTAATAATTTCTCAAGCGTTTCACAGCTCCATTTCTGTACCTCCAAGAATGCAAGATAAACCCTTAGCACCCCTTCGCAATAGTAGTTTTTACTCTTTTAAGTCGTTTATGAATCCCTTCTCCCCAAACTCTTGTAAAGCAATTAAAATACTTTTTTTTTGCCCTCGTCTTTTTCCTCCTACTTCGCTGGATTAAAAAACCAAACTAATTCCTTCCGTTTTAATCCCAAACTCAGCTAGTTACTAATTCAGCTTTGTCCCATGCCAGCGACAATCTTCTTGCGCGCTTTCAAAGCTGCCAATTCTGCGTCAGACATAACGCCAGGAACCACTTGGCCTGCTGCGGCAGCCGCTGCCGCCGCTGCTGCTGCGTGGTGTTGGCCAGCCCGGATAGGTTTAGCAATCTGGGCAGCATGGCCTCTCCTGGCCAAGTTCTTTTGCCTTACTGCTTCTTTGATACGGTCAACTTCGTATTGGTAGCGTTTTCTGTCACGCATAGCGCCTTCCTTAGCTTCTTTCAGCGCTGTCTCGAGTGCTTTGACGCGCTCCATCGTTGCTCGCAGACGTTTTTCAAGTTTGGGTAACTCGCAGCGCAAGTCTGCGTTATCGCGTACCAACTGCTTGTGAACCTACAAAAAAAGAAAGCTTAGTACCCTTTCAAAATGGTGAAGCAAGCTATATCAGCGAATCGAAGTTTGCAAAATCATGTAAAGTATGAACATGTTAAGTTGTCCACAAATAAAAACTTATCCACTGAAAATTTTTATGTCTTACTTTAGTAAGCTGATCCAAGTTATTTTCCAAGAAGGAAATTTTCTGCTTTTGGGCTAAGGAACCGCCCGCTTCGTCGGCTTCTTCGCCGGCTAAGGATTTCTTCACACGTGAATGTAAATCCTGTACGAAAAGTTTGCGCAGATTGTGCAAAGTTTGTAATTCCTTGGCCACCGTCTCCTCCAAACCTTTCAGATCCTGTCGCGCTTGTTCGCGTCTCTCATGAGCCAACCTGCAATATGTAAAATATGGAGGTAAAATACACAAAAAATGGCACAAAATTAGTTTTAAAAAATATAACACTAAAAAGATCCTTTGCGAAGCCTTCCAAGTAACTTGCAATATTTTTTTAAGAAATCAGCGAGGAAACCTTGCCAAAAAAGCACAGTTTTGTCAACTTACATGAGTTCTTGCAACTTCTGACTCTTATCGTGCTCTTCTTGTTTAAGTTTTTCGTAATCACGTTGCAGCTGCTCTTGGGCTAGACTCATTTCGCGATTTGAACTAAAAAAAGAATAAATTAAAATAATGTTTTTTTTTTTGTTACTGTTGTAGTGAATTAAAAATACTCTCGGAGTTGTTCAATTGCAGCCTGTTTTTCGGTGATTTCGTCCCTTAACGTCGCGACTTGTTTTTGGTGCGCTTCCCTGTGTTGGTCGATTTGCTGCTCCAATGCTTCTTTCATCCGTAATGCGGCCTCCTGTTCCACCGCCTTTGCTTGGGAACTCATGGTCTGCATATGTTCTGCTGCTTTGAGTTTGGCGCATTCCTCATTAAGCGCATCCACAGCTTCTTCCAAGCTTCTCTTCTTGTTTTCTACGTCTCGCATGGATTCCTGCAACGCTCGCATTTTCGCTTCATGTTGAGAAACGAGCAATCGACACTCTTGCAATTCCTTTTCCGATTCTTCCATCTAAATGCACAATTCTTTTTATTTAATTAACTTTTTTAAATAGGTTATAACTAACCTTTTTGTTGCAGTCAGACTGGAACACTTCTAGGGTCTGACAACGCTGTACCAAGTTTTTCACTTCCGACTTCATCTTAGAAATGTACAATCGCGCGACAGTGAATTCTTCTTCGATTTTGTTACCAGCGTCACTTCCGGCGCTTAAGGCATTCTGCAAAAAGATCCTCCTTGTTTTAAACCCCTTCATCATGTGTAAGATCTCATTTTACCTTGACGTCGACACCAGTTCCACCAATCGAAGCACCCATTTCGCCTAAATCCTTCAGCAAGTTGGTCAGCATATCCGTGATGCGCTTTTTCTGAATCGTGGACATATCTTTCAATTGTTGCAGTTCCGAGGAGGTCGTATTCAGCATGCTCTGCAAAAAAACAATTAACATTAATACCGTATAATCTCGCTATAACGTACACGCAGCGGGACGGAAAATTTGTACGTTATAGACGATTGTATGTAATAGCTAATATTGAGTTGATACAATATATACTGATACTTTTAGCTTCTCACAAAACATAATAATAATAAGCAATTTCAGATCCTATGGACTAGCAATGAGTTTCCGAATAAACAAACAATTTACTTGTTTTTGAGTAAGTTCTTCAGACAACGCTTCATAATCTCGGTTCTTGGTTTCGACTTCCTGGGACTTTTGGTCATAATTGACGGCCAATTCTTCCAAAGCTTGAAGCACTTCCTTGACTTCCTCCTTTGCAGATTCGTTCTCAGCCTAAAACCGTTTTCAATTAGTTACCGATTCGTGAATTAATGTCTACATAAAAAACAATAATATCTACTGTACAAAATACACTGGATTTTGATAATTTAAAATCCGAAGCGAACTAGTTGTACAGTTCATAATTTCGCGTCAACGGCAAGGACAGAATAATAATTCCGTTCTCAGTTCAAAAGGTTTCTTTTGACAACCTCTAAAAAAACAACGGAAAACTTGTGGGGTCTTACCGCTGAACGCGATATACTATTTACTGGAATCAATAGTTTCGAGCTATTTGAGAGCTAGAATGGCCAAGAAATCTAAAAACGGGTGGAAAAACCTCGGACAATACGCACTCGCTACGTTATTTGATTCGCCCATTTACGTCCGTTGTCGGATTTTTTGGGCTTAATGCAACTGCGTTATCATTAAATGAGCAAGCATTACTATTTAACTGTATTTACTTGTTAACATAAATGTTAATGTCTTAATGATTACTTGGATACGATTCATCTCTTGCTGTAATGACTCATAATCCCGTCGAGTGGCAGCAATCAATTCTTCCTGTTCCAAGATTTGCTCCTTTAGTTTCTCCACGTACTGGCTCTGCTGGTTGATCTCCTCGTCTTTTTCATCCAGCTGCTGGTACAAACGCTCTCTTTCGCTCTCATCCATCACGCTGACAGCCATAGGAACTGCAGGAACGGGCGCCAAGCCGACAGGCGGAGCTCCCGAGTCGGACAAACTGATGACCGACGCTTCCATTTCTTTCAAATTAATCTATAGAGAGAACAGTTAAAAAATGGGAGTGGCTTTCCTCCTTTAAGTACTTTCAGTGTTCTGAAGGTATTTATTATTATTACTGCTATTGTGAACTACAACTATTATCTTTGTCGAAATAACAAAAGATGATGTAAATGATGAGAACAATTTCATCGGGGACGAAATAGACAGCAATTCTAGTATTACCTGTTCATCTTCTTTAACTGGCTCTCCAGCGCGCCATCTAACCAATTCCGCTTCCAGTTTCTCAAGTTTGAGTTTGTAACGCGCGGCTTTCTCCTTCTCCTTCTCGTAACGACGTTTCCATTCTTCCGCGGTCAATTCTTCGTTGACCGTTACCGAGTTCTTGATAGTCTTGGCACGACGACCGAAATCCAACGTCGATTTCGTCTCGGCTTCGTTAAATGAGGCGGGGGAGCAGCAAATGACAATGGTTGTACGCGCATTACCTCCCAAAGATTCTTGCAGGATACGAGTCAGTTTAGAGTCACGGTAGGGAATATGTGATTTCTATAAAACACAAAATCAACCAGCTTTATTGCTGCACAATTACAACAATAGAGTAAAGTAGATGCGACAAACTTTGCAACATAATTTATTTGCGAAAGTTGCGGATTTTTTAGATGAATATGAAAAAATAAAAAAGAAACGAAGACAAAAATACGGAATAAAAGCATTAAATATACTTACATTTCCGTCCGCAAGGGCTGAAATGACATTACCCAAGGCAGAGAGTGACTTATTAATATTTTTCGCCTCATCTAACACTGTTCCTTCAGCACCCGTTTTGCTAACCTATAAAATGAAACTGTAAAATTGGTTTCTGCGTCAAGATATTTTTTTTTTTACTTTTTCACTACCAGCCAAGTCGACTAGGTACAGTTTACCAGATAATTTCTTCTGGTTTTCTAAATGCTCTTGTTTCACGTTAATAAGAAACACTGAGTGACTTCTGGAGCTGTGTTCGTTCATATCTGCAAAAGTAACCAAAACAGGTCAATGACCATTAGGTCAAGGATTAGGACATTTCATAGCATATCTGCGCGTCTGTCTTTATACATCTTTTCAAAGCAGGGAAGTTACAAGTATTTTCACGATACAAATCTGATTATGGAAAACGTTGATTTCAGAACTCAAAAGGAAGACCTTACTCGTGACGGCAATGTGTCGGTTAGATTTTCCCTCTTCAATGACTTCAAAGACTTCTTCAGGCGAAGAGACGAATCTTTCTGTGGCTCCTTTCACAAAAGGAATACGGTTCTTATCTTCATGGACGCTTAAGTTCACCTTTGAAACTATTCAACACAAAGAAACCACATCAAACGAAAGCCGAAGAAGTTTTTCTCTTTTTTCTTGTATTAGTTCCTCTTCTTCTATACTGGCATTTTTTAAGATTTCTTACCATCCAAAAGGTCCCGGATTTTATCCATGTAGATTTCAAAATAGGAAACTTTAATATGGAACTCTATGTTCTCTTCCATGGAATAAATATGGTTGAAAATATCGTTCACGATACGAGGAATAATGCCCTGTAATTGCGGGTCGCCCAACAAACCCTCCATTGTGTGAGTTTTACCCGAAGACGTTTGTCCGTAGGCGAAGATGGTTCCATTGTAGCCATGCAACACATCTAAGAGAGGGAAAAAACATATATTAAATAGCCCATAAATAAAAAAAAGAAAAGTTTGATATGCGCTGATACCTTTGACGATGCTTTTAGCAGCTTCACTGTAGACCTTTTCTTGGGTGGCGTTCGGTTTGAAAACCTTGTCGAACACATAAAGTTTGCCCTAAACGAGAGAGGTGAGCTCATAATGGGTAAAAATCGATACGATATTCTCTCGCAAAATAACCTCTGACTAAGGCCATAACTTTTGGGCGATGGCCTGCAAAGCCACCCAAATTTCATGCATATTTTCACCCTCATTTTATTTGCATTCTCTTCTAGTGCTTGGTTGAAAAAGAAGAAGGAAGAAGGGCAGATAGATAAAAACTGAAGGAAGAAGATCACCGAAGGAAGTTCGACTTGATTGGTCAAGCAAAACACTATTAAAACATGGTAGGCTAGGAAACCGCTTTCGGTGGATAATTTTGGAAGCAGTCGAGAAGAAAGTTGGTCCCGAGCCACGCAAATTTTGTCACTTGCCAAACATGACGCGATAAGCACATGAATATGAGTCACATAAAAGGTATACTTGTTAAAAGAATTTAAATATCTATTAAGATCACGTAGAACAAAAGGACGAAAAGAGATGCGAAAACAAAGGATAGTTTAAGTTGAAATTACAATTAAAACAGGTTAACTATATCTTGTACTTTTAAGAAAACAAAAGCAGTAACAAAAACAGCAACATAACAACAGCAAGGAGTCGATAATCCGTTTCTTATCAAAGAAGGGATAAGGATAAATATCCAGACTCTTGGGTTATAGGGACTCTTAGGTCTTACGAATAATCCTCTATGACACCGCAATTATCTCGGAACTTTCCCAATTCCTAAATTTTCTATAACTAGAGATTAAAAAGATCTAGCCTTAAAATTACTTTTACCTCAGAGAAACTTTCTTTTTCGCAAGACTCATAGAACAATATTATTGGAAAATACTTTTTTAGAAATAAAGGAAATAAAATATCCAAATGAATGCCAATTCGATCTACTTTTTTATAAAAATTATTATGAAAGCTTAGAACTGAAAACTGAATTATTCAACCAAATTAGTATTTTTAAATTACTATTAGTTCTTTTCGAACAAAATGAATTAAAAATTTTGATTTACCCCAATAGTAACACACTGGTCGTCGTTTCCACTGGGAAATTTGCAGACAAATTTTGAACCAGCTTTTTCTTCGGCGTCGTTAAGGGGCCGGAAACGACAAACGACCTACAATGTACAAATTATTGTAAACAAAGTTGCAAAACATCCTTCGTCAAAAAATTGTGTTTATTAAGGTGCAAAAACTGGATGAGATAAAGGTCATGCTTGACTGCAAGTCGGCGACGAAAAACAGTTTTCACTCACCCTAATACTATCTTCAGCGGAGACTTCTCTTTCAGCCGCCATTTCGCGGTGTTTTTCAATTAGCACGATGTCAAAAGATCCGAGTCAGTCTATCGTGTGAGGTTTAAATTAAAATCTACAAAATCCCAGAAAATAAATAGACCACCCCCACAAAAACAAGGGCGTCGACTTGCCAGGGAATAAGTGCGAGCTAGCCGGCACTGCAGTGAACCATCCCACCAGGCTTAATTTAAAACCCTAAGGGCAAATAGATACAGATGAAGAATTAGTACAAGAAAACTAACATACATAGAAACACGCCACTTTCTGCCCCTTCATAACCTTATATAAGCATACGAAACCCACAATAATGACAGTGATACTGTACATTTATAGCAAGATTGACACACTCATCACGAAATACGCCATAACTGCGATCCAAAATGGCGTTATGCAAGTCTTTCTTATATAACGAGTTTAATGTTGCAAAAACTATACGCCTAATTGTTTTCGTGTAAAAATGTGAAGTATTTATAGAAAATATTCGTTGCCTTAAAAATAATTTGAAGATCAAAAGCTTAACTTGTGGAATTTCTGCGTAAGTTTCGACTGTGCCCGCTATGGCAAGCAATGCTCACTTTTGGATAGAATTAAAATCACGCTAACAGTTGTCTTGTGACTGAGTGATTTCGTTTTATTTTATTATTTTATATTATTTAATTTTATTTATTATTCTTATTATTACTTTTTTTACAATATCAACGTTTTCCACGATAACTGATAGAGCTTTAGAGTATCAAAAAATCCAGAAAATGCGCGGCAGGGCTGCGCTGCTCCTTACCGTTTGCAGATCAGGAAATCCATAACGAGTATAGTCGCTTAGTTCCGTGTCGCGACACACAAAAACTTCTTGACGTAAGCTGGTGAAATCACCTCAAGTCACGGTCCAAAAAGGCCTACACGCAAACTTGGAAGCTAATATGTTGTGCTATACTCGAACGAATGCAATCTTCGGGAGGTGGAGAAAACTTGAAAAGAGCACTAACTTCAAAGCGCAAAAACAATAAAATAGGCCAATAAAGCTTTGTTCCCCTCCAAAATGTTCTGTTAAGGGCTCTTTGCGGTCTAAAGCGATCGGAAGGTAAACAACCTTCAAAACCTTTCTTCGAGGGTGTCCACAGCAATGAGGATCTCACATGCTTCTTGGCTTGAGCCAAGCCACAAATGTGTTTGCTTGCAATAGAGGAACTTCACATTACAAGGAAAAAGCTTCCAAACACCAGTAAGAAAGCCTCCAAATTCGCTGTCAGTCCCCTCTTTGTATCACGAAATGCATCGATCCGCTGCGCTGCGCTTGCCCGAGTTTGTCCCGAATTAACAGCTTAGGTCCCGCTCGAAAAAAATTCACCCAATGACTTCCAGGAATAATAGCAACATCATAAAAACCCACTTGAAAAGTCCACTGTAATTTCAGATTACGTATCATAGCATTTACTCATACTAAAGTATTCTGTAGAGAAAATCGCGAAAATAAAATATTACTAGAATTAAATTCATTATTTTATAGCAATATTTTAACTTTTGTTGTAATAAAGTAATCTCAATTATGTTCTACTTGTGTGTATCGTATACATACAAAAAATCATTTTGTACAGAGAAAAAGCGGAAGACTATGCTCAAATGGTAGCACGTTTGCAGAAGCTTGCAACAACTGTTTACTAAGGACGTTTACTAAGCACGTAGGGAGAACTGCGCCATTCCACTTGCTCTTTTTTTTCTTTTTTCTTTTTTTTTACCTTAATTAAAGCAGAGCTACTGTTTTCGTTTTGCTGAAAAACGGAAGCAATAATCGGACTTCATTAACGGCAGTCTCAAGTAGCCTATATGAAAAACCGTCAAGGCGTATCAAAAGAAATATTTCCACCTTCGCGGAATAAAATTCTCTCAGAGAAGTAGGAATATCATGAAGGTTCGGGAAACCTGCATTACGATTTCTTTATTCTTATTTTCTTGCATGATTTGTTAACTGAGGATCTTAGAATTGCTTGGATGATACTGTCTTTGAAAACAAACTAAAAAAGTGTACGAACTACGTATACTTTTTAACTTTCAAGAACCGCTTGTTTACATGTCCATTTTTTGTTTAAGCGGTCGTTAGATTTCACAAGTGATCCGAGTTGTATATAATCATGCATGAACGATTGCTTTTTTGTGGATAGATAATTAATAATAGCTAACGAATCGAACCAAAGAAAAACTGCACGGCAACGAGAATGCCGGAAGACGTAAAAAAAAGAACTTCATTAGGTGGTATAGAATAAAAGAAAACCTCCTTAGGGTTAAAACACGCTGTATTGGCAGCATCCATTCAACCCTTTCATATCCACCATACATAACACGATTTCTTAATATTTCTGTCACGGACGCAGCACAAATGCTCCTTCTCCAGATGGGGTAGGAAAAACAACAGGAAAAATAAGTGTAAAGGGTGGGGGTAACGCAACAAAAATAACAGTATCTGTTTCTGAAACTATATACACATACAAGACATCTATTGCTCTGTATGCCTCTGTCCCTGTCCTTGGTTGTTTCTAGCAATCTTTTCCATTTCTGCTCGCTCATTAAAAATTTTTCGGCTATAAGACAATCTTCTAGATGACATAATACTAGAACGTAAGACTTGTCTGCCAGGCCAGCAAAAAATACTTGCGTTTGATTTTTTCCTTTTAATAAGAACGTTAAAATTTTAAAACTTATAAATGAACCAAAAAGTCAAAGGAAAACACTTGTACATTTCGCCGTTAAATTTTTATTTCTTCCCTATGAAAAAAGTCGTTTTTAAAAAGTGTTTAGGCGCCTTTGGCTGGGTGATGATGACCGTCGGGGTGGAGAGTCTTCACCAGTTTCATTAAACCGTCCGTGGACATAGACTTGGGTCGTTCCAAAGGCAAGCCCAAGGCGCGGTCCCATACTAAGGAAGCCAACGTGCCCAAAGCTCGGGAAACGCCAAAGAGGACAGTGTAATAGTTCATTTCCATCATGCCGTAGTGTTGCAGCAATACACCAGAGTGGGCGTCAACATTAGGCCATGGGTTCTTGACTTTGCCAGTATCGAGGAGGATCGGTGGGACGATATCGTAGAGCTGCGCAACCAAGCGGAACATTTTGTCATCAGGCAGGTGTTTCAGAGCGAATTCGCGTTGGCAAGTGTAACGAGGGTCGGTTTTACGCAAAACGGCATGTCCGTAACCGGGAACGACTTGGCCTGAGGCTAACTGCTGTTTAATGAAGCTGGTAAGCTGCTCAGTGCTGGCATCCAAACCCAAAGCGTTGACAATCTTGGTCAAAAATACCAAAACCTGTTCACAAGAAATAAAGAAATCATAAAATATGTGAATGAGTCAAAACACAACGGAAAACCAATCGACATATTATTATCAAAAAGCTTCTGTTGAAACGCTCATTATTTTGTCTGACAATTTCCATATGATATCACAAGTGACACAAAATCAAGTAAATAAACAAAAGTGTGAACGACCAAAACGAATTAAATAAAAAATAAAATAACCAATTTATATAACAAAATCTGTAGAAAAACAAAATTACTTCTTGATTGGCAAGACCGTGCAAAGGTCCAGCTAAGCCGTTCATGCCAGCGGAGAAGGAGAGGTAAGGATCGGAAAGGGCGGAGCCCACCAAGTGGACGGTATGGGCGCTGACGTTGCCGCCTTCATGGTCGCTGTGGATGGTCAGGTACAGGCGCATGAGCTCGGTGAATTGTGGGTCAGTGTAGCCCAACATGGAGGAGAAATTGGCGCTCCAGTCTTTGGCTGGGTCAATGGCACCAATCGAAGAGCCGTCGCGGTACAGATTGCGGTAAATGGTGGCAGCAACGGTGGGCAATTTGGCAATCAAATTCATGGAATCTTCGTAGACGTATTCCCAGTACTTGCTCTTGTGTACGCCCTCCGCGTATGCTTTCGCGAACTTGGATTCCGAGTTCAAAGCAGTGATGGCCGCGGAAAATTGGGACATCGGGTGCAAGTGGGAGGGGAAGTTATTCAACATCGTAACGACGTGCGAAGGCAGGTCAGCGCGTTCCGCCCATTCCTTAGAGATAGCTGCCACCTAATATCAGACAAAAAAATACTATTTTAACAAATGATCATTATAGCTCTGTTATCTTAAAAAAAAGATAGGGCAACAGATATCACAAACTGTCACAGTGACACTGAAACTGTAAAAAACACTACAATAACCAAAGGCATTCTTATAGCATGGTAATTAGCCTGGAACTGTTTTACCGTGCCACTTTCTATGACAATTTCCTTTAAATAAAATTCGGGTGAGACATTTTCTCAAGAAATTTTGGCTGATTTTCTTCAAAAGTATCACGATACGCAATCTTAGTCTGACACTAGATAGGGAACATAAATTACTAAAAATGACACCCTAACTGGTGAATGAGACGTGAAAGTGTGGGAAAGTGACCTACTTCAGTTGACCGGTTTGTACCGACTTTTTCGCATACTTCAACTTATTTCGTGCCTTCTTTAGAGGTTGATTCTTATTCGTTCAAAGTTTATCATATCAGGAGAAATTTTACGACGAGGATAAAAATAGACTACATTAATATATTTCTGAAAGCTCATAACAAATATGATTTCTTATTGCGAACCTTTGTCGCAAGTCAACTTCAGAACTGGGAAACCTACATGGTCAGATTTTTTTTCAACAATAATAACAATTATAATTATGCGCTCAATTCTGTTTACGGAAGAAGGTACCTCACTCATTTGACTGGCATGATTATAAGATATTTTACTGTAGGAGATTTTGTTTCTTGAATTAACAAACGAACGGCTACACTAAGCCAAGTTCACACTGTTTGAAATGAAAAAAAGGTAGGACAACGGTCAGAATAAAATTCAAAGGACTTTACTTGTTGCTCAGTTGGAACATCCCCGGTGATCAAGAGCCAAAAGAGACCTTCAGGTAAGGGTTCCTCTCCTCCTTTGGCTTTAGGCAAGATACGCTGGCATTCCGGGATGGAATATCCGCGGAAACGAATACCTTCCTCCGCGTCCAAGACGGAAGTCTCAGTCACTAAACCTTTCATGCCTCGCATACCACCGTACAACTGATCAACTTGGATTTCTCCAATTTTGACGTGGCCATGTTCCTTACGAAATCGCTTGACTCGGTCTTGTTCCAATGGGATCTTGTTAGCTAAGACGTTCTTCAGATCCGTGGATTCCGAAGAATAGGCTCGGCACACCGCAGCTACGCTTCCCTAATAGACGAAAAAATAAAATTTAATATGCTGAACAACAATCACTTCTGAAGTTGGTGGGTCCCTTCAATAAGCATAGAACTGAATGGACACTGGTCAAGAAGAAAGTGAAACAGGTTTGCATGTTAAGTAACGGCAACTGAAACAGTGTTTTTTATTTACTTGTTGCGGACTCCAGACTTTAGGCAACAATGCGCGAAACAATGCCATTATCAGCTATATTTCTTCGAAACAGCAGCCAAATACAAAGCAAATTCCTCCCGGTATCACCTGACGGACGGAGAAGCTCCGGAACTCTTCAACGTTGCCACTGGCCTTAAAAGGTCACTGTATATTTTGGTACTCTTCGTATTATATAAACAGCTTATTCCAAACATTTCTCTCAAATAAAAAATATGTAATCAATATAGAAAAAGGTCTGCGAAGGGTTATTTGTGGATATACCTAAACATGGCAGTGCTGCACTTCTGATGTCAACAATTCTATATATTGGATGGATAAGCAGTTTCTATGGGAGATGAAGCCACTAATTGTCGCTTTTCTGAAACCTTGTGAGCCTGCTCGTTTGACAAGCTTCCATGTCTTGCCGCAGACAACAGTGTGGAGTCTTGTAGCTATTTGATCCTGATCATCGCAAACGGATCACTATTCTTCGGATCATGGATCTTTGTACAACGAACCATAGTAAACGAGCAACGGGTCCTTTACTACGGCCAGAGGAAACCTAGCCGCGATTTTACTGTTTTTAATAAAATAATTTACATTTTGCAGTAAATCATGTGGACTCCCTCAGGAAGGTTCTGCATCATAATCACAACGGGCACAGATCCGTCTAGGATCGTGATCTATATCCGTGCAAGCTTAGCAACTAAGCAAGAGTTCAAATCGGATCCTGAATGAAAGTCGTAAAAAAAGAAGAGATGCAAGTCCCGCTCAAATACGGGAACTAAACTTTGCCAGGAGATGGCAGCGTATGACAGGGGAAAAGGCAAGATTTGGCTCACTAAAGACGTCTTTTAACGTCGTGTTTTGGAAGAGGGAACTGCGCTGGATTCTCAACATTAAAAAATGGCTTTAGCTTCTTGTGATACTTTCGTGGTCTTGCCTCCCTTTACTAAAGATGGGAGTATTATTTTTGGTAAAAATTCAGATCGCCCGTCGGGTGAAATCCAAGAATTGATATATGTCGAACCTCAATCATTCCCTGAAGGCTCTTCTCTTCAGGTAAGCTTACTATTTTTTATTAAAAGTGAACAGAAAAAAATTGCAGTGTACTTTTGTCGGTTACAATGTCTTTTAAACGACCGTATAATTGAAAATAGCCTTATTATTGCAGAATTTAACAATAGTTGTTGCGTTTAAGATGGCTAGCTGCCAGAAAGTTACATTGCGTATGTCGGTATTTGGCCTGAAAATTAAGTCTGAAAAAGTTTTTGCTTGATTGTTCTCGAACATTTCACTTTCATCGCCAGAGATGAAAAATCCATTTGAAAAATCCATATAGCCTATTAAGCTCATGTAGTCTAATTAAATTAATTTCATACGCTGGGTCCCTAGGGTTTTGTCCAGCGAGTAAAATCGAGCAGGTCATCGAGTTAGATTAAATTCGTAAATTCCTTTAACAATTATATTTTCTTTAAATACTTCAAAACTCTGTAACTGTTGTCTCTTTGTTGTTGTATTGCTTTGTAGTGCACTTATATTAGCATCCCACAAGCCAAATCAACCTATGGAGTTTTTCTCTCGAAACCAATATGGATGTGGGGAGCCGAAATGGGGGCGAATGATCAAGGGGTAGTTATCGGCAATGAAGCTGTCTATACTAAGTTGGAAAGCTCCGAAGACTCTGTCAAGAAATTGCTGGGAATGGATCTAGTCAGGTCAGTAGAAATTTTCTTGCTTAATATTCCGTGTTCCAGGGGACACAAAATATCTTTAACATTCTACGGTCCTGTGGACACTTCGCACTCGTTAATTTTTTATAAAACCTGTAGAGTAGACCCTCAAATCAGGGAGGGTTTCAGCTAACGATAAGTTGGGATCAAACAAGGCTTAGTTTACGATAGAATTTAATTCACAGTGGAGTTCGTTATGCCCCATGGAATTTGGAAAAATTTTCGTTTTCCTGTTATCGTTGCCGCTTAACATGGACGAAAAAAAAATCAGTCAAATTTACTAGGGCAGCCGTCATTAACAGAAACGAAACTAACCACGCCCTAGTGAATAGTATGCAATAAAGGAAAGGAAATCCGAGACATTTTCGTCGATTTTTTTCAGTGCCATTTAATTCCGTATCGCATATTTTCATAACCCATTTTCATACTTAACTTACGTCCCTGGTTAATTTTCGTTTAATTTTGTCTGATTTAATCTGTAATCTTGCCCGTCGATTTCAGCAAATCTTTCACGTGTGAATTTAAACAAACGTTTGGGTAGTTGTGTAGGATCAGGAAAGAAATTTAAACAGGAAGAAGCTGTCCTTGCAGTATTTAAATTGAACTTCATCTTAAGCTGGGAATCCACTGTAATTGGGAAATCACATTGTTGGAGTTTTGTTGTAACAGCTTTCGCATTGGTTTAGGCTGGGATTAGAAAGAGGCCGCACTGCTAAAGAAGCATTGGAAATTATTACTAGTCTCTTGGAAGAATTTGGCCAAGGCGGGGCTTGTTCTAATTTGCCTTGTTACGAGAACTGGACCTATCACAACTCATTCATGATTGCGGATCCAAAAGATGTTTTTGTATTGGAGACTGCTGGTACTTTATGGGCTGCCGAGAAAGTTACTAGTAAATGGAAACAATTATAGAAAAACGTAACTATGTTTCATGTTCTTTTGTTCGCATTTTTAGGTAGATTTCGTAATATTTCTAATTGTCTTTCCATTGGTACGAAAATTGATCTCTGTTCAAAAGACCTGAAAGCTAAAGCAGAGGAACTGAAACTTTGGGATGGACAAGTAATGTTTTCATGTTTTCCTTCTGATTTCATTAGTTTTCGTACCGTGTTGTTTTCCTACCCTTAATTAAAGTGTTCTTTCTGGTTAGGGAGAGTTTAATTTTGCGGATGTGTTTGCTACGTCGTCACCGGATCAATGCGACCGTTACGTCAAAGGTCAAGAGTTGCTTCAACGCCTCGTTGATGGAGAAGGCCAATTTACGCCGCAAGTTATGTTCAACATTCTCAGAGACGAGCCTTCGGGCATTTGCATGTCTGAGGGTGATTTTGTCACTGCCAGCTGCCAAGTGTCTTTTCTGAGTGACACCAAGCCGTGCGTTCATTGGATGACGGGTACTCCCGATCCTGTTTCATCTGTTTTCAAACCTTTCGTATTTACGAGCAACATGAAGGGTTCACGTCACACCATCTCTGCTGACGTAAGAAGCGTTTTCTTTTCTTGTTGGAGTTTTACGTTACGTTACTAACTTACGTCCGTTGTTTTCATCAGATGTATACATATTTCGTTAGTGGATGATTATTATGTTTCGGAACGTTTTTGTCTTGATGCTAAATGAAAGCTGTAGTTACGTAGTTGTCTAACGTCCCAGGTTTTCCCGAGAGAAGCTTTTACCGTATTCTTCGTTCACTCGGGTTCCTGGGTATTGTTACGTTGCACTTCGTGATCTCAAATTCTTTAAATGACTGATATCGTTGCTAACCGAATTAGCAAATTGTTATACATTAATGTTTATTCTTTCATGAGAGCGTCGTAAAATCTCGCATGCTATAGTCCCGACTAGTATGCTTGTGACCGTTTTATTCTGTCAAGAAAATGTGTTAGTTATCTAACTAAGCCTAGTACTTATTGGAGAAATTAACTTTCGTTTGAAAAAATTGTGGGAGTTCGCTAACATAAACTTTTATCTGTTTGGAGTTCAGTAACGATAAAAGTGACAGGGACTTTTAAAAGAAATCTAAATGTCACAAATACGTGAATTAGTATTTCTTTAACCTGTGAGCAGTTTACATTGCTTGCTATTTGCACGGCTTTTCGGGCATGTTAAAGAAGTGTTACCTTACCTACGTTTGTGCCTGCTGTAGCTAGCATCACTTCATGTGTTAGTGTAGTTTTAATATGTCAGGATGGCCGAGCGGTCTAAGGCGCCAGACTCAAGCGAAAGCTTACACCTATAGAAGGGTGGCTGTGAATTCTGGTCTTCGAAAGAAGGCGTGGGTTCAAATCCCACTCCTGACATACTTTTTCATGTCTTTAATTATTTTTTCTCCATTTAGTTAATTTAAACATTATACAAAACTATATATCAGAGGACTTTTTTTTATTAATTAGAAACTTCTTAAATTTCGAGGATTAGCTTGTAGTCCTAGAATTTAAGCAAACATTCAAGGGGGAGGGGAGCGTTGTATTGATGATTTTTTAGTAGGCAAAATGGTTAATGCAATTCTATGAAGTTTTGAATTTATTTTTTGGTGCAACTGAAATTGTAATTCAGTTTACAGAAATGGACGTGTATGCATTTATCCCAGTTTCCACTAACCTTTCAGGCCTGGTCTAGGCTAACCTCTTATGGTGAATTACATGTTAACATTTTCTGATGATTGTGCTGTAAATATTGTTTTGAATTCCTACTTGTGAAATGGAATTTCAACTTTCGTGTTTACGACAAGTCGGAATCTCAGTGAAAAAAAAAAAAATAATTGAAAATTTGCTGCGTATCTTTACACGATATTTTTTAATTATTATTATTTGTTGTTGTTCACAGGGCACGGGTCATTATTTAAGCAAGTTACAACAAACCTGTTTTGCCGGGAATCCATCGGGCAAAGAAAAGTTGGTGGAGCAGCTTCAAGTTATGGAAAATGAATGTTACAAAGAAGTCATGCAAATCGTGGACGAAGGGAAGGTTGACTGGAAAAACGAATTTGACGGTTTATTCAACGACTGCGTAGAAACGGAAATTCGGTTCTACAAATGAAACTTTCAACATTTTTTCCTTTCCTCTATTTCGTCCTCGCCCCCTGCAGAATCTTGGTGACACGCTTCACGTCATTCCGGCATTAATTAAATGATCTGTATTTGCAGTTCTCTTTTTGTGTCTTGGATTCCGTGGATGTCCTTGTATGAATAAAAATAAGTGGTTTTCTTTGGGTAGTCATTTTTGACATGTTTTGCAGATAAACGAAGAAGCTTTTAAAAACCACGCAAACTGCTTAAGTATGATATGGGCCTTTTCTGTGATAATCTTTCTTGTCTTTTGCGTTTCCTGTTCCATTGATCCTTGTATTGGCTTACGGAAACTTAAATACACTTCATGTGAAAAGTTTTGGGAGATTTAACGTGTTTCCTTGGTTAACGCGCGTATGTATTTAGCCAATTTGATGGAATGGATAGAACTTTCCTAAGGCTTTCATAATTTTCATTATTGTTTCTTCTTCTTCGATTTCTGATGAGGACTGACAGTCTCTTTACCAGGAGTTCCAGAAACCTGTTGTCGCGGCTTTTGCCATTTAAGAGGCTTACTATGGAAACAGGGCCAAGGAGGAAGGCACACCTAGACAGAACAACAAAAGCAATTTAAAACACTGCAATCATATATATCCTTATTTTGAACGTACTAATAATGCTAAAACCAATCCACCAGCCAACACGAATACCGCATGGGAGAATTGCTGGACAATGTAGCCGTATATCCATCCAATTACCTACACAAACGAATGAATTAAGATCTCTTTTCTCTTTACTGAGCCATCTCTTGAAAATGTTCAGTACAATCAGCAATCTGAAAGCTACTCATATTCGAGTTGCACTATTGCTCTTTCTCATTTAAGTTCGACTAAGTTTCACTGAGTTTAGTTAGGTTAAGATGGGGAAGCTAGGAATCGAGGGAGCGTGATGGTATAACGAAAAAGTGCCACTTGTTTTACTTCCTCCGCTAGCTGCACCGATACAGCAGTTGCATGAAGTGTTTTAGGTAAGAATTAAACTTACTGCAGCTGTTACTATGATCACTTGGTAGATCCGTTCTGCTTTCCGTTGACCGTCATAATCCTTATAAAGAAAATAAAAATATATCTGAAGCTAAAATAAGTAAATTATTGAGTCGGCTATACCATATGAAATTGCCAAGTTTCGAACATTGTCAACACAAGTAAAATTTTCTGATAAAACGAGAGTACGACAGTTTTATTTGCTTCTTCCGTCCACGTATTGTTATTGGAAAGTACTACTTGACGCCACCTACGTATATGTCCAGAAGAAACGAGTACAAAAACTATGCTTTATCCCTTGTTCTGTACTCGCATTTTGTGGATTGTTGTGATAAGACAGTTAACTTTTTTTCTGAATTATTTTTCTTTTCAGCTCTGCGTACCATCTGCTGGTGTCCGTGAACTATATCCGAATGGGCTCAGCCACCTAGCGGAGCTTTTAAACCATATTCGTGCAGACAAAGACAAAACCGTTCAGTGGGCAATATTTTCCACGTGAAAATTTGAAAGAAAGGGATAAGATACGAAGTTCAAACTTCTTTAAACACGAAAAAAGTGCAAAAACTACCAGCGGTTAGCATGCTACCTTACATTACAGCTGCTTCTGGTGTTTTTGCAGCCAGTGCCGTTCTTTATTCCAAAATAAGGTATTAAAAGTTCTTCCCTAGTTTGGGATTAGCACCCTAGATATTTGTTTCTTAAACGTTTGTCTTAGACCAAGGTTTCCTGTGAAAGTCAACTGCTGGTTCTGCCAAAAAGATTTTAAAGTACCCTTCGAGTCGCAAAATTCGTGGGAATGTCCTCATTGTGAGCAGTATAATGGTTTCACAGAGGTAGTTACGGTTTAATTGAAGTCTTACTTCCAACATTATCCGTCTTTTATCTTATTGACTAATGTTAACACTAGAATGGAGACTACAATCGTGTTCTTCCAGCACAGAGAAACGTGGAACTCAATCCCTGTACTATTTCCCGTAAGGCGAACTCTCCTACACCTCAGTCTTCTAACGGACTCTGCTCAACCTGTACCTTAAACCAACAACTGAAAATCCAGCAGTTATCCGTATTTACGCCACTTCGAGAAGAATGTTATGACCAAGAGGTTGAAGCCTACCAAGCTCACTTAGAAAGAACGTATAAACTTTGCCTGACGTGTCAAGCCTTACTAGAAAGTAAACTGGACGAAGAGAGTCATTGGCTCAAGAAGAATCTTTTAGCGGCCCAACTTGAAAAAGCCAAACGTGACGCCCAGAACCTGACGGTTTGATTGGTTTTAATTTTATATTCCCGTCACTTATTCATTTCCTTTTCTGTTCCAGGTTTCCTATCGTTCAGTGACTTTTAGTAAAATTGCCTGGCACATCCACTGGGCAATTTTGCTCACAGCTTTTATAACTAACGCCTTAAGTACAGGTGCTCTAAGTCTTCTTATGCCTTCGACATTTTTGTCCCTGGAAAAGCAGAAGCAACAGGTAGTGGCTTCTTAAGTTCGTCGGGAGCTTCTAAACGATATTGCTATATTTCAGGATGTCTTGCTGCTTGGATTAATTTTCTCTGTCCTGTGCGCGTGTTTTCCTACCTCGGAAAAAAGTTCGTCCCGCAAGTGGATCCTTCCAATGCTTTGGGTCTTCAAGTATTCCGTATCTGCCCATTTTCTTGCGTCTGCCTCACCAGCTGTCGTTCAGTCTTCTGCCGTGGTAAAAACGATTTCTGTAGAATTCTGCGTATTATATAGTTTTCTGTTACGTTGTAGCTATTTGTTAGGTTAGGACTTAAAGATATTCAAGACTCTTGATTTACTTGTTAGTACATCAAGATTTTGTAAAGCACACTATGTGATTCTTAGTACAACTGGTTAAGACAGTTTTTACCGTTTAGCAATTTGTAATTCTTCATCACTGCTCCGCCCGTAAGCTTAATCCATTTGGCATGATGGCAGGGCAAGTTGCTGTTAAATTGGCATGGTATTCTCACACATTAATTCTTTGCAATTTTACGAGTACATAAAAAACACCCACAAAATTATCAACTTAATCCGTTTTAGCTATCCTTTATTGTAGCTTTCATTTACTTTCAAATTATTAACTAGAAAGTAGTACCAACGGATAGCCTAATTGTCAGCTCGCTCAGCGAACTTTTGGGATAATTTTATTGTAACGTAAGTTAAGCACTAATGTCGAAGTAATTGTTACTATTTACATTTTATTACTGTGTAGAAGAATCTAAATGTTAGTAAGTATTTTTTTATTCTATTTTATTTTTTAGTTCGATTTGTTAACAAAATTAGTAATTTTTTTCTATGAATAGTGCGTAGCGAGTTTGGCCAGTTTGTTTTTAAACCTGGAAAAACTGCCCTTTTTGACTCCGGAGCGTAAAATAAAGCCTTTGACCGCGCGAAATTTGTCCAGTCCTTCAAAGGAGCGGGAGATTCCTCCTCCTCCTTCGCCCTCAATCCAACCATGGGATTCAGCTAGTCAAATTACCTTCAATAGACATAAAGATTCGATGAGCGAAGTGTTGGAAGATGATCAGGGAGATGATCTGGATACCAGTATTGACAGCCTTCAGATTGGACCGAAGACAGTTTCAGGGAAACAAAGTCATATTTTTGTGCCACAGCCGTATAGCAAGTCTCCCAAGAAATCAATTCTTTCGCCTTCACGATTGGGCACTTTGCCGATTACGCAAGCTTCTTGGGTCGCTGGAGGATATTTCCAAGCACCATTAAAACCTGCTTATAACGTAAGAACGCAAGTCAACCCGTTAAGTCATGTGAACCCTGCTCCAACTTGTAGTTTATCCCGGAGTTCTAGCCAAAGCTCAGGTTTCGTGTCCCACAGCAGCGAACAAGGCCAAGGGTAAGTCATTACCTTTTGTGTTGTTCTGTGTGTTTATATTATATAAAATCTCTGTTAATGTAGTGATCTATTATTTTCTTTCAGCACGAAACGTGCGTTTATGGGTAATAGCTTGCCCGGGTCGCGTGCCAGCTCCGTATGTGGCGATCTGGATCGTTTCTCTGTATTATCCGAGCCAGTCCGTACCGTATCCAAACCTATGACGCCCAAGGTTGGAACACTTGATTCGTCCAGTTTGAATCATAGTAAGTTGATTATTGTGACAAGTCAGTACGTTCTTTGTTCACTAACGTGTGCGTATAGAACATTTAGGAACATTTAGGCTTCCGTATGCATAACCCTTTTTAGGAGAATAGCACCGGAAATTCAGACATCGTGCTGTAAATTGGTCTAAAATCAAACGAACCGTTTTGACAGTAATGTCGTTCTTAAGAATACCTACTGCACCAGTTTTGAATTTTCGGCAGAAATGCTTTTATTACTTTTGTAAACTGTAGTTGTTTATGATAATGTGGTTTTGTACAGCTTGTGCAGGCTAGTGTACGTTCACTAATGCAGCTTTCTTTTAGATACCATGGCGATGTGGCGAACTCCTGATACCGTGTTACGCGAGGGTGACGAGTTGCGAATTCAGAGTTCAGTTCAAGACTTCAGTGATTGCGAAGACAGTTATGCTGAAAATTTACGTCCTCCGACGGTGGTTAACTATAGTAATTGTTCTCATTCGATGGTCTCAAATGCTACGATGAAATCGTTGGAGAATCCTACTATCAAACAAGCCAACTGGTCGTGGCTTCCGTTTCTGTTAGGATTCAGCGTGGCGGTAAATGTGTGTGCTGTGATGAGTTTTCTGTTTGTTCAGCAGTTACTACAATGAAGATTGAACTGTAACGCATTGTATATGGAGGCAAACAAGTGATACACCATTTTTTCCAAACAATTCCATTGTATTTTAGTCTTTTATGTACACCTAAAATTGATTTCCTAAATAACACAAAAAACTGCGAACATCACTGCGATGAAATGACATGAGCTTTCTGACTCGCAATGGACGCTTTCCCGAAACGTCTTTCCGCTTCTTTGAGAAAAGCGTTGACCATTTGTTTCACAACTTGGTCAAAGAACATGTGGGCCAGTTGCGAATGTAAAATGGAACGGAACTCGAAAGAAACGGAAAAATCTAGCATACACGTGCGCTGATTATCGCGCAAACCGGGACCGAACTTCCACACTGTAAGTAAATGGTTAAAAAGCTTGCCCTCCGTACAAACTGACTTGACCATAGTGGGGCGAGCTAAGGTGACGGAAGACGTATAGCTTTCCACCAATGGCGGGAAACCGATAACTAAGTCGGCACGAAGGTGAGTAGGCGACTTGGAGGTCACCAGTGACTTTTTACACCAAGGCACGAAACTGTCGTAACGTTCCACTTCTGCAACAACTTGAAACATTTGGTCCATGCTGTACCTATTGAGAACAAAATATTAGAGAATCATTGCCTTTATACTTGAAAATATTGAACTTAATTGGAGTATTTAAAAAATAATAGTTAAGAATACCCTAGTAATCTTCTCTCTGCATAACTCTTGTGTTTGCTGCCTAGGTTCATACCAGGTAGTTGCAAAAATCCTGCGGAAGAACCTTCCAAAACGAACGGGCCTGCATTATGTTTGGTTAATAAAATATTTTGATGCGAACGAGGTAGGCTTCGTTGGGTACTAGGCTTAACGCTGCTAGTTATTTTGGCGTAGCTTTTGGATCTGAAACGATAAAGAGGTAGTTAACCCTGACAAACTGCTTGGCCGATCACAATCTTACCTTTGGCATAACGTGTTGTAATTCCTCGCTGACGAAATGACAGTTTTAGAGAAGGCAGTTTTAACGATTCCCATGCCTTACTTTTCAACTGAAGACAAATCAAATATATTAACAATAAAGCTATAGTTCCAGTCAACAACTGTTACGTAACGCAAGTCGAGGAAATTTCGAACGCAGGTCTATTTGCTATTTACGAACTACCAAGACATCGGAGATTATGGGTCTGTTACCATAGCAGTGAGAAACGCTACTATCATAGCAACAGGGGTAGTTTTCTGCAAACGGCGAAAGATTTTGGTTGAGTCTTAAAATGCGGTTGAAGGTTCATTTCTCTGTAGCTCATTCGTGAGTCGCACAGTTACTATAGCAATAGCAGACAAGCCAGCGAGTGATGCAGCAGTATTGAAACTGAACGGAGTATTTTCGCGTGAACCGAAGAAAACTTTCCACAAATATTTTAGTGCTTTGTGCTACAATTTCACGGAACCATCATGTTAGGAGTGGCTACTAGAGCAAATAACCGCTTGCCTAGCCAAGTCACGTTAACTTCAGCCAGTAAATCGCTTCCCTTTGTTCCATTACGAACTGTTTTTTCCTATTTTTGTGTGTTGTAATACATACTCTTCTCTTCGTATAGGTGGAATCTTGGCCTTGTTGGATGAGCCCAGTTCTCAGCTTAAGGAGTTCGCTTTACAAAAGCTTGACACGATTGTGGATGTATTTTGGCCAGAAATTGCTGAAGCAATTGAAAAGATGTGAGAGAACTTCACTATAATTATCTCAGATAACTTACTAGAAAAGTTGGAAAACTTAACAGCTCATACTTCTTTGTTTCCTACTTTTATTTTCAGTGAAGTCCTTTATGAAGACAAGCAATTCCTCCAACGCCGTTTAGCTGCCTTGATTGCCAGCAAAGTCTTCTATCATTTAGGCGCTTTTGAAGATTCATTAACATACGCCTTAGGAGCCGAAGATCTTTTTGACGTTCAAAGCACTTCCGAATATGGACAAACAACTGTTGCCAAATGCATCGACTTTTACAGCAAACAACGCGTGGCTCAAGCTGAAGGCCTTATTGACGCGAAGCCGATTGACCCTCGTTTGGAAGGCATAGTCAACCGCATGTTTCAGCGCTGTCTTGACGATGGGCAATATAAGCAAGCTGTTGGCATTGCTTTAGAGACACGCCGGATGGATATTTTCGAAAAAGCCATCTTAGAATCTGTAAGTGTTTCTGTGAAAGACCTTTAGAATCGATTTTTAATTTCTAACCAGATATACACAAGCAATAGCGAACAAAACGTACATAAAAATAAAATAATATTGTACCACTGACAAAAAACTAACAGAAAAATGAAAAAACAATTTAAGCAAAAAAAAATATTTACCAGTAATAAAAGGTGAGTGACTTGAAAACAAGTTAAAAGCAATAAAACCCTTAGATCTTTATTGGAATCACAGTATAAGGGTTGCCGTGTACTGTACCTGATAAACCTGATAAACTGTGTAGTAAATTAAAGCGAAATGCTAGTAAAGTGTATATTGATACATTAATTCCGAATTTTCGTTTTAGGGTGACGTTTCGGGAATGCTATCTTATTGTTTCCGGGTTTGCATGTCACTCATTCAAAGCCTAACATTCCGTCACGAATGCCTACGCTGTTTGGTGGCGCTATACCGCAATTTGTCCACGCCGGATTACGTCTCCATGTGCCAGTGTCTCATTTTTGTGGACGATGCTAGTGCAGTTGCCGACGTCCTCACCCGTTTACTGAACGGCGCCGAAGACGCCCGGCTCATGGCGTATCAAATTGGCTTTGATCTCTACGAAAGTGCTACCCAGCAATTCCTCTCCAGAGTTGTCCAAGCTTTGAAACCAACATTACCAAGCTCCACCTCCTCAGCCCCGTCTTCTGCCGCAGAAGGAGCCGGGACACCAGCCAATACGGAAGAAGTTGGCACTTCCAAAGCAGCGGCTGCTGACGCTGAGAAAGACGCTGTAACTCTCATTTTTTTTTTCATAATTTTCATATTTCAACGTTTTTCTTTGATTTTAAATAGACTGTTATTTTATTGTAACTAACCGCAATCTCATGTGCAATTAATTTTATGTTTTCATAAAGGATACACCCTTAGCGAAGCTTTGTCGTATTCTCAGTGGACAAGTCACCATTGCCTTACAGCTCCAGTTTTTGATTCGTTCGAACCGCTCGGATCTGCTGATTCTTAAACAAACCAAAGATGCTGTTCGAGTTTCAGTCTGCCATACGGCCACCGTTATTGCTAATGCGTTCATGCACGCTGGAACTACGTCTGATCAATTCCTTAGGTAACTTTTCCATTTTTTCATCATGAAGCCTTACGGTTAAGAAGATTAACTGTTAATAAAACCATTTCAGATGTTCAAGTCCATTGACAACGCCTAGGAGCCTCACTTTGTGAGGAAAATGTATTTTATCGTAATAATGTCTTCACAGATGTTGTCTTTTATTGTGACTAAAAAGCGTCGTTAAGAAAATCCAATGAAACCAAGTTTTGAGATTAAATTAAAGAGAACATTCTTGTTGAAGTTTTGCACCAACGTGCATCATTGAAGGATATGTAGGCTACACGATTCCTTATGCTATTTTTCCTTATGTAAGGAAAACGTCATGTTAGTTATTATTTATTCCGTACTTGGCATGACGAAGTTTGACGATGGGTTCTAGTGCAGTAGAAAGTTAGGTCAAAGGGTGCAAAACCCATTAGTTTTGGCCAGGCGCTGTGACCCGAAGATGTTCCACTTGAACTGCGTTTTTAAATATTGCAACTCGTTGGCCAGTGGGCGCAATAGCACTCTTGCAAACCCGTTATGCCCCAACTGCTTTGATTCCATATCTCCGTTACGAATATTATGTGTTTAACAAAAGAAGCTTAGACTTAGTAAAGAGTCCCATTATACGGAATCGTAAGCGTTGAAGTTAAGATTATATTTTTAAAGTCAATCTTTGTGAAAAGTCAGTTTCTTATTTTGTGAGGAAAATTGTATCCAATAAATTCAACGAGTTTCAATTCAAACACTTAGAGCAGTGGACCAGTTCATTTTTTTCTGAGTTGAAAAAATGAATTTAAATCTAAATCAAATTTAATTAAATGATATTACTTTGCCTATATCTGTATCTGTTTTTTTTCGAAAGCTGTGTCGTAATTTTCATTTCGCTAATTGCTTCTTTCTTGTAGAGATAATTTGGAATGGTTAGCACGAGCCACAAACTGGGCCAAGCTCACCGCGACAGCTTCTTTGGGGGTGATTCACCGTGGCCACGAAACAGAAGCTTTAGGCTTAATGGCGTCATACTTACCACGTGATGCCGGTGGTGCTGGTGGAGCGGGCTATTCCGAAGGCGGCGGGCTACTAGCGTTAGGATTGATCCATGCCAATCACGGCGGAGCCATTACGGATTACCTCTTGGGCCAGCTGAAAGAAGCCTCGAACGAAGTGGTCCGCCATGGAGGCTGTTTGGGCATCGGCTTAGCTGCGTTGGCATCCCAGCGCGCGGACGTGTACGAACAACTTAAATTCCACCTGTATCAAGATGATGCCATCACTGGAGAAGCGGCTGGTATCGCCATGGGTATGATTATGCTCGGCTCAGCGTCTCAACAAGCTTTGGAGGATATGGTCAGCGTAAGTCGTCCTTTTTTCTCTATTTTTTTCCTTTTCTGTATTAAACTAGAAAGAAAAGTAAGGCGGCTAGATAAGTAAATCAATAGGCCTAAAAGAAGGCACAACATCGTAAGAAAAGTAAAACTCAATACCCCGCAGTGTAGTAGAATTTCGTTATAGTTTATCCTTTTATAACAGACTTTCAGCTATAGTAAACTGATTATACCCAGGTATGTAAATGTACAATAGGCTATAGAAAAAGCATCTAATATAACGAAATTCAGTTTTTCCTCATTTCCAGTGGGTTCGTTATAACTAGATTCTGTTTTAATTAGTTACGAAGGTACTTATCAGATTTGCGGAAAAGCTCTTGTTCTTACCCGCACAGTGCGTAACATAAGAACAAAACCCTCGCAATCAAGAGGCAGTACAACGTATGGAAAATCGTGTGGCAAAGAAATTGTCTGGTATTCACATTTGTTTTTAATAAAAGAACTATTAGCAGGCACAAGTCTACTATAGATTTTAATGGAAAGAACGGAGGTGAAAGTAAAGAAAAGATGTTTGTATTATTTAATACATGTAAATAATACTTTTTTTTACGTGAGTCAGGGGGAAAAAAGTTAAAAAAATTTATTAGAAAATTCGGTATAGCCTTAAAACTATAGTCACATTTCCAGCTAGAGCTTGTGTCCCAGGTATTAATCGTATTACCCGCCGTTGAAAACCTTATCGTCTGATGGTCGCTTAGCTTCTGGTCGTTTTTCTTTCTGTTATCTCACAAGGATAGAGAATTTCAGTCCGAACGATGTTTTCGCCAATGGTATAGCATTTTTCGAAAAGTTTAATTTAACGTATTGGTGAATAGCTTCGCATGGCGAAGTTTCTGGATTGATGGTAGTGCTCGAGAACAAAGTCTATTTGCGTTTGTTAAAGAATTATTAAATGGTTGCTGATCACAACAGTAACAGGATTGGGCAAAAAGTTTCAGACTTCTCCATTTTTGTGGAATCCGAATGGCTTTAGCGTTGCTTTCCTTATTTGTTACTAAATCTGTCAGCTTCAAACGAGCATTTTTTATGGCAAAATCTCCATAGAAGAAACAATTTAAGAGGAACAACATGTTCGGTCTTCAATTTTAGTCAGCTGGGGGCAAAAAATGCGGCCCATAAAAATATATAATTTTTTTAGTATAACTGACTGGATGCGGGAGTTAGGGCATGGCACATAGTGCAGCTATGTTCGTACCCAATGTACCCTAAAGTCGCGTACCTTTCCTGTATTTCGCTTTTGCAGCACCTTATTTCGATCGATTTGTCATTTACATTTTTCATCGGGAGGCATATAAGGAATTTTAGTTAATCGAAAGGGCCAAAATATACTTAATGTGTTTCTTACGTGAAAGACGCGTTTGTGTTACGATACTTGTCACATCTACTGACTTTGTATCACATAATATTTTCCATTTTTTTTTTTCAGTACGCACACGAAACTCAACACGAGAAAATCCTACGCGGTCTGGCAGTTGGCATTGGATTGACTATGTATGGGCGTTTAGAGGAAGCAGAGCCTTTGGTGGCTACCTTAAGTGCGGACAAAGATCCGATTTTACGCCGAGCAGCTATGTACGCACTGGCGATGGCTTATTGCGGTACGGGCAATAACGCTGCAGTCAAACGTCTGCTTCATGTGGCGGTAAGCATCTTTCTCTTCCTAACTTTTTCTCCCAACCGCTCTTTCTGTGTATATCTCCACTTTCTTTAAAAGTGCGATCCAGAGTAAAAGGGGTGTACAAGGGGCAAAAAGAGGAGTGGGTAAAAATGAAACATGGAGAAGAATGAATAGAGATCAAAAACAGGCGTTTTTTGCAGTTTTTGCTCGTCCGTGTCCTAGTGTTTTTCCTTTTGTGTCTCATCTTTTGTCCTTGGACGTGTTCCGCTCGTTTTTCTCTTGCTAATTTTTTTTATTGAGCAATCCGTTCCGTAATTATTTTATTCAATTTCTGTCCCGTTTCGTGGCCGATTTGTGAAATCAATTTTTCATAGTGCATTTGCTTTGGAAAATTCGCTCTTCAGTAGAGCGTCAAATAGTTTCAAGTATTTATTGCGTTTTAACGACGGAACAGTGACCACTTTCCTTCAAGTCTTATAAATGATGGCCATTACTGCACTTCCCCACATCTTTCCAAGTTTTTCCTGTAAAAGTTTGAAGAGCCAAGTTTTTATCCTTGTCATTTTTACCGACTTCCATTCCTCGTGTGTTGTCTCTGACCAGAGCATACTAGAGCCGCAACACTAGACGTTGATTCGTTTTTACGAACCCATCGTACCCCGAGCTCTCGGGTGGTTTCATTCACTTGCTCGAAGCTTGGCGTAGTGTAGCGGTCAAAAAGTATCAACAAAGCGCAAATTTCGATCGTTGTTTGCGAGGATAATACTTTCTTACGTTAAAGGCTCATGCACGCCATATAAGCATTAAGTAAAAATTGCATTTTTTATACCAATCTTTAGGAGCTAACCGTTACGTTGCCAGGACATTTCTTTCTTTTTTAAGCTAGCCTCTTGCGATGCATCATCGGTACCTCAGAGATGATAAGTGAATACGTTGGTATAGTGTATGTTGTTATATATAATAAAATTTAGGCCTAAGTTTTGGGTACGCTCTATCGTCGTTCTTTAGTGATTAAATTTGGTGGAATGATTGCGTTGAGAGCAAAATTAGATGCCGTTAATTATTCGAAAAGTTTTAGGAATGTTCATATTTACTCTCGAGAATTTTTTTTAGAACTGTTAAGTATAAATGCACCTATTGACGAACCGTGATTTTTTATTTCTGATGTCAAGTAACAACAATTAGAGGAAGTTATGGGTAGATTGTTTCTCTACCCGTCACCCTATGGCATGTTGAAATCTTGCTAGATTCGAGTTAAACTGGAGTTGTAGCTGATCACTTAGTGAATATTTTTGTTTCCATAGTTGGTGGAATCTTTCTATTTTAATAAGTAGGAAATGGCGAACTTTGTTCGAGCTTTTCCTTCAGTTTTTTGTTTGTCAGCTCTTTTCTAAGCAGTGAATGATATGAATGCCGTGTGCTGTAGATGACAGGTGGCCTGTTTGCTTCTCGGAAACTTTTTTAAATCAAGAATAAGCAAAAATATAGATTTTGCGTTCTTTATTTATGCCCTGTTTACTAATAAGAAAGCAAGGAGCGTTACAGAGACAAGCTTTCAGGAGATAAGAAGGAGCAAAAACATGAGACTCCTTCCCAACGTCTCCAAAACTGACGTAAAAAATTTCTTTTAAAAAGAATGAACATGCTCTTTCTATTTTGCTTTAATTCTGCTTTCCGGCGTATACAACATTATAGATTTCAATACGTAAAGAGTTCCCATTTATAGATTTCAGTACGTAAAAGGTTTCCATTGAGTGTAAAAGGGTTATCCAGAATATATTTTTTTAGTAGCTTTAATAATAACTTGAAGCAATAGTTTTAAATAAATTTTCTCTAAAAACAAGCTCTTGTCCAAATTTTTACATCATTAAGCCAAAACGCGATTAGTGTCTAAAGGCTTAACGTGAAATTCTAGCGAATTGAATTTAAGCAGACGAAAGAAAAAAAACATAATGTTTTTAAACGATGTGTTTTGTATTTTTTCCTTAGTTTTTATTATGAAAATGAAGAGAGGATTATGAATGATTTTTATGGTATTTTTGCATTACAAAGTTTTGAATGATTATCGCAGGTGTCTGATGTCAACGATGACGTGCGGCGAGCTGCTGTCACAGCATTGGGCTTCCTTCTTTTCCGGTAAGTGTTCCTCAAATCTTTTCCGTTTTGAGTCTGAATTCAGGAGGGAAAGATTAGAAGTTCGAATTTCTTGAGAAGAGTTATTTGTGAACCGTTTGGGACGAAAAGTTTGCAGTGAAAGGGTCAACAAAACATCTCAGCATCTCTCAGAGCTTATTGACACCCACGATATAAGGAGTGCAAGGGTCAACCTGGAGAAAAAAAAAGACGTTTTAGACTCCGAACTTTTTTAGTTGTGCTATGAAAGCTCTGGGAGAAAAGTGACAAGTTTTTTTTTAATAAAAAAAGAGAAAATGCTAGATACAGTAAAACCTCGTTATAACGGACACCCAAGTAGACGAAAAATTTGTCAGTTGTAGCCGATTGTCCTTAATAGCCAATATCTTGCTAAGTGCGTTTTATTTCGTCGGGACACGTGTAATTAAACACAATAGCCTGTCGGCTGTTATGGCAAGTTTTTACTTTGTCTAATGGCGCAATATCCTTGTGGGCGTGGGCACATTGATGAACTCAGAGAGATTTTATGTCGTTTTTATGTAAGCTACACCGTATTTCTAAATTTATCATTACAACGTAGTGAGGATTTGCCAGCCTATTGAACTTGACATTTTACGTCGTCGTACTATCTTCGGCTTTCGTGAGTGTAAATAGGTCTGAGAGGGATTTGGTGGAGGAGTTTACTGGACACTGGGCCAGTGAATGGGAGTAGCAAAGTTTTCATCTTGTGTAAAAAGTTAAAAGCGATAAGGACACTTTGAAGTTGCGTAGAGGCACGAGAACCTTTCATCTCAGTGTAAGAGAAGCTGACGTTGGAGCAAAATGTCAATTCAGGGCTTCATTTCTCGTTTTCTGGAAACGTAAATAGCAGTGTACTCAGAAAGGAGGTATTGCCTCTATAGAAATACCGGTATAATATGTTGCTATGGCCTTCTTGAAGCCTTCGATTTATTATGTCGTACAAGGAGTTGCTTACCCTGATTGGAGAGCGAAGTTTGCGTGCTTTTGAGCGTGAATTCGCGGAAAATATAAAGGATAGTAAAGTTGGGAGAAATTTTCGTAGTAAATAATGTGAAAGAGTGAAATTTGCGAGGATTTCTTTTTAGTTCTTATGAATTTATGACGTGGATCGGCTTTGAACTGTTTTCAGCTTGTAGGAAACTTTTCAAATTTGCCAAGTTTTTTTTTTTTTTTTTTTTTTTTTTTTTTCAACGAACGAGAACTTACCTAGCTTAACAACAGGGAATTTTATTTTTGGTAAAATTCGTTTGATGTTATGATTTGAATAATTGGAAGGCTTAGTGAGAAGTTGCTGATACGTGATTTTTTAAAAGCACCTTCTCTTTTGTGCTCCCTGTGTTTGACTTTTCTGTTAATTCGCCCCATCTACGCTGGCGGCAGAAATTTATCTTCCTATTTACGAAGGGCGAAAAAAAAGCTGTGAGTGGGACGTGACCGTGCATGCTTTCATTACATTTTAGAGGAAATTGAAAAAGAGGCAGCGTAGATAATTTAGCAAAATATAGGGAAATGGTTCTCCATGGTTCTGCCAAAATAAATTCTGGTAATGGTAATGCCAAAGTTCGTGTAAAGAATTCTGACTCTGCCGTCAAACACATTCTGCTGTATAAGCTGTAGAAGAGCGAAGCTGACCGTTATGATCAGAGTGTAGCTGTTTCAGTCCAATTTTTCGTTCAAGCAGCTTTTATTTCCTCGCACTGGGTTGATTTTCTAGAAAGGAACCTGTACTTGCGCTTAATTCGAATGACACGCGTCATTTGTGAGCTTAGCTCCTGAAGTGCCAAAGGTTCGTACGGACAGTAAGTGAAGCAGCCATGAAAGCTTTAGGAGACGTGAGAAATTTAAAGTGCTTGCGATTGTGCAACTACACCAATGCCTTCTAGCACGTGGAGCGAATATTGCCAACACTTTGGGGCTAAAGTTTGTCTTCTAGTACCTAATGGAACTTGTTCTGGAGGCGTGGCAACTTGGTGCGCTGTTGCTTAAACTAAACAAGAGAGCAATTGGGAGCAAAAAGCTGTCTTTATGATTTTTGTATGCAATTTTTTTTGGACATTTGAAGTTCGTCCTATCTTCCCCATTATAAAATAAAAATTTCGTGGGGGGTTTCGACCCTCTCCCCCCACCCCCCACCCCCTGGGTACTGCCTTGAAGACAAGTAATTTTAAAGTTAACAAGGTTCTGGAGGCAGAAAGTGTAAGCCAGTTCTGCTTTACTTATTCCGTTTTATATAACTTTGCTTAAAGAGCAACTGTAACTTTTTGTGAGCTTCTTTGGGATAGCGAAGCAGTTTTTCGCAAAATCAAAGGAATCTAAGACCAAATTCCTCAAAAATCATTCAGAGAATGAAGTTTTTCAATTGAAGTATGTTTTATAATCTGGAGCTTTTTCTCGAGCTTCCTGTGTGTTTGTCAACTTTCTAAATATTTTCGACCTAAACGCAGTCGGACAGTGATGAAATAGTGTTATGTCAGGCTAAGTTGTAATAAACGAGTTCTCATGTGTCAAGGGCATGCACAATCTCATGTCACGATCGGACAGATCAAACTTCTTACTCTCCACGTCAATAACCGGTCGGTTTCTTGATTTACTTTTAAGCCACTTTCGCAAGACGTTAGAGTAAAAGTTTCGGGGTCGCGTACTGCATAAAATATAAGAACTCTTTCTATTCTCAGAACAGCAGCAACAGTAGAGTAACCTTATGCCTCTGCAGTCTGATAGAATACAGATCAGTAGGTATAAAAAAAACAAGACTAATACCTCATGACAGTAACATATTTTTCCTCTTCGAGTAATACAAATCTCCAAAAATCTACCTTCGTCACTTTCCTCTTCACTAGGAGGCCAAGTCTTCTCTTTTTCCTTATTGGGTAGCCAGCGCAAGCAAAACGGGAATAAAAATGTAATTCTATATTTGGAATGTGCCAGTTTATTGTCTTTGTTCCTTGAACTCTGTTCTCCAAGGGAAAAAAATCACATTTTCGTTAGTCACTATAATAAAAAACAAACCTATTCTAGGTATCGTCAAGGGGGCGGGGTAGGTAAAGGAGCCGGTAGGGTAGCAATGGCTAAACCAAAGGCATCCGAAACGGAAACCGAGCGACTAGAGCGTGGCCGGCCTCTAGGCTTGCACCGGCACGTTAACAGTGACAAGAAAACGCGTTTAAATGTTCGGTTAAAAACCGTATAAATAATCGGGTTGATCGTGGACGACACGTACCCCAACCACAGGCATAACGCAGTGAGGTTGTCGGACACGGGCGTGGCTTTCGGTCCCCCGCAAAACGACACAATGACGTTTAGTATGAAAAAGGGCGCCCAGCAAAACACGAACGTGAAAAAGACCACGCCCAGCACTTTGGAAGCTTTTTGCTCGTTGGCTACCGAAACAGAATTCCCCAGTCGGTGATGGGCGTGGTGTGGACTAGAAGAAGGGCCTTCGTAACTTATCCCCGCCTCGGAAGGCGGTACTCTAGTGCTAGTCCCACCTTCTCCTGGCGTCGACTGGCCCCAGCCGCGGAGTGCAGCACGTAGTGTCAGGCATCGCATTTCCCGCGAAATGCTGACGGGTGTCTGTGTCGCTTGGTGGCGCAGCGATCGCCTGTGGTGATGGGAAGACAGAATGGGCCGAAATTGGCCGTTTGTGGAGGGCGAGACGCGGGATGCAGGGAGTGCAGAGGCACTGGGGTGGAGAGGAAGCGCAGGGGGTGGAGCTTGGTAGCAACGGGCAGCTTTTTGCCGTAGCAGGTGGACGGTGAGGGCGTACGTGAGGACCATGATGAGCATAGGGAGGTAAAACGCCGCCAGAGAGCCGAAAAGCATGTATGTCCGGTGAGTAATGACGCATTGGTCGTTCCACATGATATTGTTGGTATCGAGCAAGCCGAGCACCGTAAGTGGCGAGCTGATGAGCATCGCCAAAGCCCAGACTAGTACCACCTTGAGAAGGACGAAGCGCTTGCGATGGGCGGAGTGACGGGCACGTAACGGAGAACGAATCCCTAGGTACCGGCCCAGCGAAATGAAACACAGGTGTAAGATCGAAGAAGAACAGGCCAGGACGTCACACGTAGAATACACTATACACCAGCCGGGACTCAGAGGCCAGTAACCTGAAAATTAAAATAAATATTGGTCAGGTTTAACGTCCACACATTCTTATGGAGTGCCCTTCGTCTGGATATTAAGTGAAATTTTTAAAGAGTGGCGTTTCTATCTTTGATTTTAAGTACATCAAACATGATTAAAATGCCCAAGTTGCGATATTAAAAAAATATATGAAAAATTTCTGTTGAAACCAATTTGTCATATTTAGAATGGTAGTACTAAATCAAATTGGCACATGTTAGCATTTAAAAAAATGGACCAAGACTATAATATAAGACAGCATCATGGGAACATGATGTTTCGGGAAGGAAAAATTAAAAGTATTTTAGGAGGACTCGTGTCCCAATATTTCGTGAAAAGGGATTGCAGTAATTTTTTGGCAATCTTTAAAAGAAAGAGTCTGTTGTCCAGTGTTAAGCACTGTAGTAGAAAAAGATCCGAAAAGACGGTAGAATAAGCCGCGTAGTATATAAAACGATAGAAAGAAAATAAGAAAGCCAATAAGCGGCCTTTTTTTTATTCAGCGCTCACGTTAGTTTAGTTTTTTTGCGCCAAAGTGAGAGAGCAAGGTTGTTGAGGCTTGTTATAAATTGTTGTAAGTAAAAGATTTTTTAAAGCGGAGTACGAAATGGTGAATCATGAAAGGAAGGAAGGTGGAGACAAGGAAAGGAAGAGGACAGAGGACAAGGAATGACAGGGAATAATGAGATTTTACCCTGGAGGAAAAGAAGAGCCAGAAGATGGCAAAGTGAATTAAAAAGAATGGAGGAGACTGGACGGGACAGGTGACGAACGCAGAATTGAATTTTTTTTGGTTTTCCTATGCTCAAGGCTCATTTTTGGCTCGTGCTCTATTTCCTTACTAATTTTTTGGCTTTTTGATTCCCATTTACGCATTGATTTCTTATGTAAACTGGTATTGCTGTTTTAACATTTGGAGTGTTTGTAGTGACTCGATAAGACTGACAGAATCATGCATTATGTATAATTTCTAGGATATAGACTTGTTATTTTACGCATTGCTTACGGTACGAGTACTCGAGTTATTTGGTGCCCTGATAAAGAGAATGTTCAGCTGAACGTCTCTGTGTTAAGTGGTTGACTAGTCCGAAAACAGGGCAGGATTAAAGGACAGAATTGTTTTCTGTAAATACGAGTCTGCCTGTTGTTGTTAGCTTGGCTCTCTGGTCCATTCTTTCATAGTTATCTATGTTGTCTGAATTCCTTGTGTTAAATGTACTGGTTATTTTTGCTCCTTTCAGTTCAGAGTCGAGTATATTACTGCTCTCCCCAACAAATGTTGCGTACTCTATTTACAGTAGCGCGGCAATCTGTCCAATGTTTTTAGCCGTTGCTGGCGTCTCCTTGACGGGTCTCAGGTTTTTCTCAGTTGTCAACGTTACGGTGACATTGTTGTCATGTACCCGTCATCATTCACCTGGTCTCATTGTACGTAGTGTACGGAAGTTGGTGAAAATACGAATCAGTCACCGAAGTATGAGTCCTTTCGCTAGCCTACAAAAAAACGCTAAGTTTATTCTGTACTTGAGAAGCACCAGTTTGTAGAAAGTTATTACCTCCAGTAATTTCAGAGTTTTTTCTAGTGCATTCTACCTTCTATCCAAGTTTTTCTATTTTTCGAGAAGAATCCTGAGTCATTTGTTTAGTATTTACTTTTAATTACCTACTATCGATTTTCGTTCAACAAGGCCTTCTGACTCATTGTCACACGAACCCATTCCCTTCCCACTTCTTGGTCAGTTACTCTTTTTTAATGAAAAAACTTAGAGTGGTAATGTAAAATTAAACTATTTCATAGTAGTGGATCCGGTAAAAAGCCTCAACTTGTGTGGTAATTATTTGATTACTCCCCAAGGAAGGCAACAAACGTGTAGAGCTCGCGGGAAAGCAAGCGTCCCGCGCCCTGCTTCCTTCCATCCCTTCTTGTCTTTCTTTCTTTGCCCGTAACGTGGACACGAGATCGATTTACATCCGGGAGATCAAGTCCAGTTAGGGAATTACGCCTCTTTTGCACGGAGAACAGCTAAGCTAAAAAATAAGGTAGGAAAAAGGCGCTGTAGAGTACAATTGGTCGGTCCCCAAATTGGAAGACCGTAAGATCTTTTGAGAGAAAGAAAAAGGAGCACACTGCGAACAGAGGTCCGGACCTTGGGACACATGAAATATCACCGTGGGCTTTTTGCCAGCTGGGCTTTAAAAGAATGGCGTCTCTTTACCGCATCTTTCCTTTTCACTTTTTTGCGCTTGCACATTTTTTTAGCTCGTGTTCCAAGTTACCAACTCCATCTGATACGATACTTACACATGAGGGCTGTTCATACCCTAATTCACACTCAGAACGCGTTGAATAAAACAGTACCCTTCAAACTCTTCAGAAAGCTTACATAAAATGGAACCTTTCCAAGAGGAGAGGGCAAATAAGAGAATACTAAAAGAAAGTAGAAGAAAGCTTAGAGTAAGAAGTTAAACCTCTTATCCGCCTCCACAGTGCGTAATTAAGTAACATCTTTTGTAAGAAAAGAATAAAGTAGTCAAGCGAAGAAAAGTAGGCGGATGGTTACGTAAATACAGAAAGCACATAGAGAACTTTGTATATAAGTAAAAAATTCTGAATGACTCCTAACGATATAATTTCTGCAAGTTATCGGTCGCAAACAGACTGAGCTATTGCGCATTATACTTGTGGAAGTGTATTATTAAGAGAACTTGAAGAACGTAGTTGAGAGGGCATGACATCAAATTACTGAACTGCATTGCATCAAATGACTAGAGTATGTAATAAGTTCAATCAAGGGAACTGGACTGAATTGCAGTGTGCGTTTGGAAAATGAGTTGTCGTTGACGCCCTCAAGTGCAAATTCAAACTTAAAAAACGGAGCCAGTACCGAGGAAACCGGCAGCAGCGCCGAAAGGCATGACGACAGTCGAGACGAGTAAATCTGCCAAAGCTAACGACACTAAAAACCAATTGGTGACGGTTTGCAATCGTCGTTCTAAACAGACCGCCAAACACACTAAAACATTGCCCACAGTTCCTGCCACCGCAAAAACGACCCCCGCAATCACGTAACTCCAGTCAGGTTCCGGCGGCCACAAACGAGGTGGTAATCCTTGTGTAGAGTAATTACTCTCATTCACCGGCATTTTTTATCCTTAGGATTTGTGATTTTTCTCGTATTTTATTTTTTGGTAGTATTTTTCGTCGTGCGGGGAAAAATCGTGTTTCTTTTTCCGTTTTATCCCGAAGGTGGTGAAGTACACATTACTATCCATAACACTTGAATAATAACTGTCGCTGTATTCTAGCTTATTTCTTCTTTTATCTGCAGCTTATTCAATGAATTACAGCTGCAAGCAGTTTGTTGTGAAAAATAATTTTATTTTTGACAAGAAAGTTTATACGCGGTTTTGAAAGACGTGTAGCCTTAAAATTTGACGTCTGAAGACCAGAAGATACTTTCGAGCGGGTCGAGAAATATTGAAACGCAAATTATTCGTTTTTGAGACTGCACTCGCTGCGTTTAATAAACGAAAGAAGAGAAAGTAATAAAAAATGACGAGAGAACTGCGTGAAAGCACTGGCTAGAAATTACTGAACGGTAGAAAAGCTATGCAGTAACGCTAAAACAGCGAAGAAACTCACGAGAACTGCACAGGCGCTTCTTAAAGCAGATTGTGAGTGAGAAAGCGAAGCAAGGAGAGGCGGGAAAGGAGTAATATTAGCTTTCTGCACGGGATGGGCCGATAGGATGTAGAAATCTTCTACTTTTGTGTTAGTTATATCGAGTGGGTTGTAATTCGATTGCCTGCTGTCAATGTTGAGAAGGGGGGACGACTAAAAGCATGAGGCAGAGGAGAAAGGGGGAGAAAGTAATAGAAACAGTAACCGGGGAGGAATGAGATTTTTTGTGTTTATGAATGATGTTAACCTCGCTGATTGATAAAAGAAGCCTGCAAGACGCGTAGAAGTGAGCGTGCGAGATGGCTTTGACCTTTCGGTAACGTTTTTAACGTTTTCTCTGTGTGTGTTTGATTTCTCCTAGGACACCAGAACAATGCCCTAGCGTTGTTTCCCTCCTGGCTGAAAGTTACAACCCCCATGTAAGATATGGAGCTGCAATGGCGTTGGGAATCGCTTGTGCTGGTACCGGACTTAAGGTAAAAACACAGGATTACAGTTAAACTGCAATCATGAATTCTGACCGTGTAAAGAGCAATGTGACGATGAGGGGAGGGTAACTCCTTTGAAATGCAAAAGGTGTCGTCGGAACAAATTAATTTGCTTTCACCCCCAAGTAACCAGTGGGCGGGTCAGAGGTTGGGCCGGAGGCTTTTAAATGCATGGCCAAACCTTGAAATTGAGCTAACTAATTTGTGAAGGGAAATAAGGAGTAATTTACTGCGGAATATTGGGCAATTAGAAGATTTATTGTAATTGGCTTCTTTTGCAAATTTAAGAAACATTATCATTGGGTCTGGTTTTGCGAGTACAATGCCACTCCTTTAGTAATAACATTTAGGTCGAATGCACCAGGGCATTATTAATAATAATGGAGCGTGTAGATTATTTTATTGGACACTTTTAATTTTAAATGTAATTTTTGGTTGTCAGTGTGTAAAGAGTGTTTTTGCTGTGGAAAAGCACTGATAGTAACACGCGTTGCAAAAAAAAATGAATGTGGCGAAAAAGCGTGTTAGCATATTTTCGAAAAAGGGGTAAATTTGGGATCTCAATATACGAGGAATTCTGTTCATAACGCGTACAGCGTGAGGATACTGTGAAGAGTGTTTAAAAAGTCCCAATACACTTGTATTCTTTTGCTTGTAATAAAAAAGAGCCTAACAAAATTTGGCGATAATTATCCTACGTTCGGAACTCACCCCTATATATAATCGTGATGGTTACCATCTTTCGGACGCTTAAGGAACCGCAACAATGAAAGAAAAGTCCGAGCACGTCCACTGCCAATCACATTTTATGGATACAACATTCAGTGTTAGGTCCAACATGATCTCTGCAGTGGAAAAACGGCGCAATGTTTTATTCCCTAAGTTATGAAGCATCTTTAATGGGTAATTTTAATATTGGCTTCTTGGGTCTAAAAAGAAGTAATTCCTGAAGTCTTCAAAAAGTGACCCGAAAATGCGACACAAATGGGAAAATAAAACACGGCCCATTGTTTTACGGAAAAGAAAGCACGGCCACGGTTCCGTAAGTGTCCGAAACATCACGATTATATCTCGGAATGAGTTCCGAACGTCGGATGATCATCGCCGAATTTTTTTTCTATAGTTTTTTTTTTTTAATTCTACAAGCAAAAATGTGCAGGTCAATTGGGACTTTCTGAACACCTTGTACATTTACCTATTCTTTTATCTGCCAGTTAAACGTGTTTTTCGACGAAGCTTGGCGCACAATAGAGAGCAAAATAATAAAAAGTCTGAATTTAGAATGAAGAAGTCAAGCCCACGGGCATGATTGAGGCATGGTTTGAGCTGATTTGTAAAATTCAGCTAAGACTGAATTTCGGACCTTCGAGTTCTGTGATTTCAGTGACTTACCACTTTAACAAGGAAAGTTATATGAAGAATAATCAACAGAATATTGCTATTTGGAAATAAATAAAATTGTGGGAAACCATGCAGATTAATTGAATTTGTATTACAAAGTTTGGATTATAAAGGCAGTAAAAAAAACTTTCTAATACCAATGCAATTAATCTGGATTACGCATAACTGTCCTCAGAGCTATTGTCAGAAAGTTATATAGTTCGATGTGATCGAAACGATGGGTACTTCTCCTTTCTTTAATAAAATATAATAACAAGGTTTTCCGAAGAAGCTTTGTATTTTTTTTTTTTTTTTTTTTTTTTTTTTTTCGTGTAGTATCGACTTCAAGTTCGTAGACTTATGATTTTGTGAACCCCGTGTTGCCAAGGTCTGCAGGCTTTGAGATATTTTGATTAGCTTAAAAATTGTACAACTTTGGAGTTGGACGAAAGGAACAGCGAAAATAGATCAGGAATTTTCGAAACGCAATGTGATACTCTCAGATAACAGGGCAATTAAGTGCAAAGATAACACAAGAGATTGCTAATTAGGTGTTAGGAAACCAGTGATTTAAACATGGCTTCTTCGCATTTTCTTTTATTTATTTTTTTGCTGTTAAATTTAGCCCATTTTCGCTTTTCTGCTGGTTTTCTATAGTTGAATGTATGCTCTACTTTCCGTGCAATAAGATGGTATTGTAGTATCATTTTATGTACTATTAGATCCGATCTAATGCCGTTACTTAGAAATGACAGAGGAATCAAATTCTTCAAAAAGGTGTCAAAAGATGAAGGCCTTTAGAAACCGTTCTTTTTCAACGAAAGCTCAAGGGAATAGAAGATAGTAAAGACAAAACTGGGGTTCACTTTGAAAAGAAGAAGTCTATTTTGGGTTTCCGAATACTCTTTCGTGTCTTTTGTTTTCCTTTTTTTTTGAAAGGGTGCCAAGGTAGGACTGATGTTCCATTAAGATTGCAATGAGAAGCTTCTCATTATTGTCGTATTCGGGAAGCTTACTAGGTGAAATTCTTCCGAAGGTGGCAGATGTGACGAACGAAGTTGTTCTAAAGGAAAGCAACCCCGTGAGAAAGACAGAAAGAAACAAGAAGTTGAGTGTAAGGTGATAAGATAGCTGAACAGGTGGAAAAGGAAGCACAAGGACGAAGTTATTTTTGTTGGTTGATTGCTGTTAGTGCAGGAGGAAATATATATTCTGTTTGTAATTAGTCGGTTTGCTGAGGTGGGTTTTGTTTGATGAAGAATTGTGACTTTCTTATGAAATGATGATTGATGTGTCTTGAAAAGCTTGTTTAGATAAGCGCAACGTTGAGAGAACCCAAGTCACTGCTAATTTCAGCCATACTACTAGAGCAGAAGCATGCTAATTAGTCGTAAGCTAACACGGAGCTGTTTCGCAATTAATCGACAGATTCCGTCTTCTAGATGAAATTATTGACTTCCCGTATTTGAACGTTTCATGTGTACATTGTAAACCACTGTTCATCTGCTAATTTTAACGAAGTTCTGTTTCGTTTGAATTAAATAGTATATATATATATACATAGAAATTTCTGTGATTCTAATATTGCTTTTTTATTTTTAAAATGTATTTTATTATTATTATTATTATTTATTATTATTATTATTATTTTATATTTCAGTGCATTGTTGTCCCAGTATCAACTATTACTAAATGTTAGAAGATGAGTCTCAAGTCGCAAAGATATAAGTTAGATATAGATGTTTTCTACTTCAGCTGTCGGTGTCTGAAAAAATGGCCCGTTAAAAAGTTCGCTATACAGCGATTGTAAGCCATTTAGCCCGGTGTAACCTTTTTCCACTCCAAGTGTGTAGTCGAATATTCCGTGGAAATCAATGAAGCAGGCACGTGCAGAATACAGGGAAATGAGTTTATGTTCGTTTTCTTCTTCGGAAAGCGTTAATTTTGCATCTAGCATTTTTTATATCTTAAGTGCGGATTCCAGCGTTCATAGAAACTACTATGAACGGTATTGCAGAGAAGAACACTACTATACGCGACATGTGCAAATTACTGCAATTAATGCCGCAATATATATCAGATTTCCTTGTGCAGAATGAGCGTTCATTTCTCTGTAGCAATTCGCGAGGCGTGTGTTTAACTCGGAGATTTTAATCAGAGTTTCCGTTAGCTCATGTTAGTATATTTCCTTATGTCAAGTAAGTTTTGACACAAATTATGTTGCGAGGCAATTAGGTATGTACCGTGGTATAACGAACAGCCCTCTGTCATCGACATTTTAAATTTTGCCAAGTTTACAGTTGTGCATAAATAGCTCTTAAATTTGTGCTGAATTACATTGAAATACTTCGTAAAATTGTAGATCTACGCCTTCTTTGACGAAAAAGGATTTTTGAGTGACCAATATCGAATATATATAATTTTATATAAGATCTTTGAAAGCTTAACGAGAAAGAAAGACATGTACCTCTTGAACCCGCCCACGTGTTATTGCTATCGGCACTTTGTAGTATTTCCAATCTTCTATTTTTTCCACCTTGCTAGTTCCCTTCGTTCGCCTCCTTTATCGAATAAGAAATCGTATCCCTAAAAGCCAAAAATAAGTAAAGCTTTTTTTGAGGTTTGGAATGTATCAAGTTTCATTCTTTCGCAATACTGCTATGTACTGGGAGTGAAGCGATAGCGATCACGTGTAATTTATGACACAATTCCCACCAACTTTGTCGTCTATTGCGAGTGTCAGGAAACACCATAGTAGCAGCAAACGAGTTGACATTCCAGAACTTGGAAATATAATGTTTGGGGAAAAGAGAAAAAGTGAATGATAGCGAGTGAACAAGCTATTGCACGAAGAAACAGTAATCCTTGTGCTATACATTATTTCGTCGTCAGTACCTAAAAAACTACATTTCTGTCAAGAGTCCCATATGCCTGTGAGACCAAGAAAATAAAAATGTCAGTAGCGTTCTTCTCTTGGAGAAATTTCGTCCTAAAGTTAATTGTCGGTTAGTCACAAAAGTCTTCATGTTTCTAGGGAAGACAGCCAGCGCAATTAACGTGGAAACGCACCTTATTTTCAAGGGGTATATCGGGGGTTTAACAATAAAAATAAATGTACAATACTGGTCAAAATAAAACTATCCGGACAGGGTGCTTGGCATTTGCCTTAACTTTTCCTGCTACAAGCCTTCCAGTTAATCTCACTTCCAGCTTTCTCGCTCGCTTCTAGCAGTGAAAGGTCATAACCCTGAGCACTGGGCTCGTTTTCAGACAGTTTCATTTTGACTAGTGCTGTACATGGAATTGCGGGAAAAAAATACCTTTATTTAATAAATATGATTATCATATACTGTGAAATATGAATTAATGGTACAAAAGGAAGTTATGGGCAAACAAATTCTGAAAAATGTTGCCGAAGAGCGAAATAAGTAAATTGAGTTTTTCTACCAACCCTTCAGTCGTCCTTCAAGGGGCCGTACATGGAGCTACATTTTCCACGTAGACTGTAATTTGTATCTTTTCCAGGTATGTTGTAAAAAAGCTTTTCGGGTGTCTGTTCAAACCTTGCCAAAATTCGACTGATAGGCTAAATTTCTTGTCTGCTTTGTAGTCTAAATATCGCATTAAATGATGAACAGCCCGTGCTTGTTAATGTCCTGGGAGGTAACACTAAGGAATTGAAATTCCATGCTAGGTCCATGTCTCAGTTACTATCAAAATTTTTGAAACGTCGTGTGAAGTAGTTTAGATTCTGTAAAGATCAAATGACTTTTATGGGAAAATGTGAAATAGTAGAAAGGATTGCAATGTTAATTGGAACATTGGAATAAAAGTTTAAGAATACATAGCTAGTGAATAAAAAGTAATGGAATATGTTTGAAATTAATCTGGATTTATTAAATTGTCTAATTTACAAAGCAAAAGGAGCAATACTATGAAAAAGAAATTCGTCCAGCATTGTTTACTCACTTTTTGCGTATCATTTGTCGAGCGAGTTCAGTCACGACAAACGTGAAAACGAAATCAGAAGAAACAAAAAAGGGAAAAATTGGAAGAAAAGCGGAACTGTGGTCGACTGGAATTGGAGGAAATGGCGAGGTGCTAGGAAACCTGCAATCAAATCAATGTTTTGACATGGAAAGGACTGAGGGTAAGAGGGAAGAGAAAAAAGTCTCGGTAGATTTAGACCAGGGAGAAAAAGAGAATGACAAAATGGACCACAAATTATGACGTCACGCTGACGCGTAATGTGGCAGTTTTTTTTCTTTTTAGTTCATCCCCACGTGCTTCTTTTCTTTTTCTTTCTTCGAACCGTCAAGCAAACGACTTCTTGATCTAATTGCGTACGCTGAAGTTCGCCGTTGTTGTCACGAAATTTTTTCTTTCACGATTTTTAATCTTTTTCCTTCCTTCGTTTTCCTACATCGCAGGAAGCTGTAGCACTACTCGAGCCCATGACGAACGATCCTGTCAACTATGTGCGGCAAGGAGCGCTCATCGCATCTGCTTTGGTCCTGATCCAACAAACGGAAGCCTTGTCGCCGAAAGTAAGAGTCTTAAATCGTACGTTGTCTCCCCTCAACATTGTTTCAACTTTTCCACATCACAGCAGCGAAAAACGACAGAACCAAACCACTTTGCATAAGGTTCCGGTTTGACAAAACACTTATGGTTGCGTAGCTCTCAAAAAATAAATAAATAAATAAAAAATTTTATAAATAAATAAAATAGGCGCGTTGCAATCAAAACGGTCTGCATAAATGGAAACTAGTGTAGAAACCGCATTGATGGACATAAGTCTTGCATTTGGCTGCGCAAGAGACCATTGTTCCACCTAGTGGGGAAATTTTTTTTATTATTTTACTATTTTATTTATTTATTTCCTCTGTATTTATTTTTTTACCTTTTTTTAGGTGAAGGATTTCAGGAACTTATACGCCAAAGTTATCAGTGACAAGCACGAAGATTTGATGGCCAAGTTTGGTGCCATTCTAGCGCAAGGCATTATCGACGCCGGAGGCAGGAACGTCACCATCGCGCTGCAATCTCGTACCGGCCACACTCATTTGCCTGCGGTTGTCGGACTGATGCTGTTTACGCAGTATTGGTACTGGTTTCCGTTGTCACTCTGTTTATCGCTGGCGTTTACGCCTTCCTGTCTCATTGGACTGAATAACGAGCTTAGAATGCCGAAATGGGAGGTGCGGTCCAACGGCCGACCTTCGACTTTTGCCCCGCCCCCTCCCTTAGAAGAGAAAAAGCGCGAGGAGCGAGAACGCGTCTCTGCGGCTATCCTATCCATCACAGCTCGCGCTCGACGGCGCGAAACGACGCGAGCTGCCACAGCAGCAGCTGCCAGTACTCAGCAGCCGACTGAAAAGATGGAGGTTGATGAGGATAAAGACAAGAAAGATGACAAAGGAAAGGAAAAAGAGAAGGAAAAGAAGGAAGAACCGACTTTCGAAATTTTGAACAACCCCGCGCGCGTTTTGCGCCAGCAGCTGAAGGTGCTCGCAGTACTGGACGGCAGTCCCTACACGCCCGTTAAAGATATTTCTGCGGGAGGCATTATCATGCTCAAGAGGGCCAGCGATCAACCTGAAGAGTTCGTCGAGTCCGTTGCGGGTAAATCAGTGCTCTGGAAATAAGGCGTATTCTATACGCTTTCACCGCTTGGAACGGCACCAGCGTAACTTTAGCCTAGCTTAGAAAGTTATTCCGGTGGCGTGCCAGGCGGTGAAAGCGTATAGAATACTCCATATGAAGTGAAGCATATAGTTTTTAACACAATGAAATTAAACTTTTAGAAGTTTTTGGATTCACGTTATAATGGCATGCGTTTACCTGTAAAAGTTGTATTTATAGTAGAGTTTACTGATTTTAAAACTAGTTTTGAAAATCTTGGATGCCATGAAACTAAAATATATTTTTTCCTTATTTTCTTTTCAATTCTATTGCGGAATTAATTTGCACCCGGCGATTGGTTACTGAACCGTGTGATACAGCTGCCAGCGGACCTAAAGTGGAGGAAGAAAACGAGCCAGAGCCCCCTGAGCCTTTTGAATTTAACGAGGATTAAAGTGAGAGGCGGATGCTGAGAATTGAAGACCGTCTCATCGTCTTTTACCTGGCTAACGAACCATTGCATTGGATGATAACCTTAGGCGCTTAGGGAGGGTGAAAGAAAAAACTTTTGAAGTGCAGTGTTACTTTTCTCTGCGATAAAGCAAAGGTGGAAGAGATATACACTTGAAGACTTGTTCAGAAATACAGAAAAATGAGAGTTTCCGTAACGTCCAACGAACTTTGTTCATTATTTACATGGTTTTTAAACTATTTTTTTCGCTTACACTTAGTTTGTACATTTTGATTCAGAAAGAGGGAACTTGTAGTGCTTAAAGAAGGATCAAATAAATGTAAAAAGTTTCATCATTTTTAAATGGTTCTCAGGATGTTGCCTAGGAGAAGGGAATAAAAACAGAGGACTAGGGATAAAAATATACGTGCGCAATAGCAGCTTATAACCACTTGACGAAGGTAGCCTCACTGAATGTCCTAACTTCGTACTATCAAAAGATGTAGTAAAGGCTGTCTCGTTAAGTTGACGACAATGTAACAATTTCGTCTGGTGTACACAAAGCCAACACGTACATCCAGAAAGGCTAATCACCTCGGTAAAAAGTACCTTTATACTATAATGCTTCGAAATTAAGGTTAATTACGCCCAAATTATTTGTTTTGACTAGGATCAAATTTTGTCTGGGGAAAGGAGGCTAACTGGGACTTGACGAATTTCTGATTTTCCATAAAAATATTTTCCTCTGATAACCATTCTCCAAATCAACGATCATTTAAAAATCTTTGAAGCATAGAATTCCTTTAACCTGTACGGGGTGCATACGAGATGCAAGGTTTCTATGCAATTGATGTCAAACATGAAAAAAGTCAAGCTCCTCCATTCCTCTGCAGAAATCCTCTGAAGAATTGCGGACAACATTTTCTGGAAGCAATTCAATGAAAAGTGATAAGGATAACTAAATAGAACTTTACTGTCAAAAGGCCATAGACAAATACCTATCGATTCTTGCCGTAACCATCCTAGAACTTTTGACGCCACTTCCAATTGTAATTCTCAAGAGAGAATTATAATTGGAAGTGGTTGTTATACAGTGGCCTTTTCTTGTATTTTGCAAGGCGTGAGCTAAGTCGATTGCGTTATACAGTGGCCTGAGCAACGCATGAATAGTAGGATTGTCTCTAACTTTTCGGACAAGGAGGAATTGAGAAGCTTCATCAGTGATTAAGTTTGTTCATATAAGTTGGACTGGAGCGTGCATGAATTCAGGTCCCAATGGTGGAAAATTTGGGCAAATGAGAGCTAGAACAGTGCTGCCGACCAGTCGCATTAAAAACTAAAACATTTGAAGATCCCGCTACAATGATAGTTCCAGCTTGCATTAGTCACCATCTATAGTGTGTAAACCGAACAACTAGCGGCGTGACGTCACAGTCAGCTCTTGTGATTATCGGGAAAACGTTCGGTGGCTTTGCTCCGTCTGAAATTCACCAAATAAAATGTAAGTATCATTTAAACTTAGTAAAACTTGGTGTATAGGTTTTAAATAACATCTAAGCCGTATAAAGCATTAGTTTTTTTAAGAAAAAAGCCAAAAGTGGGAAGAAAAGTCTCTAGAAAAGCCAGACAAGGGTCTCTGGGCTGTTGTATGTGCATTGACTGACGCCCCCACTTTTATCAGAGCATTTTATTGATGTGTCATTAGCCTAGATAAGTTCCTGTTGCCACCGATTCCAATCCCCGACTGTTCACGTCTTAACATTCTATAATACCATAGTTGCTTTTTTGTTCTCTGTAGCGAGTACTATCTGGAACAATATATATTTGTTAGTTGTAACTCATGTTCTATTCCCAATGTGACGTACAGTGTGCTAATCAAAACTGCGTGAATAATCGATTCTGTTTTACTCATTTTAAATAATGTTACATTGAATAGCAATCTGGTTGACTCCAAAAATTAATAATTGATTTTAAAAAATCCTAGGTCGACTGGCCAAGGTTTAGGAGCCCCTGAAGGCGGAGATGGAGCCCCCGTTGTAGGCGGAGGAAGAACGCCACAGCAAGTTGCCGCTCAGAAAAGATTGCAACAAACCCAAGCACAAGTCGATGAGGTATAAGAAGTATAAAAAAATAAATTTTACCGTAGAAAAAAATAAGACAGGATTTAAGCATAAAAATAAAAAAATGTGAGAATGCCTGGAACGGTTGATCAACTGTTCCAGATTTTGCAGGCCAGGAGAATAGCTGGGAACTAAACCGAATTAGACTAAGGGAATAAAATAATAATGCAGAAAATGACATTATTAATCAGGTTGTTGGAATTATGCGAGTGAACGTGGAAAAAGTGTTGGAACGTGATCAAAAGCTTTCAGAACTCGACGACAGAGCAGGTATTTTATCAGCAGCAAAGTTAAGAAATGAAAAGGGAACACAAAAACGTCACCAGCTTCCAACAACGTTGAACAATTCTAGTTACTTCACTGCTGTCGCACAAGAGCAGTTTTCCTGTAGACAACCTAAACTTCTATTTAAATGTTCTGTAATATTCTCCGGGTTGGGGAGGAAAATTAATATACACTCTTTCCTCCAAAGGGTACACTTGTACCGTTTTTCCCTCTTTTGAACGACTTTTGCATACTAGGTGGTGGATATTATGCGTACCAACGTGGAAAAAGTGTTGGAACGCGATCAAAAGCTATCGGAGTTGGATGACCGCGCAGGTGATCAACGTCCCACTATCTCGTTTTCCTTTTTTGTAGGTTTTATTCATTTTTCCCTTTTTTTATGGAATCGTCAAAGACTTCGATAAAAAATGGCATTGCAGGGGATTTGGGCTAAAATATTTCTTAATTTTGCTTGTATTCTTCGCTTTTGGTCTACTGGTTGCGGTCTTATGTCCATTTTTCGTTTCTGATTTTACTTTTTTTGACGTGACGAGTTGTTTGGTCTGGTACTGTTTTGCAGTGTTTGAAGACCATTCAAGTGCTTCATTGAATTTGGAAGCCTGCATGACGCACCGTTGTTTTTCCTTTTCATTTCATTTAAAAAAAGGAGGAAATTTTGGGGATTAAGATTAATTGTTTTGAATTTAGATGCGTTGCAACAAGGGGCCTCCCAGTTTGAGCAGCAAGCTGGTAAATTGAAGAGGAAATATTGGTGGAAGAACTTGAAGATGATGATCATCATGGGCGTCATTGTCTTAATCATCTTGATTATCATTATCGGTAAACTTTTTTTCTCTTGTAGCTTTATTTTTTTCGCCAAATTCAGCTGTAAGGTTATTAATTGTAAGGCGTTTATTATCTCTATTAAATTTTTATGAAATTCTCTGTTTTATTACCTTTTTCTATATTGGTGTCAATGCTCGGCTCGATTGAGCCTCCAGGCAAGCTGAGTTGTCTGTGCTCAGTGCGCCTTAATCGAGACAAGCCGTTACCACTTTTGTTCTTCTGTGTTTATAACTTTCGAATTAGTAAATAATTACCATGAAAACATTAGTATATCATTAACTTCTGTTTAGAAGCTTAACAATTCTGATCGTTAAAGAATTCGGAGAGAGATCATAAAACTAGTATTACCTGCTCCTGTTTTTCTGTACCAATTCTGTATATTGCAGTTAACGTAGGGTTAGATGTTTACTAGTTTTCGTTTTATGTAACTTGTGTATTGCTGTAAAGGGAATTTGTGCGTATTAATCCTTTTCCGTTGACTAACCTTTTGCTTTTATTATTCCTGCTAACCTGGATAACACGCAACTGGATACAGTCAACTTTATGTAAAATTTCGAAAAAAGAAACCACACAAAACCTGGAGCCCGCAAAAAGGCCTACAGCTAATTAACTTGCGTGACATTTTGTGATGTTTCAGTTTATTTAATTTTTTGTTTCCTTGGGTAAAGAGTGTTTACTTCTTAATGAGGATATGGTGTGTCATCCCTTCTTACGCCGCCCCCTTACTGGCGTTGTGTTTAACTTGAAAGTTCTCGTTTTCGGCCTCGTTTTGGGACCTGAGTTCCTGATGAACTTAGCGCTTTTGTTTCGTAAGTTAGGGGCTTTTCTGTGCGTGACAATAACCACGAGGTTCGTTCTCCGGTACAACTTCGAACCTCTTTTGTTTTTTGTCAAAGTGTTGCGTAGGAAAGAAAGAGAAGGATTCTTTCCCACTGCTTTTTTAAAAAAACGCAAGCCCTGAAAAAAAAACAGTGGGAACAGTCTCTTTATTATTTTTTACTTTTATAGTTGTGAGACAGATTTTTTCTTTTGAGAATTGTTAGATTTGTATTACATGGTACAGTACGTCTGTGTGGTTTAGAATTCGAACCTATCTCAGCTTTCACATGTTGATCTCATACAAGTGAACAAAAAGCCTTCAGTTTTTATTCTTTAGTTTATGCATTTTTAGTACTTTTTTATGCATGCTTCTATTTTTTCGTTATGTTTTGTTCATCATTCGTTTCATTTACTTTTTGTTTGTATTATAGTGTGGGCTACGTCCGGCTCGGATTCCCCGCCCCCATCCACGGATAAACCTTGAAAAAATCCTTTTGCAGAATTAAGTCGACCTTTTTTATTCCCCACCGTTTTCTTTCATTCAAACACAGTTAGCTTTGGGACGAAAGTTAATTTAAAAATTTTTCAGAAGAAAATAATAGTGTTTTGTATTATTTTTATCACCGATAACTTCACTTTCTTTGAAAGGAGGAGGCGGAGATGTTAACACTTGTGTTTGATATTTTCTTGTGTCACTTTTGGTGGGAATATTAAAAATAAAGCTGAGGAGGTGAAAGCTAGGTGAAAGCTAATTTTTGTCCGTTCCGTGGGCATATGTTGTATTTTAGCGAAGGCAGACCGACAGTTAGGAAAGAGGCAAATAAATTGAGGGAAAAAGAGGATCATAGGTGATAAAAATCAGTCGTTTGTAAGTTAATTTATTGGATTCCTTTTGAGGAAGGCGGGATGATTTTTTCAGTACGACTTGTCAAGGGGGAAAGTCCGGTTACTTGTTCTCTTCTGCCTTTATATTTTATTCTTCTCTTTCATCTCGGTTTGGTCTGGAGTTATTATGATTATCATCTTTATATACATTTATATAGGGGTTTTCTTGATTCCATTCCTTAGAAAACAAAAATAGTGTGTTGCGTCTACTGTTTCTTGTGTCTGTATTAAAACAAATTACGCGATGGGCGTGACATAATACCATAAACTCCTCCCCTCTTCCCTCCAAACGAAGAAACGCTGCCACTTGCATTGTGTTTAGTCCAACGTTTGTGCCCCATAAGTAACTCCCTTTATATTTCAATGTTCGTAGCTGCAACAGTATTTTTTTTTCCATGGATTTGTTAAAATTCAATTAGTGCGGCTGTTTGTTGGGATGTAATTTGCGATGTAACGTAAATAAGTCTTTGAAAATTAACTGTTCCAGCCGGGCAGCGGGTTTTTAACTGTGTATTGTAAATTGTTTCCTTACCTCCTCTCCCAACCCCCGTAAGCTAATTTTGTTGATTTGATGTGTTGCCCCATCTCTCTTTCGTCAGTAGCGAAAGTCAATAAACGCGTATATGAGTTTCCCCTATTTTCTATATTTTTTTAAACTGTAAAAATCAACGATAGTTTATTTAGCTGAACCAAGGAGTCTGGAAACACCAATGTATTCTGAGTGTGTCGCATCAGAACCTTCGAGTTACGCGTAAGTTGTCTGCAAATGTCCTACCCGTAACACTACCCTATACTGAAGGAAATCTGTGCAAATTATCCAGGAAAAGTTCACGGACTATGCATAGGTAATATTATGCTGAAAAATCTCGACTTATGCTGGTGAAGCGCATTGTTACTATTAGTGACGCTGGGAACATTTCTGTGAGTGCAGCGAGCGCAATTACACCTCTGATCCAGCCAGCTTCAACATTTAGAAAAAAATACTGTTTGACAAGATTTGAATTAATATTTGCAGCTTCAGACTATACTTAAAAGACAAGAATCCCCCTGGCAAAGCTTCAAAATGCGCCACTAATCATTTACCCTATCAAAATACCCGGAAAACGGTTTGCCAGGAAAGTATCCTATAGAAGTTTAGTATTATCTGATCTATCCTGCTAAAGTGACCAGAACATTTTGGTCGCTAAGTTTTTAAGAATTAGTGGGGAAGCTCGTACGAAGTAAGGTAGGCTTGGTTTTTACCGACGTTTGAGATTTTAAAATTTGAAATTTAATAAAATGGTTTCTACAGTAAACAGAAGTTCCTTCTTCCAAGAAGGGGAAATCTTGTGTTTAGTTCACATTAAGTGAAAATTTTCACAAAACTGAAAGGTTTGTAAGCTCGTTTTCCTTAAGAATGTGACGCAAAGCGTTGTAATTTGAATCTCGCGCTAGGTGATTACCACGTATTACGTAACCCATGTCTCCATTAGGTGGCGCGGGGTAGCGTTCGCTTGCGAAGAAAAAGTTCCGCTCGCCACGCAACATTTTACGTCTGCTCCTCGCTGATTACATCCACAAGTTGTTGGTGGCTGGGTCAGTATTGTTCCTAAGCCTCGTGCAGTTGTGTCCCTGCGCGTGGTCCACGGCGTCAATTCTTTTCAGAAGTTCTTATTTACCGACACGGCGGGAAAAAAAGAAAGCGAATGATTTCAGGTTTAGGAAGGTGTTTGGCTCCTTTAGCAGTGATCTAAGCCGGAACTAATGTGACTGTGAGGCGTTTCCGTGGGGAATTCGATGACCAAAACTTCCTTTCTTCGCCTTCTTTACCGAGTTCATGTGAATTCTGCTGTGCGTATGTGAATCGTTCATCGGAGGAGGAAGACGGCGGAAAACCGCAGAATTTTACCACAAATACAAGTCGGACAATTTTTCGGAAGTGAATAGCTGGAATTTCCCTTGAATATCTCCATTTTTTATTCAAACGTGTTTCGAAGTTTATTGAACAGACTGGAGGTAAGAAGAGATATTCTTTTGTAGCGATTTTTGCACATTATCATTAAAGGGTAAACCAAATGCTTTACTCTTCGCTGTTTCTTGCAGAGGATTTTCTAACGTGCCAAGTTTCGTTCGCAACAACGAAGGACGTTTTACATTTCACTACGAGTTTAGTGTTATTGCTTAAACGAGCGCGAAGATAAGGAAGTCCTAAGTGGGAGGAATTCACAACTACCTAAAAGAGACGGCTTTGTAACAAGAAGAAGCCATGGCAACAGCCTCCGCATCTTCAGGTCCGACTTCAGGTCCTTCGCCTGCGACTATGAATTCCACTACGGTCACGGGAATGCAAGCCGAAGTGGAATTAGGCTACCAACACACTTTGGTAAGTCTTATTTCACGTTGCGTATTTTAAAAGTAATTTGCAAAAAAAAAATCGTATTATCGGTTTTAAAAGCGTCTTCCAAAGATATATCCAAACTTGTTTTGGCTTTGACGTTACGGCATGTTTGCCCGTAGGAATGGCATGTGAAGTCGTAAGAAAGTTCTTAAGAAGAAGAAAATACGTGTCTTAGAGAAAGATTAGATAACGTAATTTTATTTCAAGAAGTTTCCACGCAAACCTCCCTAGTAAAGAGATTAAGAAGGTACGAGTTGAGATTTCAAACGAGTGACAATATAAACAAAGCGGAATTGTATAAATGAATACAAAGAGGTTTTCCAGTTAAAACCATTTAGCGTACTTTGGGGAGATTTGAGTTAGCTGAGATTGACAAATGTGGTGTTATCGCATTCCAAAACTTTCTTATCAGATGTTAAAAAGCCTTTTGTTTTCATAATAATAGTGGAGTAACTTTGAGTAGTATTCGTAAGCGCTTTAGAAAATAAAGGGTTGTTAATTTACTAATCCTAGTTAAAATTCCGTACTCAAATTCCAAATCTGCATGTTTCGTTATTAAAACCCAAAGATAAATATTTTTTAAAATTTTTCATTTATTTGAACTCAAGGCTATAGATTCTACGCAATATTATTAAGATTGTCTTTTGGTTTATTAACGGAGAATGGATATGGACTAAACTTTTGCACCGAGCACACCCCAAGTGCCGTAATCCCTTTTGAATTATGTACTAAACCTGACAACCTGGTCTGCATGCCCACTGTTTGTATAGTATGGGATGTAGGGCGGATTAAATTATGAAGATGAATTTAGGAGAGGGACGTTTGTGAAATTTGCGATGGCTCGAAGGCAAAAGCTGCACAAGTTTGAAAATTAAGTTTATCGATACGACTTCCTGACAAACTTCTTTAATACCACAAAACATCGTTCCAAACATTCTAGAGGGAAATAAGAACCTTCAAGAATACTTCAATAGGTATTAAAATAATTAGTGAACAGGATTCGAGCTTTTTTAACGTAAAAAATCGTGAATAAAGGTAGTCATAATTATGGACTGCATTCGCAGTACACCAAAGCTTTCACGCATGTAAGCCTTTTTTTGTGTGTTAAAACATAAGATGAATTGCTTATATGGATTCTCCGTCGTGATTGCGTAATTAAAAGAAGGGCTCGAAAAATCGAGGTTGTAAAAAAATAATGTTTATTCTTTTTTTAAATAAAATTTTTTGACAACAGTTTGGAATGCATCTCAGAAATTTGTCGCAATGCTCTTGACCTGGATTATCGCGGTCGCGCCCACTTTTCACATAAATGCCGGCATATAAATATAAACAATGGTCTTTTCTCTCCTTGCCCTTCCTTACCCTCTTGAAGAATACTAAAAGGGTTCTTCCCTCTCTTCTCCCTTCTTTTGGGTGTATTGTTGTGCCCTAGATTGTGTAAGGGCAAGCTGTGGAGAGTAGTTCCTTCTTCTGTCTCTTTCTCTGTTGTTTCGGTTCTAAGCTCCGTTAAAGAGATTTTACGCCTTCAGGACAAGGCATTTACCTTGCTCTTGGTACAGCTTGGTACCAGTGACGTATCAGAGCCTCGGGTATTTAGAGTGCTTCCAAGTCGCAGTTGTAGTTACAAACCGTCTTTTTTATTTCGTAGTAATCAAAAGAGAAAAGACGAAAACAAACCTTTGAAAATGACGTGGTCTTTTGTCCCTATGTATTTCTGGACATTTTCATTCCTGTTTCTTTATTTTTTATTAGTCTTACAATTTGATACGTAAATTACCAAAGTTTAAAATACCTTGCTTCTTCTTTCACTTCTTGTTTGTTGACCTACACCAACTTTTCGATAACGCGTAACGTGGTACACCTTGGAGCTGATGAACGGGCAACTGTGGTCCGTTGCTTCGAATTATCCACTATACGAGGTTGCGAAAGAGTCAAAGTTCCGGAAATATTCATGATTTTTTAATAATACAACGTAAAAAGGCTGCCTTTTGTGTCCTGCAAAACATTGTTAAATACGAATCTTACAAGAGCGAAAAGTTTCCTATTTTAGAAAAACTTTTCGTTGCCTTCTTGAATTTCTTCGTTCCTTTTTTAATTTGACGTTAAATCCTTAATATTTAAGCGAAACCTATTACTGTATCCGTAATTTGTTAAAGTATTTCTCTGGGGTATAGAACATAAAAAGCTAGTAATGTCACAATGGTCTAAAATCATTCTCCCGTAATATTTAACGGATATCCGTGAAGATCGAAGGTAATACTTTTAGAAAGCTTTCTAAACGTCTGATATCGCAGTCGGTTTCTCCGATTGGAACTAGGGCCGTCGAGATTTTGTCCGATCTCTTTTAAAGAAGGGAACGAGAAGAATAACAGCACTGAAACGTGTTATTCTTTTGTTCTCGTTCAAGATGAATGATTTTTTACGTATTGTTTTTTGGTTTGATTAATCAAATGGTAGAACAAACGAAAGGTTTCTGCTTAGAGAAGATAAGGGAAAAAATCATATTTTAACGAAAAGCCGTCCATAACTTCTCACGTATCTTGTTTGTTACAAACGAGACCAGAGCGTGAGCTTGCAACCATTATCCGACAAAATTCAGCCTTCAGTAGTGAAAAAGAGTCGCCTGGATGAGTAGCCAACTCTCCGATAACAAAATGTCAAAAAGTAGTGTATCGAAAGCAACCTCACGTCAGGAAAATCGCGTGTCTTCTATGCGTCTTTTCACTCTTATCTCCTTCCACTCTAACCTCCCTTCGTCCCCTCCGTGCTTGTCCACGCCCGTAAGAATCTCTATTGTTACGAAACAGAGTACAGCAAACACTTGCATTCGACATGGGAAATTTTCCGTTTCCTTCAGGTGACGTCATGAAGTCTTCTTGCTCCTCTCGTTTTTCCACTTGAGAACCAGGCTTTTTATTAACAAGAGAAATTACGATTCATTCTGGAAACGACCTTGTAAAGATTTTAAGAGCTAGGGATATTATAACGGCAAGAGAAGGGAGGAGAAGGGGAAATCCCCACAAAATAAATCCGTTCTAAGTAAAAGTTTGGGGAGCTTTGATTTCGGTTTCATTTTTTCTTACCCAGAGTTTTTTTTTTCCTTCTTTTTTGCATTGGTTTGCGTTCCCTAGACCGGTTCTCCCTATAATCTCTTATTTTTCCGTTTTATACAGATGTATGGTCGCTATACGAGGGATCTAGGAGAGTATGCCAAGACAGAGGCCAAAAGGTTACGCGATGTGGAAAAGGAACGAAGAGCTGCGGATAAGTTAAGGGCCAAAGAATTGCGGCGGTACCGAGGGAAATGGACTTCCCGATTGCTGCGGGCTACGGCCTACGTCTGGAGACACACTTTTGCCAAAATTGGAGAAGATTGGGTCTTCTTAGCCCTCTTGGGTGTCCTCATGGCACTCATTAGTTTCACTATGGATTACGGAATTTCAATGGCCAATAAAGGTAAATACGCAGAGCTGATATTTGAAACGTAAAACAAGTATCAAACACTTATCACCATAAGTACTCTTCACGCATAATTCATATTATGGCTCTCGTATTTTGTATAAAATATGGGTCATAATTTTATGTTATAGCACTAGCAAAATATTTATTCAGACTTTAATATAAATATATTTTTCTTTCTGTGCTGTAGAATTACTATCAATTGATTTTTGCTACGAGGAGTAATACTCTCTGTCTATTTAAAACCCGCTAATCAGTCTTTAACAGAGACAATAAATATGAGAAATGAAAATCCCTGCCTCCCGGTAGGCCCGATTTTAGCGTCCTTGAAGAACTTTCGTCTTTTTGGTGCTTTCATGGAACAACGTTCTGTTCTTGATGGTCCGTGGACTTGAAATTTGAGTTTGTGCAGTGCTGCTCTTCACGGACTCCTTGATTTTAGCCATGTAACAATTTGTTTGACCAGAAATTTGTTACTAAATCGTTATTAAAACTTTTAAGCCATTCGAGATTATGTTTTGTTTTTCACAACGATTTTTTATTTATTTTTATTCTTAGTTCTTTGTTGTCGTATTAGTATTTTTTACCATTTTCAGTCGAGTATGACTAAAATTATTAAAGAAAAGCCGAAGACGATGTTAATACCACTAGCCGACGTCGTTGGTCTTAAATACACTCATAAACATAAAAACTAAAATTATTTACAATTTTCCGTAAAAAATTTACCTGTGTGTATTCTGCAGCTGAAGCTTTCTATTTGTTAAATTAATATTTCTTTGTTTTATAATTTCAGCACGTTTATGGATGTACAAGGACTTGGCTACACATCCAGCTTTGCAATACCTAGCATGGATCAGTTTACCGGTTTTTCTAGTTCTCTTTTCAGCCGGCTTTGTGCACGTTCTGGCACCTCAGGCAATAGGTACGTGTATGAAGGTTATCGTTTGTTTTACTTGCCTTTTTATAATCTGCCCTTCAAGGGTATACCAATGTTATTTGTGTTTTTTCTCGCCTGTTGCAATTGGATAATTTTGACCTTTGCGTTCGTGGTTGTCTATTATTCATTCCCTCCTTTTCTGTTTCTCTTTAACTTCTTTAGGTTCGGGGATTCCGGAAATGAAAACGATCTTAAGGGGCGTGGTGCTTAAAGAATACTTGACGTTTCGAACATTGATAGCGAAGGCTGTAGGTTTGACGGCTACCTTGGGTTCGGGTATGCCTTTGGGAAAAGAAGGACCTTTGGTCCACATTGCCAGTATTGTGGCGACGCTCCTTTCTCAGTTGGTGACGTCCTTTCACGGGATTTATGAAAATGAGTCAAGAAATAGCGAAATGTTAGCTGCGGCTTGCGCCGTAGGCGTGTCGTGCTGTTTCGCGGCGCCAATAGGCGGCGTCTTGTTTTCGATTGAAGTCACGTCTGTGTACTTCGCTATCCGGAATTACTGGCGCGGGTTCTTCTCAGCCGTTTTTGGTGCGCTTATGTTCCGGCTCTTGGCTTATTGGTTCAACAAAGAAGAAACTATTACGGCCATTTTCCGCACTAATTTCCAAGTCGACTTCGCTTACGATCCCCAGGAACTTTTCATCTACGCTTTGGTCGGGTAAGCTGCTTAACGATAGCAGTAAAAATACATAATGAAATATAAGTGAAAGTAAAAGGAAGGAATGATAGGAAAATAAAGAGAAAAAATAATTTGAGAAATCAATTATTTAATATGGATATTTTTAATAGGCAATTTATTTGCACGAGTCAACTTGCTTTCCAGAAAACAAACAATAAAATCTATGTTTTACGAAGTAGTAGAGAAGAGCGCAACTAGCTGCGAGGCTTAAATTTCGCAACTCGTTGATTTTGTCACGGAAATTAAAGATTGAGAAAAGTGTTATTCTTTCGGTCATAGAATTTCGGAAATAGTGTTATGGTGTAGTAGGAAAATTGTTCTACAATCGCGATGCTTAAATAGTAGTTTTTAAATTATTTTAATTATGTTGCACATTTTCATTTGATTGCTTTTTATAGAGCGTTTGGCGGATTGTGCGGTGCGTGTTTTGTATACTGCCATCGGCATTATGTGCTCTTCATGCGTAAAAACAAGAAAATTAACTTCTTCCTCCAGAAAAAGTAAGAAGTTCATAAGTTAATAAATATGCATATTTATTAATTATTTTGTGTTTGTTCTGGATAGTCGATTCATTTACCCTGGCATCATCGCTTTGTTCATAGCGTCGTTGTACTTTCCAAAGGGTTTTGGTCAATTCCTAGCATCTGAATTAACAACGCAACAGCAAATCATCAGTCTGTTTTCAAACTTCACGTGGTACCGTGATGATCTGACAGTGGAACAAGCAAAAATCGTGTCATATTGGAGCAACGACTACACATCTGTTTTTATCAATTTGGGCATTTTCATTGTAGTCACAGTAAGTTGTCTCACTTGCTAAACTGTCTCATCATTTCTTGTTAGCCTTTCGTGTAAATTTACATTATTTTTTATGTCTGGTTGTGTTTCAAAGTCCGGGAGTTTTTGAATTTCTTGTTTTAACTTTCACCGCTTTTTTTTTTTTTTTTTTTTTTTGACAACGTTATTTTTCATTAGTGTTCCAAACCAGTTTAACGAAGAAACTATTATTTTGAGATGAATGCTACATAAAAATGAGCTCCGGTCGGAAAGCTCAGGTCAACTTGTATGACAAGTGTTATGGTAGACATTGATGGGAAAGCATTTTCGTCAGTCAAAAGTAATGTGACTTTAAATTTTTCTTCGCTTAATTGGATTGCACATGCAGCAAACGTTTTGCTTAAAAAACACGATATTTTCTATTTTCACTCAAGGGAGTCTTTTTTCGCATCAGAATTCGGCAAAATATATAACTTTTATTTTATCAATTTCTATATATTTTTTTTCGTAGAATTACGTGTAGATCAATAGGACATACTGTCAAAAATTGAGTTCAGTTAAGTTCAGTGACAGGGACCTACATCGCAAGTCGAAATGCTACGGTATAAAATCTTTCCAGTTTTCTCAAGGAAGTAACCCTGGTTTGTTTCGTATTCAAACCCTGACAAAATCTTGCCTATTGAATCTCCTCTAGTTCTGGTTGACCATTATCGCAACGACCTTGCCGGTTCCCTCCGGGGCTGTAATTCCTATTTTCAAGATGGGCGCTGCCTTTGGCCGCATCATTGGTGAAGCTATGCACTTGTGGTTCCCGGAAGGTTTGCGTTACGGCGAGGCCGTTTCTACCATCTTACCCGGCGGTTATGCCATCGTGGGTGCTGCGGCCTTCTCGGCCGGCGTCACGCATTCCATCTCCATTTGTGTGGTCGTCTCCGAAATGACAGGCCAAATCCGTCACATCGTCCCCGTGATGATTGCCGTCCTAGTTTCCAATGCCATTTCCACACTTCTTCAACCTTCTCTTTACGATTCCATCATTATGATCAAAAAGCTCCCTTACTTGCCGGATATTGTACCAACTGGCGCTGGTGCTTATTCCATTTTCGTGGAAGATTTTATGGTCCGCAATATTAAGTATGTCTGGGACACTATGACATACTCTCAGCTTCGTAATGTCCTCAAAGAAGGACGCAAATTGAGAGCGTTTCCCTTGGTCGATTCCCCAACTAACATGATCCTCCTGGGATCCATTCCCCGCCACGAGCTTATTGCTCTCATCGAAGCCCATATCGGACGCGAAAGACGATTGCAAGTCGCTGCGCAATGGCAGATTGAAGCTCGAATAAAGTAAATACACTATTATTAGTATTTATTTCGTAATTTAGTCCCTCTTAAATAAAACGGTCTGAACATTAAAAATTTCATAGAAAGTGATTTGAAAGGACATTTGTATATTAATGTTACTTTCTTATTTAAAGGGCACAAGAGCACTTAAAACGCATGCACTTAGCGCTACCCGCGCCGTCTACTGAAGGAGGCGCGGTTCCGGAGTTGGAGCAACGCCGTCCATCACGGTTCGAAGTAGTTCCTGCCCTTGATGATCCCTTGAAATCTCTTCAAGTCCCGGATCCTGACGAACAGCAGGTTTGTGTTATAAGATTTACACATTTTAAGTAGAGCGATGGATTGGACAATCTATTGGGAATCAACTTTATCGATGATTTTTTGTTTTCGGCGTTGTTCTAGTTGACGTTGGGGAGCGCCAGTGGATTCAGACCTGGAGCATTCCCGCGAAAATCGATTCTGAAGAAAACGAATTCATTCACGATGCAATTAGCGACTAGTCCGATGACGTCCCCAGTGACCACGCCTTATTCGACCGTTACTGGAGCAGACAGTAGAATTCGACAAGCGTTTGAAGCCATTTTCCGTAAAGCAGCCAATTTGGCGGACGCCCACAGTCCTTCTCAGCAACAGCAGCAGAGTCTACAGTCCTTTGGTAACTTGACAACGACAACGATCATAACTACACCTACGAGCCCTACTTCCATAAAGAAAGTCCAATTGGTAATAAATTTGTCATTTTTTAATATATTGACATCCTATTATTTCTATTTGTGGGATAATCATTTTATGGTCGATTTAATACATTTATTACAGCCCCGAGAAAGAGTGATTGATATGTCACCCGAAGAACAGAAAGCTTGGGAAGAAGCTGAAATGTCCCGCCAAGTTTCGCTGGTGCACTGCCATGTCGATCCTGCACCATTTCAACTGGTTGAACGGACGTCATTACTTAAAGTCCATTCCATGTTTAGCCTCTTGGGTATTAATTTGGCCTACGTCACAGCTACCGGTCGTCTTATTGGAGTCGTTTCACTGTCAGAAGTAAGATTATTTTATTTTTAATCACATTAAAACTTCAGTTGTGTTGAATTACAATGTGATGGGCTCCTGTTTAGAGGTACTACTCTTGTCCGACGAAATTTAATTAGCACTGAAAACTTTCCTTCAGATGTTAGCGTTTGACAAAGCGTAATGTAAGAAGGTTAAAAGTGCAGCATGTATTTAGGAGTTCAGATCCGTTTTCAACCTTACCGTAGTCGACAATACCAAAGACCCTTTGACATGGGTGGTAGCCATCCATTAGTTCTTTGATGGGGCTAATTTCCTTATCTAGTCGTAACTTACGCTAATTTTAATGACTACTTAGTAATCTGCTATCGCAAATTCCAAGCATGATGGAAAAATAATGTGATTGAGATCAATTTTGTGTGTCAAGTAATTTACTTGCGTTTTTTGAAAACGCAGTATTTCCTGTTCCGGAAAGGACTTGAGTAATGATTTAGACTGCCTTTTTTCTTTTACTCCGTTTTAGATAGTTAAGCTTGTTAGTAAGAAAAGAAAACTCCAAACATAATTTATACGACACATTATTTTAGCATAGCAAGTAGTATTTCCTCGGCCATTTTTCAAAAATTACTAATTTTAAGATGTGGAGTGAGAAGCGACTCGTGTTCATCAGACGATATCCAAATGTGTCTTGATATTATTCATTAAAAATTATTTTGTCTCTTTCCTCCGTAGTTGAGAAAAGCAATTGAGGAAGTCAATTCGGGTATACCAGTCATGGGGCTAGTAAGCAGTTCAAGTATGGATCTGGGGAACCGCGCGGGCAGAGAACATTCTCCCGGTGCTCCTGAAGATATCGAAGCCGGTTTAAGCAGTAACGCAGTGCCGACGACAGCGCCTCCTCAAGCTCAAACAGAAGATTTATCTTCTGACGAAGGGGAAGGGTCATCCACCTCCACGGTTTCTGCCGAAACCACGCCTGTTCCTGTCCAACGACGTGGAGAATCTTAGAGAATTGTTAAATTTTAGGATTTTTTTCCCCACTTAACGCCTTACTTAGAAACGAGAGGTATTGATATAACATTACCGGTATATATCTTATATTTAAGATTTGTGAACTCTTGACTTTTACGAGAATGTCAATCGTGCATGAAACTTGTAACTTCCAGAAACTTGCACGTGTTATGAACAAGAAAGCCTTTGTTTTCTGTGATACCGCTTATAAGCTCCTTAACAACGTCTGAAATGTGTTTTTATGTGTGAGTGTGTTATTTGGAGTTGACGCGGTTTTTATCCCAGATAATTTTTATCCCAGGAAACGAAGATGAAAAACGAGTACAATTTCAGATTATAGAATATTTTGAAGTTTCACTTTTAGTGCTTTACAACAACTACAGATACAACAAAAACAAGCCACGCCGAAATAATCCCGAAATTTACAGAAGGTACTACAAGAGGACGAATGACTGGATATAAAGTGGAGAACTGGGAGCGACGCGAAAACATTTTTAATTGATTAGCGTTCAATTTGAGCAACACTTCATTGCCTAGCATTGACAATATGAACGAATTCAGGCTTAAGCGAAGCTCCGCCTACTAGAGATCCATCAATGTCTGGCTGTTGTGCCAAATCGCGACAGTTGGCGGCAGTCACCGATCCGCCATAGATGATACGAGTGGACTGAGCTACTGAGGGAGACACTTTGCCACTCAACCAGTTGCGCAAAAAGGCATGAACGTCTTGGGCCTGGGAGAAAAGTAACGAAATTTAATATAAAAAACAGCAACAAAATTAATAACTTTCCGGAACCCTTTGAAGATTTACCTGTTGAGGAGAGGCAGTTTTGCCCGTACCAATAGCCCAGACGGGTTCGTAAGCGATAACTACACGGCTCCATTCGTCTTCTTTAACGTGATCGGCAATAGCTTCCGATTGACGGCGTACAACTTCTTCAGTTTGTCCAGCTTCTCGTTCTGCTAAGGTTTCTCCTACGCAAGCAATGACGGACAGGCCCGACTGAAGAGCATGGGCGACTTTTTCTCCAATCAACTGTGAAAAGAAGACCGCATTTTTTTATAATTCTGCATTCAAAAGAAGGATGGGTTTACTTGGTCGGTTTCACCGAAGATGCTGCGGCGTTCTGAGTGGCCCAAGATGACCCAGGTTGCCCCTACATCTGAAATCATGGCAGGGCTAATTTCGCCGGTGAAAGCTCCTTTCGCTACTTTGTAGCAATTTTGGGCAGCTACGGCGATGGACGCAGGTAATTTGGAACGAGCGTAGCTCAAGTAAACAGCAGGGACACCGCAAACAACCTCTGTAATATATTTCCATCAAACAACCGGCTTTAATGACTTCTTACTTAAGAAATGCAAACTGCTAAGATATTGCGATTCGGTCAATGCCGGCAGAGCAAAAGTGCATAAGTGTGATGCAATTTACCTGTGTTTGGGTCCAAAGGTCCGTTCGTAAGAAATTCTACAATTCCGTCAATTTCCTTCATGGTGCCGTTCATTTTCCAGTTTCCACCAACGAATAATTTGCGTGGGTTCGACATTGTCAGTGACGAATTACTTTACCTAAGGACAAATAGGTTACCACTCGGCAAAATCACACGAACGACTCACGAACCTGCAGACGAGAAGCTGGAATAATACCCTTGGCCAGTGTCACTCTTTTGACCTTCCGGTTTTGTTCGATCCAGACGGTGAAGGACTGTCTTCGCACATACACATCTGGCTCTAGCCAGAAGCAGCTGAGAAAGCCAAGAGGTGGCAGGCTAGTCTGAAAATTTTAAAAATATTTCGTGTGGCGCGAATTTTAAGTGTGGGTTCGATTCCCACACTTGTCGGAATTTTATTCATATTCTTTACGTATGGTATACAATACCAGACTTTCCATTGACCAAGTACCCACCTTGATCCGCTTCTTCTCTCCGTACACCGCCCTATCCTGCCTGAATTACCAGGCAGTTCGTGAAACCTGGGAAGCCAGATAGGACAGTACCGAGTACACAGGATTGGTGCCAAGCCAAAAGAAGGAGCTCGGTAGAGACCAAGGGCGGAGCTCTCATTTTTCTCGATTGTCACAGGGGTTTTCACTTTTCGCGTTAAGAGCGACTGCGATAAACTGAGCAAGGACCAGAACAGATTGGTTAACAAAATGATGTTTTGCCCCATTCTAAAAAAAAAAAAAAATAATTAAAAATTAAAAAAATAAGGCGATTTAATGAGTCTCATCGTCCCTGTACGAATATGTAATTCTCCCTTCTGAAGGCAAACAATTCACTGAAATGTTTAATTAATCGAACTAAAAATAGAGGACTTCAACGACGCCTGACGATTGATCGGATAAGATTTGTGGCTTTACACTTACCACTTTCCATATTTAAAGCTTAAACTAACGCCTAAAGAGCTGCTATATTTTTCACTGTATTCATTAGGCTTTGAGGTGTACCTTTCTAACATTTTACTACATTGTAAGTTATATAAAACTTCTACTGCTGCGCATGCATAGTACGATTAGCCGAGTGGATAAAGTCGTGGGACGGCAACCGTGATGTCGTGGGTACAAGTCCCGCATGGACACGAATTTTATTCAATAACATTCCTGTATGGTGTATTGTACCACTCCTCTATTGACTACTGACTTCCAACTTGACTCTTAACTCCTACTCTACCATAGCTGGATTAGCAGGCGGTTCGGGAAACCGAGCAAGCCTGGGATGCCAGATAGGGCAGTAGAGAGTACAAGAGATAGGAACCAAGCCAGGGAGGAGCTCGGTAGAGAGGAAAGGCGGAGCTCTCATTTTTCTCGATTTTCGAAGGGGTCCCCATTTGCTTACCATTAAATCAAATGGAAAATAACCTAGAAAACGGCTTTCCAGAGCCAAAATTAAGCCGCGCCCATTTTTCAGGCTTTCCACCAATGAGAAGCCAGGGATTTCGAAGGGAGGTCCAAATGTTAGCGGTAAATTCAAAACTACGGACCATTTTTCGAAGAAAAAGGCCTTTTTCGCAGATAAAAATTCGTTTTGCATGGTCGCAACAATATTTAAAAATCCTCCTTTTTTTGAGGACAAAATCCCTTAATTTTTAAAGAAAAAACTCAGTTTTTCGCAGACAAAGAAAATAAAAGAATCGTTTTTCCTTCATACTAAAAAATTTATTTCTAAAATATCACAGCCACTGCATACACGGAAAACAGCACACTAAACGAATGTGTAGAGCGAATTCGTGCTTTTGGTGATTCTACCTTAAAACTGAACGACCAATAGGGGGAACCTTAATGTTGAAATATTAAGGGACATACAGAATTTTTTAATACAGAATTTTCCTAGTTTTCGGAGTGCCAATTTTAACAACAAGAAAAAAAGCGTGTCTATTGATCCCAAATTGTATGAAAACACAAAACTTACAAGAAGCAGGAAATCTGAAAGAAAATACGAAACAAGGCAATAGTCTCTTTACGAAGCGTACAAACAGTCCAATGCATGCAAGTGCTGATCAAAAGTAGAACTGAAGCTTCAGCAAGTAGATGTAAATGATGTAGATCAGAACTGAACGAGCCAATCTATTGGTTGCAAAATATGGATAAACTCGAACTTGAGAAACGTGTTCGTATTATTCAGAGCCGCGGTAAGATAAGTTAGGAACGAACGCAAAAAGAGCAGGAGCGGTTCTTTGCATTAGATAAATTAGGAAAAAATCAAAATGGGGAAAATTACGATTGAGCTCAAAAACGGTTTAGAATAGCTTTCCGCGAACTCATTGCTACACTTTCAAAAACAAAAAAGCAGCACAGCAGTATTCCGGCAAACGATATCCTGATACCTTCACAGAAGCATAAACAATTGTTTTGAGCGCTTTCAAAGAGCAACCGACATCTATACAAAAAATAAATAATTAATTATATTTACTCAATTAGCTTTTAATCTAACTTACGCTTAGGAGATGAAAGAACGACCAAACTGTCAATTTGCTTGCATAAACGATTTCTGAATCGAGTTACTCCTTGCAGCGGCCTTGCATTTCCACAAATCAAGGCGCATTAGTGCCCAGTTCACCTCAGAGAAACGAATCTTCTAAAACAATTTCAAGAAAGAAAATGTTAATCAGTATCACAATAGGGTTTAAATTTTACCTCTTTCACAAACTGAACAGGCGAGTGGGCAAAGTGAAAAATCTCGAAACAATTTATACTATCTAAAATGTTCTACGGCGCTATTTAGGCGGATCTTCCAAAATAAAAGATAACTTCACAATGACGAACGCAAGAAACTTAACCAAATCAGGAAACGTTCCACGTCTAAAAAGACGATAAAATTAAGAGCCCATTGATGCTGCAAATCTGAGTAACTACCTTCGAGCAAAAGTGAAAATATGTTCTACTGGTCTATGAGTAGACATTGCATGAAATTGTACTTCCAACAAAGCTCAAGTGTACTCGTGCTCGCCCACGGAAAACGCACGCTGGCACAAGACATGTAATAGAACATATTGGCTGCTGCTGACTCCGTATAAAGCGTTTTCCTATTTGATTATTTTGTAAATAACTTGAAATTCAGCAGAATTGTACTAAATTACAATATTCAAAGTACTTGGAATATAGAACACCGCTGGGAAAGGTGTTCAAGAACGTCAGTGAGTACTGAATCAGTCCCGAACTTTCGATCAAGGTCAATCAGGTCATTCCAGATTACCCATCCAAAGCATTTTCTCGGTGCGTAACGCCCATTGCAATAGCAAAGTGGAGAGCTACGAATTTTCTATACAAAAAACGATGAAAGGAAAATGACAAAAGTTAACATATAAGCAAATGAAGTATGAACATACAGTGTACAGGATAAATACTGGAGCTTCCACTCAAGGTCAATCAGGTCACAACGAATTCGAACTGTGATGACATGTCTCGCGGCCGTGTAAAAGTTGGAACCCTAAAAATGTTGACGTCTTAAAAGAATTACACGTAATTCCATGACAAACTCGAAAATGCATCCTTACTTATGTTCAAAACACAACCGGAAGATCCAAAATTCGAATAAAAACATTGTGCAGGAAAATGTTCGTGTATCTTGCTGCACAGGGTTTCAGAACCGTTCAAGCCCATGCCTGACGAACGACTGCTGATATACTGACATGGTGAGTAGTGGAGGGAGGAGCACATTCATCTTAGCCCCTCCTACAAGCGCGCTGCATTCAAATATATTCTTACTTGTCCGACACCAGATAACAGTACATCAATCAAATTAAGTTATGAGGCATTTTAGTCAATGGTCTCTCTTTAACCTTCTTTATCTTCAATTGCTTCTTTTTTAGTTTACAACTTAGCTTCATAATCATGTGAAAATGCGTCCCTGTTGACATCGTGAAGAGGGTTTTACCTGATTTACACTACAAGCGTAAGTAGAGCCCTTTCTAAAATCGAATAAATGAGTAGTATCACATGTCTGCATTATTTCCATGCATTATATCGCATAATTTCACAGTACATAAAACACTGTCACATGCAAAATGAAATACTTGAGCTAAATTCACTTAGCTTCCCTAAAAAGATTTGGAATTTCTTTCAGCAGAAGTTTGAAAATAATTACTTTGAAACGCAAACACTAGCTGGCTGCTTAACTTAAAAGTCGACAGAAATGTCTTATTACAGGCGCAACCGTCAACAAGCAAAAATTGGTCGAAGACATAATTATGACTATTATTCCACCTGAAATGACGAAAGCTCGTGAATGACTGAGCTCGTCAACGGTATGTGGTGTAGGAGGAGCAACATATCCTACGAAATATCCTATACATACGGAATATTTATAATATCTCTCTGCAAAATCGTTTTTCGTGAACGACGACCACCCTGCACAAAATTCATGGATATGAATTCATGAACCTTGAACAGTTACATTTATTACTCTATGCGTAAAATAGATTATCCTTGATTGTTAAGTGAACTGCGAACATTTCGGTTAACGATTCGCTGTTCCCTTTGGCCGGCGTAAACAACATTCCGTAAATTTGTGTGTGGTAAATATTAATCTGAAATAGTAAATTCGCCTGAAAATAAATGGAACAGGAACTTCTACGTCGAACCGACGGTGATGGAATGGAATCTTCAGCTACTTTGAATGATGTAACGACGCTCCCGAAGACTTTAATTAATCCTGTCTTAGCTTCAACATCCACTGATCTCCATTCACCGAAACTGGACCAGAAAGCGTTTAATTACTCCAGGACCGTTCCTGTTTATTTTCCTAGTCGCTTAAACCAGTCTTTGAACAACTCTTTCACTGGTTCTTTTGCCACTAGTGAAAAGAAACTTAAGTTTGTTCCGTACGAACCGTACAAGGCCGCAGTCAAACCGATTATCCCGTTTCGTAAAAAGAAAACTTCTACCAAATTAGCACCTACTGAAGCCGTCACGAAAACATCCGAATGCTTAGCTTCAGAAAACGTTGTTGATCCTCAGATTTTGAAGAAATTGGAAGCTGAAATTCAAAGCTTAACCAAAGAAAGGGACTCAGCACAGTACAAGCTCAAAATTCAAACTCAAGTAAGCGTTAATTAAGGAAAATACCCTAAATTGGACCTATTTTTGATTTCTTTAGATAAACGATGAACTGAAAAAGCTTCTCGTAGCTTCCGTCGGGGAAGATATGGAAGCTAGAGTCCAGTTTTTGACTGAAGATAAAGCGAAATTGGCTCACGATATTCGACTCTACGCGCAGAGAATGGCATGCGATTTTGAAGAGAAGGAAAAATTGAGTATTGAAGCTGATGTCTGGCGCAGCAAGTTTCTCGCATCAAGGTATAATTTAATAAACGTAGAGAGAATCTAATATGAACACAAACAGTTGTAAAAACAAGAAGGACAGGGAGCTTAGATCGCGCTAATCATCAGAATATAAAAAAATAAATAAATAAAAGTCAACTCTTAGTGCAAAAGTGGAAGAAATTCCTCGATTTAAGGGACTCTTCGGCGCCTCACTTTGGCAATAACTATAACTAAGACTCTAGTGCACTATCGCCTCTGTATGCGAATTTTATGGTGAATTTTTCAGCAAATTCTCTGAACTTGGTCTATATTATATAAAAAATATTCTCGAGAATGAAGATCTGAATCGTTATTGTAGCCTCTGCTACATATCACCGAGATTCCAGAAAATACCTCGAATATTTGTGTGTCGTTTATGACTTAATATTACTAAAAGATCATGAATTCGGTAAAATAATAAGTACAATAACGTTATTTTGCATTTTCAGCGTTTTGATTGAAGAGTTGGCTCGTTGGAAAGCAGTTTTGTGTAAACGTTCGGATGACTTGGCCAAAATGTCTATGGTCCTTTTAAATGAAATGGAAAAAGCGCGTCAGAATAATTTTCAAGCATACTGGTAAGCTCGGTTACCTTGGGTTTCCAAGATTACAGATTCCGTTTTTTACTATATCTTTGTGTTTTGTAGCCAGTTGTTGGCAGTTAAAGAGGCTTTGGATCCGTTAAGCGTCTCGTCCCTGAAATCACGGGAGAAAAGTTTATCGTCGACGAATCTTTTAGAACTCTCATCGGCTATTAACCATGAATCCAGTAATCTAAAATCCCGGATATTGGGAAAGTACAATGTCTCTGACACATCCGAGGTTTCGACTTCCGCCTTTGACAATTTACCAACCCTCACTGAAGCCCAAACACTTGCAAACCAAGTTCGTTTCTATCTCACTTTGATTCGTTTGACTTCAAGTTTAATGCTTGTTTTGCCCATTTACTTTGGCTTACTCGACTAAAATCTTATGGGATTTTAATTCCTCTCTAGTTACTGAGCGATAAACCGTCATCGTCTTGTTTGATGTCCGATTCAGCTTGCGCCGAAACGACCGATAAAGTGACGGCGTTAGCAAATTTGTTTGCGGAACGATTAGGCAAACCAAGTGCCTTCGCTTGCTGCGGGCATTGCAGCGGAGAAGTTAAAACAGTATAGAGAAAATATATGGGAAAAAAACTGTTGGCCTTTTTGTTGAAATTTATATAATCTGGAAGTTTTTAATAATATCGTTTGTAATAATTAGCTATCTCTGTATTGATTATGTATGGTATCCCTTTCAAAGGGGACCAAAAAGTGTTGAATACAAGTGCGGTGCACGATTTTTCTAATCTATGTGGTTACCAACGTTACTCTTGCATGCTGGATCGATATGACTTTGAAAGTGCTTAAACGAAGTTCGGTAAGCGGAACTTCAGTGAAGTCTTTTTCGTGAAATTGTTGCTCTGCGTCGTACTCTTCTGCAAATTATCTGTAAAATAAATAAAGTGAAAAAATTATTGAAAACGCCAGCCTTTTATACGACTTTAACAAAATGGATTTAGACTCGCACTACGAAATGGGATCGCTCCTTCCCTTAGCCAATGAGGAAAATCAAAGACTCCAGCAAGAAGTATAACACAAATAATAAAAATACAGGACAAGTCTGAATTCCGTGAAATTTTTTTAAACAGATTCTGGAGAAACAGCAACGTTTTAATGAATGGAAACGTCGCTGTCAAGAAAATAATAATGTTATAGAAACTTTGCGTTACGAACATAGTGTTCATGAAGAATCATTGCGTCATGCCCATGTAAGGTTCAACATTGTTAAACAAATCGTAATTCTCTACGAATATTCACTGGGTCTTTCAACCGACACCGATAGGAATTCGCGACACATTTTCGGGCTGAGATTCAAGAAATCGAACACAGGAACAAACTCCGCGACCAACAAAAAAATTGGGTTAAAAAAGAAGTCCAATTGTTGCACGAGAAAATAACTATAGTGGAAGAACACACACAAAAAACTCAAGTAACTTATCAATACTACTTTTCAGAGTGAAAACTATTATAAACCTGGAATTTTCTGATACCTTCACAAGGTTAAATAAACTGAACTTTTGTCTACTATAGGAAAAAGTACGAAAAAATCAAAATTCAGTCAAAAAACTCGAAAAACGTCTACAAGCGACTAAAGAAGTGCAGAAAACTTGGTCCGATGCGGCGAATGCGCAAGAAAAGGAAAACAACAGTATTATGCAGTATTCAAAAGAAGACGAACATAAAATTCGGGTAATGGAAATGCTCGAAATACGTTAAAAAATTTAAATAATGAATAATAAGCTAAATAAAACGAAATAATTATTAGTAACTCTGTTAAAAGGAATTGGAAGTTACGGTTCATCGCATGCGGCAGGAAGAACGTGAAGTCATCCAAGATCTTGACAAACTTCGTGCAGAAAATCACCTTCTGACAGCAGAGCTCAGTAGAGTGGAGCAGGACTTCGCACAAATGAAAGAGCATCGCGACCAGGAAATAAAACAGTGGGAAGCTAACATGAAACAAATGGCAGCAAGAGATCGCGAAGTCGAAAATTTTACGAACGTAATTATAGAAGTTATTATTTACTGTTGGAGAAAAAAATGATAAAAAGAAAATTGGAGTTCTGACCTTGTTATACGGTTCTTGATACACCACTTGACGAAGGTCTCAGAACGGCTTTTCTTTACGTGAACTCGAGAATGGAGTTCATATAAAGCAGTGGTGCCCAACCTACGGCCCGCGGGCCATATCCGGCCCGCGAAGGTGCCTCATGCGGCCCGCTTATTTATACCGCTCATGTATATCACTGCATAATTTAATTTTTAACGTCGGCATGATTCTAGCGAAACCGGAACATTCAGGCCCGCGAGATTTTATATCATGTCGCGCGCGGCCCTCGGGTGAAAAAAGGTTGGGCACCACTGATATAAAGAAACCTCCTCCATAATATGGCCCGCGCAATTAAAGCCCATGTACAATGACTGTATGAAGGTATCGCGTAAGTCGAAGGCAAAACTAATTTCACAAAACTATATAAATGGGCAACGTTGTTCTTCACCATAATTGTAAATGACTTATTAAATATCAGTGCCCTCAAACAACATAAGATTAAGACAAAATAATCCTTCCTTTCACTTAAATAGGCTCTAAGTGAGATACAAAAACAACTGTGTGAGCAACTGAATGAAATTGAATGCCGCGAGAACAGCCTTGCCTCGGAATCCAAAACCCAAATCGCTTTATCAAGTACCATGCAAAAAAGGGAGCGCGAATTAGCTAATTTACACGAGCAGCATATGAAAACGACTCTCGCTACTGAAACTCTTCAAGCCGAAGTATGTCGAATTGTTCTATTGTACCTACGTAAGCTAACCACACAAAAAAATATTCCAAAAGGTCAACGCCACAAAAGCTTTCGCAGAGAAAAGGAACGTTGACATTGTTCAGCAACGTTTAAAGCTCAAGATTAAACAAGAACTTGTCTCAAAAAAGCAAAGTCTTTTAAATGAAAATCAGCACGCCATCGCAATGCTCGAAGTGCAACTTAAACAAGCGCAAAATTATACCGAGACAGCTTCAGAACAAAAACAACAAGTTCTTCAACACCTTCAGGTAAGGAAACTCTGTGAACTCTCGTTAAATTTACTCTCATCAAACTAACACTCTTTTTATCTCATTTCGTTTCTGAAAAAAGGACGAAAGTGACCGCGCAAAACGTCTGCAAACTCAATTAGAGCAATTATCCAACCAAAAGTCCCAGCAAGAGAGTCAACTGAGGCAACTTCAAGATTGTCTCGAAACTCTCGAGACAGAAATTCAAAGCACAGAAGCAAGTTTGTGCCACAACGCCAAATTCTACAAAAACTTGCAAGAACTTACGAAACAAATCGACGATAATATTTACCATAAAGTAAGTAACATCAATTCCTTCAAGCTAAAAAGTAAACCGAAAAATGAAGCCGATAAAAAAAAATAATAAAATAATAATCCAATATACTTTTATGAATAAAGGTTTTCTTCTGTATATACTTTAATTTTCTCTCTTCTTTTATTAGAATATGCAATGGATGAAGTTAGAGCTCCAATACCGTAACCTGCTCGGTGAACCGAGCTCCAAAGCTGAAAAAGAAGCGCAAGATAACAGAATACGGGCTTTGAATCGAGAAATGGAAGAAAAACGGGCCATTTTGTTAATTTTGCGCCAGGAACTATTGACTTCTCAAGTTCGTTACTTTCTTTCCTTAGGCACGAAACAAAAAACTGTCCCATAAAAAAAGGAAGAGTTTGGGATTCAACACATGCTTCTTTCGACTACGAACTTTTTCCCCTTCGAAAAATTAAGGAATAAAATATTTTCTTGGTTTTATAGAGTGTAGTCGCGCGGTACGAGCACCAAAAGGCAAAGCAAAAAGACTTGCAATCAAGTTTGGAGAACAGAGCGGTGCAACTTCGGCTTGAAAGCGACGCTTTGGAGCGCGAGATGCAACTTCAGCATCAACAATTAGAGGAACTGCGTCTGGCGGAGACACTAATCCGTTTACAGAGCCAAAATCGACAAAAAATGCTCCGAGCACATGCTAACCAAGTGTGGGACCTGGAAAAACAGAAACTTGAATTACAAGCGGTAAAAATGTGTCCAAAAAATTTCCCAACTATTCCTTCCCGGAGATTAAATTTTCTTTTCTGACAAGACTTCACAAGCCTGACAAGCTAAAAAAAATACTTAATGTAATACGCTTTGATCTAATTTTAATTAAAAAGGATATCGAGGAACGGAAAGTGGAAATCCAATCGCGTTTAGCCATTTTGACAGCAGAATATCGCTCCTTGAAAGAACGTGTCCAACATCTGAATCTGACCGCTAAACAACACTGGAACAGAGTGGAAAAAATTCGAATCCGGTACCAAGTTCTAGCAGACACTTTCGGCAAGGAACAAGAAGCGTCACCGCCAACAGAAGCTTATCTCATTATTAAGGTAAAACACGCTCGAATTGCGTGATTTGTTTCTTTCTTCTTCTAAAAGAAAATGGCTGAATTTTATACTGAACCACTTTCAGTTAGCTCAAGAAAAAGAAACATTGAAAGAAATTCTGGAAGACCTGAACTCCAAAAACTCCAAAATCGAAAAGGACAATGAAGCGCTCGCAAACACTCTGAAAGTGATTTTGTCGTCTAACCAACAATTCCGGCAACACGCGATCGTAGGAGTCGCTAGCCGTAATCAACTCTCCTTTACTTTTCTCTAAGATCTTCCATACATCGTCCTCTTAAACGCTGACCTTTTATTTTACAGCCGAAAAACAAACGATTCACGAAGGTTTGGAAAGTCAAAAACGGCGTATTGATTCCGAGCTACGTGAAAGGATAAAAGATTTGCAAACGATTGAAAAGGGCATTAAAGTAAAAAAAAAATAAATAAATAAATAAATAAATAAGATTTACCATTACTATCGCATTTTTCGTAGTTGATTGATGAAGAATCGCAAAATTTCTTCCTTCTGGAATCAAAGTACCAACGTGAACTAGAAGAAGAAGAACAGAACTTATTTTTAGCTCAAAAAGATGTCAACCAAATCAAACTTCGCTTCCAGAAAGCCCAACAACTCGTTCGGCGACAAAGTCATGTTCTTCACTCCTCCGGTGTTCGTTCAACCCTCGAAGAGGTAAGGGAAACATACATATGCATTAAATATCCATTTAAAATCATAACTCGAATAAATAAATGGACTAATGGAAAAAATAAACATGATCAACCTAGATGGACTTCGAGCTGCAACTGAAAAAAGAACAGTGCCAAAAAGCCATGGAAATCTTGCACGAAACTTTAGTATATCAATTCCGAGACTGTTCCGCTTCCATTGCCGAAGTGGAAGCTCGTTTCCAATCTTATCTGATGACGGCTGCCAGTAGTCATGGCTTTGACAAGTCCAATTTCGAGCCCTTTGGTCTATTGACTTGTTCCGTTTCGCCTTCTCTATCCCATCCCGTTTTCAATCCCGAAGAAAAGGAAGCTTCAGTGGGTGGTGAAACTGCGAACACCCTGAGAGGTCGACATCGACAAGATCAAACAGCTCAAGCTCGGACTCGTAGCAGCACGCTCGTCAAACCCGAAACTCATTTGCATTTACCTCATTTCCATTTCAATCCCAGCATCACCAGTTCGCTTCCCACTACACCCAACTCGGGTTCAAATATGACTGCAATTTCCAGTCCCCATTCCAATCAAAGTCAACCGAGTCACAGAAGCAGGCTTTATTTCAAGTCCAACTCCCTTTCCTCCGCTCCCAAGAGGAATCCGTCGCCTCGTCGTACTCTTCCGGGACCACGAGTACTACAACGTCGGATCAGTGCTCCCGCGAAAATCGAAGTTGCTGAACCAGAGCAGAAGCAAAACGACCCGAGCAGAAGTCCTATGAAGAGGAAATAAAACGTTCCGTTCCGAAATAAAGCGCTCTAAAAACTGCTCCTGTTTTAAGGATTGTTTTAGTTTTATGTAACCCTAATTAAAATACAAAGTATTGGGAATGCAATAACACAGTATGCAAATAGTGAATGCAATCAACAAAAGGCTTAACGCAACTTTGTGGTTAAAATAAGGCAGAAACGCTTGGAAATAACAAATCCAGCAGAGAAACCGTAAAACTTGGATGCACTGACGAAAACGCACCTTCAAGGGTTGTTGACAAAATTCAAGAAGAAACAGCTGTTTTGACTAAATCTCTTACCGAACGAGCCTAGTTAACTAACAAAGAGAGAATGACTCAAACTGTGGTTCCTGCGCCATAATTTGCAACGTCAGCGTGACGAAATTTCTGTCTTTGGCCCTGCTTATGGTCTTAGACATCCTTAATAAGCTCGTCAAAAAATGTATCTTTTTTTTCTCTTCCCGCCAGTTCCTATAAAACGCAAAAGGAAACAAATAGATGATGGATATCTCCGAGGGAGATAACGCCCATTTTCCATCCTTCTAAACAAGTTTCTTGATGCGTCATTATACACCATTTGTCAGGCTCACGATGTTAGAGACGACTGCAGGGAGATTTACACCTAAATCCATTTTACGTCACTTTTCGGTGTTTGCATTCAAGCTACAATGTTATTTTCCTGTTGGCTTTGAAGCCAAATCTCCATCATCTTCAAGTTCTTGTTTTTAAAAATTCTCAAAAGACACAAACGACAGTTGGAGCACAACATGAACACTCTTTATAATACAATGAAAACTACTTCAATATAACATATTATTTAGATTTGTCAACAGTTCTCTTTTAAAGGAATGGAAAATCGGGTTCCTCTTATTCTTCCAATTTACACTCTCATTTTTCAGAGTAAAAGAAACTGTAATCGAAAAAATAATTCACAGCGGGTTCATTAATTATCTTATCAACGTTTCACAGGACGAATAGAAACAGCCGATCAAAAATTCAACCCCCTATGAGGGTTTCCCATTTTGGGGTGCTGTTGGAATCCACAGGGTGTCGTAAGAACGGAATTCACTCCTAGCTCTCCTCCAGTACTCCAGTACAATTCTGCCCCAACCCCGTGATGCTGGTATTTCGTGATCTTTTTCGTCCTATCACCCTTGGGAGGAAGGGGATTGGGGTTTTGGAATACGAAAGAGCGAAAAAAGAAATGAAAATTGTCAGATGACGTAGGAGGCTTGTTGATATCTCTATTGGGCACCACAAACGAAGGGCGCGAATGACTCACCACCGTCGAGATCCTATAAAGCCTTCCAACAAGAAAAGTCGTAGAGCGAAACGCCCTTATCCCAGCTTGTTACACGAAGAGTACGTTATCGCAACGTACAGTACGTAAGAGTATGTAATAATGGTCCATGATTAAGATCCTGTGAGGCCTAGTGATGAAGCCAAACGAGCTTTCTTTCGGGGTGCAATAGGCCAAGGGGAAAGGTATAAGAGACAGAGATCTCCTGAAGGGGAAAATTAAGTCATTTTGAAGAGGGTAAAAGAATACGAATGCGTTGCCCATGAACGAGTTTTGGGTTGGTATTAAGTGTGAGAAGTTTAATTTAACGCTGGAAGCTTTGCTTCATGTATTCCTTTGAAAGGAAAAATGTTGAAGTGAAGAAACTTTTTTTTAAAGGATAAGAATTTTCTCCTTTGATTCCTGTCGAAAGAAAGCGGAGTGGAATTTCTGCTCCGATAGGTATTAGTTTATTTAACGCTACGTCACAAGCTCCAGTGAACGAAATTGTACAAAAATTCCCCCTGTTTTTGTAAAGTGTTCGGAAAAAAATCGACTGCTCTTCGGCTCAGTTTCTCTGCCATTTTCTGTTGCTTGTTTCGAACAGAAAATTGACAAAGTAAGCGAGATCAAAGGATACAAGATCAAAGAAGGAGGCTGGGTCGATATTTCTCTGGGAGTAACTTATTCCTTTCTTCCATTTTTTTTATTGTCCTCACGAGTTGTTTTAACCAAATCTTTAAAAATATCTACTACTTACTAGTAATATTACAGCAGTTATTTTGCAAGTAGCCACTCAAAGATCGGAAAAGTTCAGGGTCTCAAAATTTACCACCTTAGTCAATATTAAATTAAGCGCGCTCGAAATGTAATCGCTCAAACAGTCACGGATGCATTCTGTGAGCATTTTAATACATTTTCAAATACACTCTGCAATTAAATTTAGAATTAAAAAAAACTGCGGTAGTACTCTAGACACAAGGTTCTCACCCACGGTCCAAAACTTGTATAGCTTCTTTTTGCGTTTGCACTTTTCTGTCTTCTGTATACTCGCCAAAATTTAATTAGCAAGAACCTTGCGAACAAGGATCCGCAACGACGAAAAAGGAACGAAAACCTATTTCGTACTAAAGAACAAGGGAACACGTAATTAGATGCTAAGGATGGTGGTTGTGTGGGATTAGATTGGATGACAAACGGTAGTTAATGAGTATGTCACGTGCTGGATCTGACAGGGTAAAAATCGCCACCAAACTCCTCCCCTTTAACCCTGTTTTCACCCTCCCTTAACCTTCTTTATCACCTCCACCCCTCCACTTTTCTTTCGTATTATTGCACATTGTTTCTTGTTCTCTTTATGTCGCTTTCCAGCCACGAGAAGTGTGAGAAGGACATATGTGTACTGTGTACATTACGTGTATGTGTGCATGTGAGTTCCACATTGTAGCCAGTAAGTTTTATTACTGTTGTAATGTAAAAAAAGGGGTTGGGAAATGAGAATGGAAGCAATAACGAATCATGAGCCACAGCTGGCAAAATGACTCTTCTTTTTAGTTCCTTTTATTGCGTTTGCCTTTCCCCCTTTCCTTCATTTCATCGAAACCTTTCTATTCGCTACGAGTACACACATACATCACACACACGTTTGCATTTACCCTCCCAACAGGAGTTCGCTCTAAACTAATATTTGCTCATGTTGGCTTTTACCTTTTGGAACAACGGACACTAAGTAAAGTGTACAGTAGAAATGCAAACGCTTTAGCTGTGTTCCATATGTTGGCTTTCCTTCCCATGGTATGCTAGCATATTAGGGCCAAGCACAACTTTTCATTCTATTCACGTTACGAGCTCGTCAGAGAGAGCTGGGCCAATATTGACTTAATACGCGCTTTTTTCAAGTTTTAATTACGGACAGGTAAACAAAGCAACACTTCAGTTTTTCAGTTCAACAGCTGGTGTGAGGTAGCTTCGAAAAATACAGGAAGAAATAAAAATAATTAAGCTTTATCGTACGTTAGTGAATTCTGTAATACGAAATTTGATTACATTGGACATGGATGAGTATTTTAATGCACAATTTCCACGATATTTTCTGTCGTATTGTATATAAATTTTACCTATCCTTTTAAACATATTTCTAAATATACTATTTTGTTTTGAGAATCAGCGGAGGCTTTGCTGAGATGTATTATACTGAGCTCTAGATTAAACTTTATTAGCACATTTGCCGTACTAGTATTAGTTAATATTTTTTTTTAAAGTTAATATTTTTCTTGAACAAATGAATAAGCTTACTTTGTAGAGTTCGTCATATATTTCCAATATCTCAAGCGCAAGATTTGCTACTATTTGGACCCTTGAAAATAGGGCCAAATACTAGTTAACCTTTTCGGTAGTTTCAATTCTTTATATCGGCGAACGACACAGACATGTGTTGCATCTTTCAACTTTGATGGACATAATCGTTTAAGCACCTTATCGCAGATACCTGTAGTGTAGGACTATAGTAAAGACACCAAATATGAGTAGCTCTCTTCGTATGAGAGTTCTTTTTTTAAGTTGTCAAGCGGGTAGCTCTTTCACACATCATTTAAAGCTTCCTTGAGTGAGAGCCTCACTAGTAGGTTATTTAGATTACCCATATAATATCTTGGCCTGTCACAAGATAAGAAGACGTTCAAGACATTTACATTTGGAATGCTACTTTACGTTCGAAAAATTTAATGAAAAAATACGAGCAGGTCAAGCAGTACACGGAAAAACAATTAAAATAAAATAGTTTGTTAACAAAAACAAAACAATATAAAGTGCATAAAAATGCACCATATTCATATCACTGCATGTAACGCCCACGAACTTTCAACAAGGATCACAAGTGTTTCAGAACGAACCCTATTAGCATTTTTTTCGTGTATTTCGTTGTCAAATCAGACACAAGCACAAATGTTTAATTTTACTCTGGCGCGCACTACGTTCTTTTCAGCAGTAATGATTAAACACTAAATGTAGCGTGTATATGAGAGGCGAAAAAGTTTGGTTTCACGACAAAGCGAAACGCACATTACACTATGTAAACAAAACCAAAAATTTTACTTGGATTCTGAAGAGCCGCGCGGCTACAGTGTAACTGGGAAGGACATAAAGCTATTTAGGGACCCAAGATTGGTCAGAACTGATATAGCACAGTATACTTATTATAATGCGAGGCTTTCCCCACAAAAAAAAAAAAAAAAATATCTAAGTGAAATGTTATTAAGACAATAACGCTGTTAAAATTAAGTTGTGGACTTGGAAAAATCGCGAAAGTTGACCAAGAAGGCTACAAGATATAAGACACCTACTGAGTCAATTAATATTAAAATCAATTAATATTAAAACATTCAAATAACTTACCTCGTCAATTTTAAGCCCAGTAAACACGAAGACACGATCTTTTTTTAATTTAGTCGTATACGACTACAAAAAAGAATATTTGATATACTATACACTGTACCGATGATATCACTCTTAATTACATGGCAATAGCTAAATCTTAACCCTACTGAAAACCAGCGGCCGCAATTTAAAGTCCAAAACGATAATGTGCCACAAAATCGACGCTATTTTTAGAAAACAGGTACATAAATACAAATAAAGAATTCCGAATTCTATAAAAGTTTAGATGTTTACAGTCCGTAGAGAACAACTCATTAATCTTATCCCAATACAAACTACTTTACTGTTAAATAAAATCTCTGAAAAAACGCCTATTCAAAGCCGCTCTTGCTGAAACCTTGCAGTCTTCGAAAACGAACTGTTCCAAAAGAAGAATCCTTCATACATAAGAACCCACAACTAATCGTTTCGACATACCTTTGCATTATTTACATGTAAACATCCAAAACGCCTAACTTATTTGCATACCAGACATTACCTCTTTACCAACGTGACTCCTACACCCCTTTTTTAGAACAAACTTCCCTTTGTAGCCTTTCATGCAGAATAAAAAGTAAGCAATATTTCAAAACGAGTCTAAAGTGTGAGCGTTTGTAAACTCTATAGCTGACTTTAAAAGCAATCAATTAACCTTCAAGCTTTTTGCTTCACCGCATGTAGCTTTTCATCTTTCAGTACAACCTCCTTTCGAGAAAATAAACTAGAAAAGCGAACACAGCTGATGAACACAAGTTGACAAAAGGGAGCAAAAATCAAGAAATGACTAAAACAGGAAGGTGTGGCCGAGTTACACCTTCTCTTGGCATGTTGTCTGGCTGTCAATCCTAAAAACTGCTTAGGAACAACAAAAAACTATTACGTCTAATCCACTACCCATCTCTCAACTTAACCCAAAGTGGATCTGACAACTGTGACAATCCACTACATTACAATGGGCGTGGGTTATGGTCATATCAGGAGAGCCACATACGAGTACTGCACCCGACTTAAACTCTAATTTACATAATACTTCCTCATTTCAATGACTAGGGAGGTAACCCGACTCCCCTTAGGCTCCGCTAAAACTCCTGCTCTCCCTTTCAGTCATAAAGTTTAATTCAATTAGAACACTATACATAGTAGGTTTGCTTCTTACAGGCGTGAAATCTCGCTGGTGCCATTTACAGTAGCGGAACCAATTCACTGGTGTACGGAAAATGGGGTGGTAGTGGTGGGTTGAAGCGGCTTTTTACATCCCTTCGACTCATACCTCCTCCTTCTCCGGGCCAGAAAAAGACTAGGCACTATAAGTTGGGAAGCTATTGTTAAACTTTTCAAACTCGTGAAACCCCATCGTAGCGAGGCCTCGGAAAGGCTCCCAAGTCCTTACTTACAAGAGGACGTGCCCATTTGTCACCCCACAGAGACATTTCTCTCTTTCTGTCCCCTCTAATTCTCTTTTGGCAAAAGGTTTCTGGTTCTTCTTTTTCCAATATTTCAATTCTTTGAATACTTCCCTCCCTTTTACCTAGAAGGATGAGTCTAGAGAACAGTTTTCAGGAAGTGGAATTGTTACATACCTTTTTAGGTTCTAGCGTCCCTTCTTGTACTCTTTTGTTCAGAAACGTCTAACAGCAAATCAGTTGCTGCGAGCTTAAATTGGATTGGGGACGATTGGGGAATTACAGGATGAAACTTGATTCATTTCCAATCTTCAGTCCACTTCTGTAAACGACGGAGGTCTTTTCTGCCAGTGTTGTCCCACCCCAACGGCAGCGAGTCACTGTTGGCTCACAGTACCCCGCTCAAGTGATGGGCGACCATGAGGGCCCACTCCAATAAATTCAACAGCAGATCTCGACCGTACACATTGATTCTGGCCCTAGACTTTGCGACTTGAAATCAAAAGCGGTCCACAAGCTTTAAAAAAAAGTCCTCGACATACGGTTTAAATGAGCCATAAAGCTACAATGGCTACGGACGTTATCAGCCAACAAGAAAACGGTCAAATATAAGCCGTTAGGAAGGAAAAATTCGAATTTGCTCTAAATAATTCGACTCAACATTGCAGCCACGGTTTGTTATAGAGCACATTTCATAGTAATTCTCTAATGTTCATTAAAACCGGGCTCAGACAGAGCTTTATTTTCCGTTTGTTTTCCGAGTCCCTACCTGTTTCTTGCCCTGAGGAACTTTCAGGCCCTTTTTGGCCTAATGCAAGTAGCTCGGAAAAGGCAGACTCAGGTCTAATTTTTCCGAGTCTTAAGACACTTCTTGAGCTTTTCAGACAATGGGGTACGGACTCTCCTTGTTCCCACCCATAGTTTTCAAAACACACGTTTAAATGAACTGAAAACCCAAGTTAAAATTTACTTAAACACGTTCTGAGTATTACAAACGTACTTTTGATTATAATTTTTACATCTACTTGGTTTAACCTAATGGAGTGCATTGATTTAGACTAAGCTAATCATGCGTCACCTCACGTGAATTTCGTTTTCTTTCTCGAGTTTTTTGTTTTATTTTTCGTGTTCTACACGAAATTCCTTTTCACTGTGTGTACTGAACAGAACTCGGAAGTCCGTTGTATGAACGGAAAAAAGGTTGTCTGAGCCGGGCTTAAAACATTTAAGAGAATTCTGAACAAGATCAGGCAAAAAAAAAAACTCACTAAAACATTCATGACTAGGTTACAAACCTTTAAGTACTTATCCCAGAATGTACGTAATTTAGTTAAATGTACAGTAATTCTCAATAGAAACGACACAAACAAACCTGCCCTATGCTAATCACACGCCACCTGTGCTTCAAGCTTGGACTGCGGGTCAAAAGCGTTGCACAGATCTTTGAGAGGGAAGCGCTCGTGCAACTGCCGTGGCGTTAGAGCAGTACTGTACAATGTTTTCTTGCACATCATTTTCCCTCTCGACTCCTGCTTCTTTCCCATTATCACGTCGTATTATCAACTCCGTGGTCGGCAAGGTTCACTCCAACGAAGATCTAAAACTTAACTGAAATTCAGTATGTCATATTTTTTTACACGCGAAGCCGCGATCGAGAAAGCATGTAACCCTTGCATTAAAGCTTAAGAAGGAGAAACGGCATCCTTGCTATATCTAGGCTACCTTTTCTCTAGGCCTGTAGTCGTCCTTGCCTACGTCAAGCTCCTATGTCCGTTTCAGTGGCTCACTTACATATATTGGAGCTTCCGTGTTAAGGAATTTTTGGGGAAAAAAATAATTTTTTGGGTCCGGCGCAGGAGGCATTTCGTCACTTTGCCACAATGGCTAATCCGCCCCTATAAGTGCAGAAAGTAGATCACAAAGTCGACTCCCTCCCCATAAGTTGAACCCCTGTGTTTGGTAGAAAACCACTGCAAAGAGAGCACATCGTAAATCAAGTCTTTCTAGTTCTTTCGTCTTCGCTGTCAAAAGTAAACGATCCTATCGAAAGGGGTGCCAAAAAAGAAAAGAACAGGAGCGGGATAGTTTCAGTGTTCGCTGAAATCATGAGGGAAACTACCCAGTGATAAAACGGGCTCATGAAAAGCCATTAGATTCGATACTTTGGTGACAATGGTGACCAAAGAATATCTATAATAAGGGGAAAAAACGACCAGGCCTGGGGAAAGAGAAAAGGTCTTGTCGAGGGGAAAAAGCAGGCGATGTGATCGATTCGTAACGGTTGTTCATCAGGTATCCGAGAAACGAGCCGAGGTTTGCCTAGCGATCATGAACTCGTCTATGTTAGTTCCGGGTGAAATTGGAGGGGATCAAATGGTTAAGAGACCCTCCGATACAACAACGAAAGACACACGAGAGCAATCCACCAAGTAGAACCCAAGGAAACCTACACTTTTATGCAGATGAAGGGACAAAAGGGTCAAAGCAAAGGGGTTTTTCTCTTCCTTTTTTTCACTTTTGTCTCCCTCCAAGTTCTCCTTTTTAGCCTAGAGCTGACACGGACCACGCTATTAGTGTGAACTGTTGTTTGTCATCCCCTGTAAAGGGATTTTGAAGGGTGACATTAAGCTTTTGGTGAGCCCCAGAAGTTCGAAACTAAATCGAATGGAAGTAAATAACGAGCAGATGGGGCAGTACACTACAGTAACACTTCTAAACAAAGGAGTGAAAAAAAATTAAGCGAGAAAAAGGAGTTTCAGACTCGTCTTTTCTCTGGCTTTCCTCACCTTATGTCATGTCCTACATCTGTTTTGATCATTTTCTTCGTTTCTGGTTTGCTTCTTTTCGTCAACTGAGTTAATAAACTCGCCAAAGAGAAGGCTTAAGAAAACCTGGTTTATGAATTTTGAACGATTTTTTAGCATATTTTCGATATAGCTTTGCTTGTCTCATGAATGCTGTATGAGGTGAAGACCTTTCTCCGCGGGATACGATGAGTTATTGCTCTACGCACTTTTTGCTACATTTCTCTTTGTGTATTTGCATTCAGCTGCCTTGCATCTACTTTGGAAACTTCTGGACTTGTTACCCTACGGATCTACCTCCGCTTTGTGGGGAATAATACAGAGACCTTACGAACTGAATTGGATTTAACTCTTTGACTCGGAGATTGCCTGTACCTACTCCACCCTTTTACAAAGGAACCGAAGACGGGAGATGGAAATCGTATAACTCCAGAAGGTATCAAAAAGGAACCAAAAGGTCGCTTTCTTTTGGCTTTTGGGAGACTTGTAGTCATATTCTGCTTCGAGATTTCTAGATTAAGGTACTCAAACAGATGCTCGGCACGCAGCAGAGGGAGGTCGATGATTGTTATACTAAAAAAGGAATATTTCCAGCCTCGAGGAAGCCTTTTCCAGCTCACATAACATCCTACTATCCACTATTATATTGATAAGTGCATTTTTATAACTTACTATTAGAGTGTGTGCGAGTTTAACATAGCGGAAAATACAAGTAAAACCTACTTACCAACTACCAACCCACTGTGTTGTTTTTCCACTTTTAGCGACGAAATGATTAAAGACGAACATTTTCACAATGTAGAGTTCATTTTAAATAATATTGATCGTTTCACATTGTTGTACAAAGTCAAGATATTACAAAATGTACACAATAAATCCCGCAACACTTTATACAAGAAATTCCGTTTTTTGCGAAGTTGCACGTTGTTGGTACACTTACGCATCGATACATTAGTTCACGTCAATTCGATACGTTAACAAGTAGCAATTTTGATATCAACTTTTAGGACAAGTAAGAAAACGGCGCGAAATTTCAAATGACTTCATACAAAGCGGTTTAAATGAGCATGAAAGTCATGGAGGTAGGCGTGTAACTGCGTAATGGCAGGTCGATCATCCGGACTCATTGCCCAGCAATAGGCCATAACCGCAAACCTGGAAATCAAACGATTCAGAATTAAGAAAGGGTTCTTGAAAGCTTACACAAAACTTACAGTTCATCAGGGCAATTGAGCGGCTGCGCCAGACGGTATCCATCCTTTAAATAGGAAGCCATTTCAAAGGGATCTACCTCGAGGTACGGCTGCTGGGCCAACGTAGTCAACTCCCATAATAAGACCCCAAACATCCACTGCCAAAGTCATTGACTCTCATTAAACAGAGGGAAAATTTTTCCAAGAGAAAGAGAAAATAAACAAGCCTTAAAGTTTGTATTTACCACATCGGACTCGGGTCCAAATTCTTTGCGACTAATGCTCTCCACAGCCATCCATTTAATCGGACGATTCTCGTTGTCTCCTAAACAATGATAATCTCCCGGGAACAAATCCCTTGATAAGGACGTATCACACAACTTAATCCTAAGATGATCATCCACCCTGCGAACAGAAGTCAAAGCAAACACGAGGTTAGTCAATTTGTTGAACGACTAGACAACATCAAACACACGATCATATCTTCTCCATACTTTACACGAATTTTTATTTGCTCTTTCACAAAGTACTCAAAATTTTCTTTTATTGAGCGATAAAGTTTATCTTAGTCAACTAAGATAATAATTAGTCAACTAAGGTAGTAAAATATAAATTTAACTAATTGATTCTCACTAAAGTATTGACATCCGGACAGAAAAGCTCTGCGGGATAACTTTCTTCACGTTTACCTGAGAAAGTAACAAACTATAAACAAAGTTTAACCAAAATTCGAAAAACAAACAGAAAATAAAAATAAATAAGATTAAATAACCCAGCTTACAGATTTTAATGTTAAAAAAATCTTTTCACCCTTTTTATCCCTACATTCTTTCGTCTCATAAATCATCCATCTTCAGAAATCCATACACCATTTCGGGACAGAAAAACGGTTCCAGAGGGTTAACAAGTAAACCCAAGCAATGGTCGGGTGGACCGCGATAGGAATGGAAGAAAACGGCATTCCTCGTTATCACGAAATAAATACCTCCGTGTCCCCATAAGATTAATGGACACTGGGTAAAGAGGGTTGGATTGTCAGTTTATATGAAAAGCAAGAACTTTGGCACATGCATTTGATCCCTATACCCCTTACAGCCTTTTGCTTCGTACTTCGCTGAAGGAGTGTAGAAATCCACCCATGTGGTTTCTGCCATTTTGATGAAGATGTTTGCTAGTTTCGTTCTCGTTATGGCTCGCAGTCACGACCTTAAGCTTGCTCTCCCTCTCATCTGCTCACTTATCATTCATCATCACCCCAGGAAAACAGACGAGAAAAACTAACCCTCAACACCCTTAAGCAGATACCGTAGTAATATATAGTGGACTCCCCGCGTTACGATCGACATGCGTTGAGCAAGATTCTATAATAAAAAATATTGCAAGTCCAACTCAACTGACAGTTCAAAGTAATTGATTGCACATTGGATCTTCAATTAAGCTTTTCATATAGAAGCCGCCTAAGTCGAAACTTACGAAAATCTTGCACATGTAAAACTCCAATTTTGCTTTAAGTAAAAAAAAAATCAATGCCTCCCTCATCGACACAGTCAAACTTAATAAATTCAGCAGGCCGGAATTATTATTTTCCTTCGAGCATAAAATGTCAGTTTAAATGCAAATTATACACAGAACGGTTTCTGCGTTGGTTTTATTGCAAAACTTGAACACTATTCACGACAAACTAAGCTAACTAGTGAGTTCACCAACGGAAAACCATAAGCTGAACATTCTCGCGATATTGTCCTGTCTGAAAGAAGAATTAAAAGTAATCGTAACACTGGCCTTGTAAGCGCACTCACACACTAAAACGTAAGCAGGGTCGTAAAATGTTTTTCTTTTACTGTGAACTCCATTCCGAATCGAATGAACGCTTCCACCCTTACCACACTTAAATTCCTCGCCATTCAAAGGTCAGTGGAGCGCCTAAATACTGAACTCAAGGAGACAGTTCCCAAGGAAACTCGTGTGAGTTAGGTTATCACAAGCTAAATTCATTGCAAGGCGGATATTCCCTACCATACGTAATAACGTACTAAATATTCGCTGAATATTACTCTTTTTTCTCCCTCTCTCCCTCCTATATCGAATGAGGGTGAAGGGGGGTGATGGGAAGGTTAAATGTTTCTAACACATGCGAGCCACGTCCAGGGGTTTCACAAATTCGATCCATTTCACCCCTCTTTTGCTTGATAACATACTGTTTTCCACGTTCCCCTCTTTTTCACCCCTCCTTTTTCTTTTCCATTAAGTATGGAAGAGGGTACAATTGAGCGCGATAATTCTCTTTGCTCCCACCCTCTCTCAATCTTTTACCCCGTCTAATAATATGTTTAACCCCCTTGTAGCTTACATGCAATTTCGCGTGGCGACATCACGGTGTAATATCTTCCGTCGGTGAAGATACTGGAGGGCTAAAATGACTTGGATGGACATATCCACGATGACTTGCGTGGTCAAGGAATGGGTCGGTGCTTCAGGAGAGAATTTGCAATTCAAAAGAAACCTAGGGTAAAAAGTCAAATTGAAAAAAGTTACTACGGCGCTTGTCATACGTGGAAAATTCATATGTATGGAAATTTTAGAGAACGAACCAGGAGAAATAAGCGATAACGAAATACGTAAAAGCACTTTTACATCTATGGTAAGTGAAGTGTTTCAATTTTATACTTTTTCAGGTTGGTGTAGCCTTGATGAGGGTAGACTAGTAGAGGGGCGTTTTGGTGATCACTGATGGATACGCCCAGTACTGATAACAAGTTGCGATGGTTCAAACCATAAAACGACATTCCTTCATTTAACATCAGCGAAATTTGCATCGGCGACGCTTGATCTTTGGCGAGAGAGCAGGTCCAAATAAATAAAAGTAATTGCATAAGAAACAGATACACATATTTTTTATTCAACCATTTTACTAAGTTTTCATTTCTTTAAATATTTAAATTTTCCTTGTTTATTAAATTGTATCTTTTTACAGAAATCAACTGCTTTTAAGTTTTTATTTCTCAAAATCTCCATAATGAGTGTCATCGTAATTTTAAACTCTTTTGTTACTTACATTTTGCTTTATTTTCAACTCTTGACATGTGCATTTCATTCAAAATAGTAGGTCATGCTAGAATTTATTTAAAGAAATAAATAAAAGTGTTCTCACCTGTGACTGTTTTAACATATACATCTTGCTCGCAGCCGTTCGGCTCGATCTGTACTCCGTACATCAGTCTCCCGAATGTACCTTCCAATATTGCTCCTCTCATTTTCAACCTCGACCTATACACAAGACAAAAACGACACGTATGCTTAAAACCAATTTCCTCCACTCATTGTACTTTCTCTAAACACATGTTTAAACCAAAGTTACTTTAAGAAAAGAAAATACACTTGGAAAGAACATCCAATCAAAATCAGCTCCGAGATTGACATCAAAGATTGACAGGGAAATGAAACCCATTTTGTCCCAAATGGAAAAAAGAAAACCGTGAGCATGGATTACCTATCGATAGAAAGGTCAGCCACTTTTTCTTGTAAGTCTTTGTACGGCCCGTTGCTGGAATGAGTGGTGGATCCGCTGTCCAAAGTATTGATGGAGTAGCTGGGTACGACGGGCAATTCATGTCGCGAAGAAGCTTTCGAGCTGGCTTGATTTAAGAGCACGTTATGGTGATGAGTTTTGTTATGGCTGTGGCTGCTGCTGCTCGTGCTGTAGTGCTGCATCTTTTGGACCGGTGGCTGCATAATAGGCACGGCATACACGGGCGTACGTCGAAAGCTTGCACACGAGCTGCTATGACTTTTGATGGAGGCAGGCGGACCAGGGAAATCCGGGGTTTCCAAGCCACTGCGTTGCAAAAAAGCGCTAGTTTGCTGGCTATCTGCCGATGCGCTGCTCCTTACCCTACTGTTGTTTGCAAAGTAAATTAATAAAAGAACGAAAATGACAATACCGTCAAATTTAAAAATTATTTTAAAACCAGATTAATTCAAGCTGAAAACGACAGGACATACTTATACAGATATTTATATATTTCAAGACGCACGTTTCGACCAGCTGCAAGAAACTGTTCACGTTAAGGAGATAAGAGACTGCAAAGTACTTACTCGTGGCGGCGTTTTTTGTTCCGGACGTAGAGGAAAGACGTTAGGAACACTAATCCAGCAACTAGAGCACAAGCACAGCCAATGGCGATATAAAACACCTGCGCTGTGTGATCTCCGGGTTCTGTGGCTGTGCTGTGGGGCTCTTCCACCTGAATCGCATGATTCAACGGCGGATTCTCATCTAAAAAAAAAAATTAGATTTTTTTCATCATAACTCTTTCCAATTCTTGTTTAAAATTCACTCATCTAAAACATTAAGAATAGCGTTTTCAGTTATACGTCAATTCTAATTTCCCTTTAGAAGGGTTAACCTCAAAGTAAGGAAAATCAAGGGAAACACGTAATTTGGGTATGAGAGCAATTCTTCAAAGTATTCGACAAATCTCTTTCTTTAATTAAACTTTAGGCATTCTTGCGTGTTAACTCCTTTTTTAGAGTAAAAACCTGGTTATTCAGAGGAAGGATTCAAGTACTTGAGTGAAAAAGTAGTAATTTTGCCTCTTTTATGTTGGCTCGCAAGAGGACAAAAAGTTAACTCGACCCATAAAAACTTCAACTTCCCATAAACAAGATTTAAAAATCCGAGTAAGCGTGACAAAATTCGTTGAAGGTGCTAAAAATTATCACCTCCCTCTAAGGCCTTTTTCTTTTAATAACAAAAGCACGACAAAAAAAAAGAGAACCGGCAGTATGAACAGTAAAATGAAAAACTTCCTTTTCCCCGTTACACAAAACGCAAACATCTTTTAACGCCTATTGTTGCGAGGTGACAGGCACTTAACTGCAACAACCATCAAAGGTGACAAATAGATGGCTAAACTCATTGCGTGTCGCTTTTTTCTTAATTTCTTTCTCGAAAAGCTCTCCTGTTGGCTAGCCTCTCCTTGAATCTTTAATTTCTTTCTCTCACCTTTTCTATGTTCTTATCCTTCCCGTGTACAATAAAAGGAGGCGTGGGCAATCCCGCACGAACTTCTCCATGTCTTTACATAAAGTCCTCCCCCTATATTTTCCTTTTCCAATTTATTTTGTCTTTTCTTTTTCTCGCTTCCTTAACTACTAAATGTCCCGGGTCACAAAAAGTAATAATAAATAAATCCTTCTTTATTTTTTTAATTTCGTTCTCTTCCATTCCCAACTTTCCTTTCCTTCTTGTTCCTTCCCTACCCATTTCGCATTCGTCTGATAACAACTCACACGTTTAACAAGTTTCTGCTTTATACCTGGGACGGTCTTAAAAACCACAAAATTACAGGTATGTTTTCACACTGAACAAGGACGAGACAGACAGTAAAGAGAAAAGAGGTGGTTTCGGACATGGCGGTATTAAAAAGGGGTTATGAATATGTTTAATAACAAACCTTTGAGGCAAATTTTGCGGCGCCGAAACACCAAGGAAGTCGTTTCTCCACGGGACAAGCTCGCATTGACCGTGAAGACCACATCCACTTCCGCCGACGCCAATCCAGAGCAATAGAGCGCCAATCGGAAAGTTTGCTGACGCGTGGGCACGTTCCCCGCTAACGAGACGTTTAATTGGGGCGACGGAATCAACGCCGGATTCGAGACGTTTACGTGCAGCGAATAGGGCAACTGTTTTAGTTCCCGCACCAAGCCGAAAAACAATGAGAGAAAGAAAAACAACATTAGCGCAACCACAAACGAAGCGTTGAATTATGAACGAATCACATAAAGAATTCATAAAAAAACGTAACGAAAAATGAATTAAAAGTAACAGTCCCATTATTGTTGCTACCCTCTCTCCCTTCCTTGTCTCGTCTCAGAAAAAACGGTGAAATAAGATAAAAATGAACGTAACGCACCAACCTATACAGGCAAATAGGTGACAATAGGAAAAACCGGAGACATTAAAACGTGAATAATTCTGATGAGTCATCGTTCCTCTTATCGTCCTGGAATCCCTGCAAAACAGCTGCAAACGCTCTCAAGATTATGCTCCCTTGCCCAGTATTGCCTTTTTCGGGGGATGTATAGGGTGCAGGGATGAGAAACAGTTTTATTCTTCTTCGGCTTTTTCTAACCTAAATTTCCCTATTCTACTTTCTTTTGGCTCTTCCCTGGCTGCCTCCTAACTATAAAACCCAGCAGCTTTTCGGTTCCTTTTTAAGAACCTTTTGTGTAAGCGCTTTTATAAAGCTTTCGGAGGCGAGAGTGGAAGAAGCGGGGGCGAATTGGCGAACAATACGGTTTCCTAACGAAAGGAAACACCGCTAAAACCCCGTACGATCTGCCTTGGTATGACACTTCACACTGCCGGCGTGAAATGTCGCTATGCTTGAGAGATTTTAGGCTTCTTTCGAACATCTTTTTATTTCAAATATTCACAACTGATGTTCCAAGATTATTCCAATTAATTATAGGAAAAAGAATGATAAAATTCGTTTATTACTTTGATAAAAACGGTAAAACTACTGGCAAAAATTACTCCGTTTAAAAACGCAAATTTCTTTCGAATTTTTAAGTTCCACACTCAGATTTCTCAAAAGTTTCAGCAATTCAGTGTCCAGCAAAAGAAAGCGTAAATTGCAGAAAATTCACCGTAATGGGGATTATTAGAAATTAACGAGTTAGACAGACATGTGCCAGACATCCCACTCATGCGGTTGTTATGCTGGACAAAAAATACGATCTTTTTGCGAAGACGCGTCGGTGACTTTAACTCGCAACAGAGACATGATATTCCAAGCAGACATAGCTCGTTAAGACAGAAGCAATGTTTTCCTTACTAAAACTGCGGCTCCTAGAAACAGATAACTCGATCTACTGCGCTACAATCTGTAAGTAGCAACCCTCGAAGCCTAGCATACTTGAGCGATTCAATTTGCTGTAAAAAGTCAACGATTGCGAGCTCGCGCTTGTAACCATTACCGGACTGGATTTGGTCTAGCTGTGTGATTCAAATAGCCTTGCCTTCATGAACTACAGAATCAAGAATAAAACTGACAGTTTAGTCAACCAGTTCATTTTGATGTCACTTTTGGAGGAGTTTTTCCTTCAATGACTTACGAAAAATAATGACAGCAAACTAACGAAATATGAAACTTATTTAAACAACTTTGCTTTGATTTTCATACTGAGTAACAACACAGTAACCAAACTCAATGGTAACTCGTCCTAAGTCTACCTAGAATTCAGGTAACTTTGTGAAAACTTACGAAATACACTTTAACCGCACTTCAAGGTATGAAAACACCGCATCATAAATTTTCCCGCATCTCCTCAAAGGAAAAACTGTTCTTTCTGCATACATTCGAAATTTGACCGTCTTCCAAACAAATCCCTGTAGCTTTTAGCTTGTAAAAGCTACAGAGGATCTCTTACGCGAGATAAATGGCCAAATTATAGAGCGTTTGATGCAAAAAAGGAATGCTTAAAAGCAAGCACTCTGTATGTATCGATATCTCGAGTCCTTAAGGGTGTTACAAAAAGAGCAATAAAAGTAAACAAACGAAAAGGAAATGCCCAATAAACTTGGGGTGGCGATTTCCACTAGTAACGTCTCAAGTCCTTACATGGTCAAACCATTGGACACATATATTTGGTAAGTATGTGAGCGTGAGTGTGACTGTATACATATCTCTGCGTGCAAAGTTGTGTCCATACGAGTTGTTTTCTTCGTTTCCTTTCTTTTCTATTCCCTTTTTTTCGCCTTCCATCACCTCGTATGCAAATGACGCTTCTGATTTGCATACCAACACTCGCACTTTTCAACACGTTCTTCGGGGCCACCGTCTCTTTCCTTAAGTCCTTTTTTATTTTCGTCTACCTCTCTCTTTTTCTTAGACCTACGGTGTTAGCAAACTTCTTCGTAGAAGAGTTATTTTCACATTTCTTTCAGAAGCTTCTCTTTGATTTGATGTTGGCACGTGACCAGGTTCATTTCTTTCTGAATCCAAAATGTAATAAAAAAATGAAAAATAAAAGGAATATTTTTTACCGGTGCTTCTGCTAAGCTCTGCCACGTGAAATATAAATCTGAAATATGGGCTGGAACGGGCACTATGAAATTTAACGCGTATTCGTTGATGACACCTTCTCGCACGTAATACAATTCCGCAGACAAACCTGTAAAAAAAGAAAGATGTTTATTGACATTCTTCTCGTCCAACATACTTTTCACGCATGGTTGCACGGAATGCTTCTGAAATTTAAATCTCTTTCGAAACTGAAATTCTTACGATTTTCCCTCCCGCGTCATGTGATCAAAAAACAAACCGATTTCTTTTCCAGACATCGTTCTCTCGCGTACGAGTTTCATTTATTTACAAATAAAAAATTCCGTTAGAATGTGATAAATTATGCTAAGCAATCCTCTAAACCTTTTTTAGAGAAACTAATACAAATACGCCATAAAGACCTGATTTTAATGAATACTTCGATATTCTAAAGAAAGGAAACTTGTCAGGACTTAAAAAAGACGAAAATGAAACCACTAGCTCTTTTCCTGACTTTTCCCTGAAAAATGGGAAACGGAGAACCCCAGCAGCTGCACGGCATAAAAATTCCCCTTTATTCGATCTTTTAATTATCCAGACTGTAAAACAAGAAGAAAACGAAACCCAAACCCGACAAAAAACGCACCAAAAAAGGGTGAAGTTTAACGCCTCGGAACAAACAAGACGGCTGTATTCCTACGGGCTTTTCCCCCTCACTATTCAACGTTGTTCTGTAAAGGAACTTCTGACCCAAAGAAAAAAAAAAGCCCCTCCTTTTCCATGTCCCATGCAAATAATGTACAAAACGATCAAATTTCTTCCGTTTTCCATCACACATTACACTTTTTTCTCTTCGACTCTCTCTGCTTCGCTTGTCATTAGTATTTAACCTTTCCCCACCCCCCTTGTTACAATACTCCCCTATTTAACCCTCTCGTTCTTTCTTCATTAATTTCTACCCCGCTTAAAATAAGAGACTTATTAAATATTCTCCTTGGCTAACAAAACGTTCCTGCTTTAAAAAACGTGAGAAAAGGTTCTCGTAGAAAAGATATACCTCAAAAATGTTTTCAAAAATATTAACAAGACATATGGAATACGAACAAAAAAATTACACAAAAGATTCCGCAATTTTTACAAATATTTAAAAAACGTAAAACGAAGAGCAAAGGTGACCAAACGTGAGAAACTCTGGGGCTAATAACCGTCGGTAATTATCGCTTTAAAGAAGGTAAGATCAACCAAAATGGGAAGGGAACCTAAGCTTTTCTTTGTATTTTCCGGGGTGATAAACCTGTCAGCACATTCAACCCCCAGGTTTCCACCCCCTATTTCCTCCAAACTAGTAATTTCAGTCCCAACTTCCTGACTTCCTTTCTCCGTCTCTTTCTCCGTCTTGCCATTCTGTCGTCCACCCTTACCCCCCAAAGGTTTAGAGACAAACTTTCTGGGGTAAAACGAAAGTAACGGCATAACACGTGAGCAAATGGCAAAGAAAAAGCCCAATCAGTTTCAAAACTTCACTAACTTCCTAACTAATTACAGTACCCTTAAATTTCCCCTTTTTTCTCCCCTTTTTTCTCCCCTCTTTCCTCTTCACTCAGGGTGAAAGCAAAACTCGTTAACAACTTGTCAACGCGTCTTCCATAAATAACCGATGCAAAACTAACAAAAATCAATCCAGGAGACAAAATGGGTAAAATATCTTTGACTAATGGGCGTGGCTTTGTAGGGAACTTCCTTCTAGAAAGAAATATAGCCCACCTGCTGGGTCAATTTGTCCCCTCCCTCCTCTTTTTTCACTTGCAAACAAAAAACGGAAGGAAAAAAAGAAAAAAGTTAATCGAGCCGCGCGTATGTTTATTTTTTTTTTCTTTTTCGCTTTTCCTTCCTCTCATCACACCTGGAATGAAAAGGCGTGGCTTACTGTTCGGGTGAGTAAAGCTGATCTTCTCGACGTGATAAAACAAAAGACGATTTTTCTGTTCGTTTGAGCATGCATGATATCCAAAACCGAACAAGCACATTTTCATTTCAGTGAAAGAAGAAAGAAAATTGTCACGAAATTCTCTTCATGTTTCTTTTCCTTTTTTTTATCTTCTTTTGGTCATCTCAGGTGCCACCTCATTACATATGCATGACACTCCAAACGTGTCTGCGGCCCTGGAAAAGCCTCGCTAAGGATCCAAGCGACAATCCAGACGTTGACGTCACTAAAATATTTTTCTATCTAAGCCTAATGTGAGTTCAAAAGTCAAAATAAGACATAAACTTATTACGGAAATCAAACTATAATAAACAATTGAAAGATTGCCGTTAAGTTTATCCTAATAACTTAACTACAAAAAACCAAAGGACAAAAATATTCCAATCTGTAGTTCTAGAAAGTACGATAGTATCCATTAATGATTACAGGGCATCAAACGTCCACATAACACGAAGAACACTAAAAAATAATTAATTTGTATATTATTACTAAATTGTAGTTTATGTTCAACAGTACACATTTTTACCATATACATTATAAAAAGTAAAAAAAAAAAAACTGAGAGAAAATTAAACAGATGAATTACAAGCGTTCACCTTTGTTTCTATGGGATTTCCCAAATACTCCTGGGACTTTCAAAGTCGCATTGCATCACGGATTTCTGTGTTTCTAGAATTCCAAAACAGGGACCACGATTTTAGGAAGAAAAAGACCAGAAATAGTACACTTCTCGTTCTGTACCTATAAAGTTTACCATTATAACTTGTGAGAGACAAAGAATTTCAACTTCTTGGGCGCAGAAGGTAAAAGAGACCGCAGAAACTGAAAATTTCCTAAATTCTTTGACTCTGCTCCTCTTTAACCCCACACGGTGGGATGGCAGAGAGTTAACACATGTCACATGTTCGCTTCCACCAGAAACCTTTTGACACGACGCATCCTGGGTCTTTAATTAAGCATGCAAGAAAGGCCAAAGAGTTCAAGCTTTTGAAAAAGAAGGGGAGATAAAGACAGAAAAAAGGTCAAAGGCGACTTTTACCCCCAAACTGACAAGTTCAAGTGGCTCAAGATTTCCTTCATCCTACGTATACAACACAAGCACACTCTCATCCGATAATCAAACTTTTATCTCATCTTCCGCCTTTTTTGCCTACTTTCCACCCTTTGATTTCTCCCTCTCTTTTACCCTCTCGAACCTTATAGAGAAGAACATGTCTTCCCTTTTCCTTCCAGAATACATGCGTCGGAAGAATACCAGCCACGCGCTCATAACGAGATAAGAATTTTCTTCATCTTAAATAAACAAATGCACTTTAACCACTGGAAGAAAACAGATTTTCTAAAAATTGTGTCCTAAAACTTAAACACTATTTGGCCCTTTTTTTAGAACATTACAACAATCGACCACAAAACAATTTTTTGTCCATTTGTAAATCAAATGTGCTCTGAACTGTATATACTATCTGACATAATGATTGGAAATAAAACACTTACGAAAGCAATAAACGAAATGAGCCTTAAGCCTTTAAAGACAAAGAGTTCAAAACGAGATCACAACTATTTTTTTTATCTCTTTCCTTTCTTTTACCTTCCTAGGCTTGGAGTACTAACACAAGAACCCCAAGGCGATTGTTAACAAGTCGATTAATAATGTAACCCAAACATCTTCCTGGCTTTTACGCTTGTAGCTACAAAATTAATTTTTCTTCACCCCCCAGAAACGAGAACTATAAAATCTCACTGGTTAAAAGCTTGCCCAACGCTTTTCCGTCTCCCTCTCATCGTCCCTTTGCCGTCATAAACGTCCTGGAAGTAGTAACTCTTTCTTCCAGCATTTTTAAATAAACGGAAAAAGAACTAATAAATTCTGGCATGTTTTCAAACTTATTTTGACACACTCATCATCCAAGGGTAGCTTATTGTCGTTACGAAGGCATAAAAAGACGAGCTTCACGTCTCGCACACCAACTCTTTTTGGAAGTTGTTTGCCTCCTTCCGAGTCGTCATCCCTCATTTTTTTTATATATAAGGAAAGAGCAAAAGTCCGCTACAGCAAATCCCAGCAATGAAACACTTTCTTCCTACACCGGTAAAACCCAAGTTTGCCGTGAAAATCAAACATATGTCTAAGATCCTTCAAACGATTCTGACACTGCCACATTTTTTTAATAAATAAATAAAAAATACGATCTACAGAACACTCAAGTGTAAAATCAGCTAAATAAACTAAACCTTATAGACAACAGTCCGGCACTTAGTAACAAAACAACACAAAACTCGTCGCACACTAGTGTTCTATTGAAAATTCACATTTCACGAGCAAATTTCTCCTCACTGAAAGCATCTCGAACCACTCACAAAAAAAAATTCGCCGCACGTTCCAAGCTCCCGACATCGCGAACCGTCTTTCAAACACAATTAGTTCCCATAATTGCATGTCTAGCCTAACTTAAACCCTCAAACCCACGACAGTGAAAGCTTATTTTAAAGTAAAAATTTTCAAAAGTGATTGACAACTGCTCTAAGTCTGACGCCTTGTCAGTTCCTTCGTCAGCAGGTAGTCCCTGCAAGCTTTACATCCAGAGATCCTTATCTCCCACTGGGACAGTAAGATTTCCGAGCTAATTGGACAAAGGCGTCAAAAAGATTAAAAAAAAACGGGTCCCAGCACAAGTTTCTCATAATGCTTTTCTGAAGAATTTATCCATATCAGTACCCGAGTAAACCATCCAGTCTTCTTCAGGTCATAAAAACCAAGCGATTTTCAGGTTTTAGGATACCCCAAAACCCAAGAAAAAACTGTTCGTTTTTCCCAAGGGAGTGGTTCGTACTCCTTAAACAGGGCTGCAGATTCCTTCCGGATGCGGAAAAAAAATCCCTCCGAAATGGTCGTAAAAGCTGACAACTGATGGACATTATTGGCCCTGACGAGAACTGTAAAGTCCAGTTCGCCTACGCATCTTAAAAGCCCTAAAAAACGCAAAAACATCTGGACAAATAGTTAACGGGGATTTTACTGTTTGAGTTAACGCTTGTTACGTGTGCTCTGACTAGTTCCATAAGAAACCAAAGATGGTTGAATCTGATAGCTCTGTAACTGAAACTTCGGGTATACTAGCCATTTAAGTTCGGTTTCGTTCGCATTTTACTTTGGATGCCAAGTTTGGTGAACAAAAAGATGTTGGAATGCAGCATGGGGTGAGGGTTAAGGACAGTTCGTGTGTGTCTCTGGTAACATAAACGAGCATTTGGTTTAGAACAGACAACAGGAAGACCCGGCTAATTGTTGGCATTTTGTTTGCCTACTTTGCGTACTTCTCCATGCTTTATTTACACAATCCTTTCTCTCCTCTTCGACAAATTTGTACAAAATGGGTGGAAATAACTCTCAATGCCAGTTCGTTTTAAGGTTACTTCTTCTAAGTGCAAGAAAATTTCCCTTGACTAACTGATGAGTACAAAAGTAACACGTGAACTTTTTGTCCGTTCTGAACGTCTTATTAAAATATTCCGAACCCATAGCTACATGCTCCTTCCTATGTTCATTACACTATCATCGCTGAATATATTATAGCGTTAAAAACGAAGACTGATATCGCCAATGTTGCCCTACAAGCGTAACTAACATTTTGAGCCAGTAATACAGGGAATTCCCCTGCAAAAATCAACGTACGGCTACCCTGTTTCAAAAACAATGATTAATTAGTCAAACAATGATTAGAGCGGACTTAGGTTTCCAAACTTGCAGACAGATGTACAATGCATTGAGAAAATGTGCAATTGAAATAAAACCGGTCTGGTCACTAGAGATTGCGAATTTCAACTTGATTCAATAGACGGTAACGGTACTTTCCTATCATATGCCCCCTTGCCTGTTAGGTTTAGTTAGAGGACCTTTTTTCGGCCTCAAGAGCTTTTTCAGTGAAAATTTGTCATTAATTAGCACAAAAAACGGGGTAAAAGTACTATGGTAACAATTCTAGGATAAAAGTGCCCGCAAAAACACGGCATGAAAGCAATAAAATTTATGTGTCTTTTCCTCCCCCCCCCCCTTTTTTTTCTGGTTTATAAATGCACTGCAATTCTTTGGGCAAAACGAGTACGAAATATTTCTACCTAAACGGGGTTTGCTATGTTTAAAATAGTGATAACTTACATTGATAGCCAGATGGCAATGACAACTTTTTGCACGGGTGAAACTTCGTTTAATAAGAATATGGTAGAAGGATAAGGCACATAGTTTGTCTGGGTAACTCTGTTTTTTTTTTTAATCGTGTAGCGCATTAACATGAAAATGTGGTTAATCTATTTTTTAAAAAAGGAAAAAGTGAGACATAATTACCTAAGAGTCGACGCACTTCACGCTGGTTGAGAAACAGGTTAAGTTTGCCCTCAACACAGCATTGGTCCATAACGAGGCAAACGGCGAACGCGTAAATAAACCAGTTTGGAAATTGCATTTTCGTGCTTTTCGTTTTTATACTCTCATAGAATTTCTTCCTCTCTCCCTCTCACCCTTGTAAGTACTAAAAACGTTTAATTCATACAACACTTGCCACTTCCAATTCTTCTTTTGGGCACACAAAGCATCCCATAATAAGAGAACACTAATCTCTGCACTTCTAATCCAAACTTTTTCGTGCAGAGACAAAATAAAACAAAAACGGGTTTCGTGGAGTCTCTAGCGCAATAAATTAATAAAGCCCCGTTCTTGTTAACTCTAACGAAACACAAGACGAATTGTTCACGGGTAATTTACTCCATGGTAAACCTCACTACTAGCTTGCCAGCACGACGGAAACGCCACACAACACTCGGTAAGCGCTCAGCACCGACTGACCACTCTGGCGCTGGGGAAGTCGATAGTCGTGCTACGGTAACGGCTAGTGTGGTTCGCCGCACTAGCTGGGTAAAACTCGCGCGGCCACGGAACTTGTGCGGCGCCCTTTTCCCGCCTTCTCTCGGTATTCACTCACGTAATTAATTAACTGTCTTAGCGTATGATGCTTAATGACGCCAGCTCGATGTTCCTCTCCTCCCGAAGAAACTCCGGATGTTTTTCATCAACCAAGTCCAGTCCTAAGAAAAAGTTATAAACTAATGAAGTCAATTAATCTTTTTCCATTTGCACAGGGCTCCGGTTTTCCTTATTCGCAATTGCAAAGTCATCGACCACCATAACAAAACCTGTTTGGTTTTCCTGTCAGCAAAACCCAGCTTCCTTAACCCAATTAGCCACCTCAGTTTACATTAAGAGAATCCTTTATGTGCTTTTAGATTACAGCAGTTTGGATCTCTTCGAAAAAAAGGAAAAGATGAAAAAAAAACTATGGGCCTATGAATTGCTTAAGTCCCACCCCCATTTGCCTATTGATTCCCCGCCTTCGGCATTAATTTACCTGTTCGGCAGGACAATCCCTCTCTTAAACCCCCCTCCCAATCATCTTTCCCTACAACTAACATTAGCGTCCCTTAAGCACTACCCCACTGTTAAAACTGTCGCATGATTCACCCCTCCCTCCCCCTCCTTCCCCCTTATCGATAATAATGCGAGGGTTAGAAAACGCCAGAAGTGGACATAAGGAAGCTGTCACGCCTCCTGTGGCGATTTATTACCAATCTGGTGCATAATAAATTCATCAGCTCCAACTTTTCCCCGTAAAAAGAATATATCCCCTTTTTACAGCTGCCAGCACCCACACATTCCGTACCGGTTCTCTGGGAAAAACGCAGACTTTTGCTTATGGGTTACATGAAGCTCGAGAATCACATAAACCAGTAAAGATCAGTAAAACATACAAAATAAAAATAACCGTAAGGTGACTTGCCGCACAGTGAATTGTATCGCTCGCTAATTTGTTTGATTCACATGCTTCAACTACTTGGCTCAGAAGATCCAGCTAGACGTGAAAAATTAGACTGAACATATGCAGTGAGCGCAAGAATAACATAACTAAATCCCATTATAATGAATTTTTCACATTCCAATCCATGTATCAACTTACCGAATGCTATAAATTTCAACCGGAATAGCTTTAGACGGAAACAAATGGCGAGAAGGACTGTAAATCTTACAATGTAAATATCTAACAGATAAAGATTACTTTCCTCGCCAACTGAGGATCAACAAAAGCTTTGGCGATAATAACTAAGAAACAAAAGCTTCAAGCTTTTTCGCCGGGAGCAATTGGAAATCGGTTTGGAGAATCAGCGGGAGGTTCAGCTCGTCCTAGAATCCTGCCGAGTTTGACATGAATCAGCTCTGACGTTTCAATCCTGGCGTTTAAGCATATTTTTTTTCGTTCCGTTTTTCTTTCGTTTTCGTCCTGTCTCCTAGTTGTCATTTGTCCCAACCTTTTTTCCCGAAGCTCAACGAAAGTCTGTGGCCAAAGCTGGACTTGTTCTCCTTGTACTAAAGAAAACGAGCCAAAAAGGCCCTTACTATGTTATAAATCAATGACACCTTCCCTTCTTGGGTCCTTTTGGACTGACCTGGGCAAGAGACGCGAGAAGAAAACGTTTTACCTGTCGTCTTCAACGGTTCCGAGCAGCTACGACCCAACACCCTGGGCCTCCGAGTAGAAGACGAAGATGGCGGCGGAGAAAACCACTAAGCGATCCATCACCCCCTCCAGAGGGCAAGCTCTCTGACTCGGAAGCTACATGATCAGATAACAAGGTAGCATCCTTACGACAAGCGACCAGAAATCTTCCCCGAAAGGTTACTAGCCCTTCTTTAAGACAAACCTCATCCTCCCCCAAAACCACAAAAATAATGCCAGGGACTCAAGGCTGGCACGCTAATTATCTTGCCAAGCTTTTTTCGTTCCAGGCAGAACACTTGAAGGCAAAATTGAAATGGGAATTTGGACACGTGCACCTTAAACGGAACCTTAAACCATTGCGTTTTCCCTCAAACTCAACATTTTCGGAGACACAATAGTTTACCTTTTCACCCCACACAGAGAAGTTTGTTGCGAAAAGCGATAGCAATGTTTAATATTAGCATAACAATGATTTGCTTTCAAAGCACCGTTGATTATTACGTTACCATTCAAGTATCTCAAAGATGCCGTCTCATATAGAACGGAGAAATTTCGAAACGTGTGACCTACCATTGTAAAGGAATTCTTAGGTCGAAAACAGCTTTGAATTTCGCACATAACGGCTTGCTTTCTAAAACTTTTCCCTAATGTAATGCCAGGAAGAATACTAAAAGTGTGCATCCCTGGAAAAAGTCGTTTCTAATAAGTTAACGCCCAGTTAATATTCGCCACAGAACCAAGACACGGACAGATTATACAGCAGTCTCCTTATAATGAATCCTTTCGTAACGAATGTCAGCCACTGTGGAAGAGTCGAAAGCTCTGGTGTTATGTTACTCGCTGAAAAGCATCCTATTTAACAAAGTTTTATATACCAAACAGTTGTTTTTCATCCGTGACGTTCCTTATGGCGAAGCTTAACTATTAACTGTACATTAATCTTGAAACTTTCAACGATGAGATTTAGTGAAAAACTTGAAATCGCTACTTACTTCTCTCGAAACTTGGGACGTTGATTTTATTAAGTGAACTGCCTATGAAGTAACTCCGATTGCAATATTCGGGTTGCCTTAAATAATAACAGCCGAAAAAGAAAAAAAGATAATACGAAACAATTTGCCCAGTGAAGGCATTATTTGCCATGGAATTTTAAAAGTATTTCTGAAATGAAGGTCTTTTTGTTCTCGAATATTTCTTTAGTAACTTGATTTCGAAAGTTTTACACGGAGAGATTTCTGCACAAAAACTAGAGAAGTTCTTTTGTCTCACAAAATCGTTAGTGCAGATAAGTGAAGAAGCGGTTCAGGTGCATGGGCATTTTCGAGAGTTTTCGCATTTCTGTCCCCTAAAAGGTGTGGCTGTCATAGGCAAAGCTTCTTATTGTTGATAACGAGGGAGGAAATGTTACCTAGTGGGGGGTAAACTGGCGGAGAGACAAGGCTTGACACCCCTCGGAGGTAAGTCCTTCTCCTGGACAAGGTACAGTTTAGAGAAGGAAAAGAACGCTGAGACTTCTGTTTGAAAAATAAAGAGATTTTCTCTTTCCAAGAGGTGTCAAAGCTTAAAGGAAAAAGCAGTTGGAGACTTCCTAGAGTACGATAATATTTACTAGAGAAAGAAAATGGGAAGCGAAAAAGCTTCCATACGAGTTCGATGTACAACTACGCTTTCTTTTAGATGTTCTCACTCGCAGATGCGAAAGAGAATTGGAATGGGAATAAGAGAATGCGTGGGTTCCTGTTTCTTTCTCTTCATGACCCATTCAATAGAGCTTCACCCTCCAGTCTCCGAAAAGGAAAAACTTGGGAGTGTGAAAACGCAAAGAGACCAGTCGATTTCAATAGCCAGGAAACGAAGAAATTTCTAGGCGTTTAAAGGAACGCGTCGTGTTTCAGTAACAATTGCGGATTTGACTATTGTTGACACGATCCTTGTCAAAGTTCTGAAAAGCTAGGAAAGGAAAGTTTGGGTGCAGGAACTCCATGAATACGGTGTTCTTTTACGATTCAAGTACAAGGTCAAATTTTCTTCGATTTTTCTGTATTATTTTTCTTTCCCTCGATAGGTTGCACTATTTACATTTCAAAGATAAACGGCTGCTGCTGCCCATCTCTTGCTACTTGTGGGAGGGAATCCTGGTTCCATTGAGTCAATTTTTATACTAGGGTTTCTTGGTGGCCAAAGATTCTAGCGTTTGAAGGACTTGCTCGGCTTTGCAGTTTTCCAACGAGGCGCTGACTTCTTTGCCAAACTCTAAGGACGGATGAACAAGTTTGGGTAGTTTTGTTTATTTTTAATACCGCAAATGTATAAGATAGACCAGGAAATATGAAACGAAGAAGTTGACTCACCATGTCTGGCGTAGATCTTTGGTAAAATGCCACTGCATTCCCTTACCAAAATAGGAGTCGTTGGGTTTGTTTTCTTAAGGTTTACATAGAACTTCTCGATAAAATCCCTGAAACGAATGATGAAGTTTACTTCCGTAAGTTTAATAGCCAAAAGTTCGAATGACTTGGGCAAATCAGCACGGGTTTACACAAGAGAAAAACAGACAATTGCCGAAAATTAAGGCCTGAGTTTATGCTGAAACTGAATGGTGAACGGATCTGTAGTTAAGGTTAACGTGAAAATAACATAACGACAGGCAATTCTGAGACGAAATTTTATACGCAATCCAATTAGCTGCTTTTTTACCTTGCTCCTTTGCTAGCTTCAGATTTTTGGCACAGGTGAACCCTAATTTCCTTTAAATGAGGGGCAAATTTAATAACACGAGCGGATGACGCCATTTTTGAAGTAGGAGCACAAAACAAAACAGAAAAGTTTTCTTACTAGGCTTGTGAATAAATATTTCCTGCCCCTTTAATGAATACCCTCGCCATCTGTTGAACAATCATATTTGGCGCTTACTTTGAATTTATGTACAGGAAGGGTTCTTTTTATCACGTTTCCAATATCGGCATAAAGTAGTGGTTTGTAAAAAAACGCTTGTAGGTGGGAATAAGAATCTCAGTTATTAGACAGTATAATCAAGCTACACAGCCAGTATAAAGAGTCTACACTTTGTCCACGTAGCTGTATTAATCTCCGTATATTGATCAACAATGGAGCAAACAGAAAGTTCTCAAGATATTTTAAAGTGAAGGGATTTGGAGTTTTCCTATATGTTTTTAATTTATATAACACTCATCTGACTTCGATAACTGGTTCTTTTCTACAGTTTCGGGGAGGGAAAAGGAATTACATGGCGTGTGGGACGAAGATAAAGGAGGGGAGAAGAGAACAATTTAGCCTGCCCTTTCTTTATAAACGAATGCTCTTTTGCTTATTCATATTGTTCAACATTAAGGAAATGTAGGATGTTAATAAGTCGTCCATTTTGTAGCCTAACGACGTCTCACAGAGTAATTTCGAGCCTCGCACCAAGTTCCCGATCGTCATGTGAAAGTACGTATTGCCGGACGACCAGTTTGAAATCCTTGTAAAAGGATGCGTCACCAACAATTCCTGGTTAATAAAGCCATATTAATAACTCAATAAAAGGACACAACAAGACAACGGATCTTGCAAAATGAAACCTGGGCAGGTACATGCAATACCAATCAGAGCGAATACTTACTTTCGTTTGAGGATGAATTAAACTGACACCATGTTTGTTTATGGCAATGAGGAGTAATTCTGGATAATTGGGATCCGTCGTTTGCTTGACTTCAAAGAATGCCGAGCCAAAAGTTGGCCAACGGTAAGTGATCTTCAAGAAATTCACTTTCGCATCTTCTGGGCTCATTCCTTTGATGCCAAATTGAAAGAATGAATATTAATGAAACGCACAAGCAGGCATATGTAGACTGACATAAAGTGAAAAAAATATGTGACACAGAACTTCGATATTATAGACTCAAAGCTAGATTTCGAAAACTAAAATCTAAAAAAAAAGCAAAAGTTGCAACTCAAATGTCCCTATTACCTGTGTCTTGGGCATGGGCTGCTGCAATAGATTTCTTCCAATCATTCGCACTTTGCAGTTTCATCAAATCTGCAGGAATTAATTCTCGTAGCATCTGAGGTACGGATTGCATTTCTTGCTTATTATCGCCAAACCGAACACGATAAATTAACGCGCCCAAGCGAAGTGCTTCTTCTTTCGTACACCGATGATAACCTAAAAAAATATATATTTTTTTAAAACACTATACTAATTTTATTGACCAACGGCTCTAAATCCGTTTAATGCTGTGACTAAACATCCAAGCGTGGATGATACAAACTTAATACAACACAGGTACTTTTGCCCGCTAACTTGGAATTCAAACTTGGAGGCTAGTAATTTAATATCAATTCTGTACCTCGTAATAATTTAGGTAGCTCCTGATGATAATGGAAAATGATATCCGCATTGCGATCTTTGCCCGGCACGGTATTTGTCCATAACTTTTTCATAAAGAAAACTTGGTACGTAAATTGCGGTGTTACACCTATATAAAAATGCAATTTATAATGCGCAAATAATGAAATAAAAATTAAGTCATTCATGTGCCACGTGTAAATTGTGGCAGCGAAGAATACGACATACACGCGGAATGTTTTTCATAATTTAGTTAAAGTTTAACTTTATGAAAATACAATGCGTCCGTATTATTTATAAGGAACAGGTGATATTTTCTGATCAAAATTGTATCTTACCATCTTTGCTCGGACGAGCTTTCTTAATCCAATCTGTCAGATGTCGCACGAAATCAAAGAAGAAATCTTCTTCAGGAACGGAAATGACTTTATCCGCAATCTTGACAAATAAGCTGAATCCTTCTTCCGATTTCAAGGCCAAACGCTGTGCAATATTCTGACAGAAATCTTTCGCTCTGGTAGACGAGTCAACTTCAAACGCCTACATCGTACAAGACAAATAATAAATCGCTAACAACTTTACATTCTATAACATCTGGTGCGATTTTACTTCGTCGGTGTCATCAGGGAAGTAAACTTTATGGAATATTTGCGTGGTTTTGTGTTGAATAGCTTCTACTTCTACTTGATGAGGTGGATACTTTCGCTGACCGTGACGTAAAGTTTTTTGCAATCTTTGTAGAGAATCCATCGCAATTGGATGGCGTCGTGTCCTCAGAAACAGCGTGACTTCCTACAAAAACACAACGAACAGTTAAGTTGATAAATACGTAGCTTAGTGTAAAAGAAACAACACAATGAAAAGAGAAAGCGAAGTTAAACAAAAATCGTTAGCTGTAATAGACACGCCAATTAAACCTACTCCACCCAATTTACAACAGTGGCATTCATCGTGGCGTAACCCGAAAAATAAGTGAACAATGCTGTAGCATAACTAAAAACAAGGCTTACAATTCCAATCGTTTCCCTCTCTATTTCATTATGTCTAACATTCTCTCCCCAACGATTCGAAATTCCGCCACGCAATTAATTAAACTTTTAAAAATATACGTGACTACCAACAAACAAATAAAAATATACAAATACTTCGAAACAATAAGATCTTACATCTAAAACAAACGTCGAAATAGGACACAACGGCACTAATTTAGAGAAGACAGTAACTTCACAATATTACACGTCTAATAAAATGTACATGCCTAGGAACCTTTTGCTACAGTTTGACTCAGAATATTATTCCTGAAGAATAAAGAAATTAATAAAATACAATGATTACTTTAAGAAGGTTTTGAGAGCAGGCGAATAAACCTGTTGCGAGCCACATCAGTTCCCAGCCTCTTTCTTCGCTTAAACGATTTCGGTTATCGGTCAACTGTTTCATAACTTGACAATAAATCTCGTCCCGAAGTTGCTCCTATAACACAGAAAAGATGTTTTGAAACTTCTTAACAACAAACGAATTTCTCGCCATTTTTCTTTTTTTGTTGTTCAGAAAAAAAAAGAAAAAATCGTTAAGTTTTTCTTCCAGAACGGAATCTCGTAATAAACAATCAGAATGAAAGAAAATCGAATAAAAAAGTTTTCGTACGTGTTTTAAGGGGCCTTCAAAAATGATATCCGTTAGCTCATTGGCGGACCGTGTTCGACGCCAAGGTAAATCGCCCATGTACTTTAGAATGGCCTGGAAAGCGTAGATGGCTTCTTGACTTAATTCTTCTTTGGTAGCTAGTTTTTTCAGTAACGGCAGCTTCAACGGATCCCGTGTGTGTTTCCACAACTCCTCACGACTGCCCCGACGAGCCGACGTTAAAGTTAACGACTTGGGAATGGTACGCTTCGGCGGAGGTCTACAGTAATAAAACAGATAATCAAAACTCCAAGCAAACAAGTCCCTGATGCATCCGTTAAATGTTTAATCGAATCTGACAAATTAGCGAAATACAGATTTTTTTTTCGATGCTTGCTCACTACTACTGTTCTCCCACGAAATTCTTAAAAAATCTTTAAAGAGTATTTCTTATGGCGTTTGCTCAGAGCGTTAAATAAGGTTTGATTGTAATGTGCAAAGGAACATGACTCAGGTAAATGAGTGATGACGTAAATAAACAAGGTGAAGTGTAAAATAATTACGAAAAAGGAAAATAATGATGGAAAAGTTATTACTCACCTGAAATGATCTAAGCTATACTCCTCTAGTGTGTGTGGTTTTTCTTGAGGCTCGGTACCGTTGCTAGGACTAGCGTGTAATCTTCTTCCATGTTCGGCGCTGTCCAAGGTAAATAGTGCCTGTGAAAAACCGAAATGTACAGTTACTCCCAGTCATAAACGAGTAGGACAAGAAGTCCTTTGTCTTTCCACAAGCGTTGTCTCTCTTTCCTCACATTTCGCCACAGAGTTTCATTTTTGTCTTAAAAATACATAATCAATCGAATCACGTCAACTTTTGTCACGATTTGACCTCAATCTGCGTGATAACAAAACCAAAACGACGAAGTCTCCTATTTTGCCGCTTTACCTTCCAAGATTTCCTCCACTAACAGGTTTAAACTTGAAAAAGCTTTACAGAACATTAGATATTGGAGTTTATGAATACCGGACTGGAAGCGTAAGGGATCCAAGTATTGTGCGGCAAGTAATAACCGTAATACGTGTAAAATGCGGGGTCAGTCATGTTCGTTTCTCGAGTATTTTCCAAAACGCAGAAAAATGTTGCACTCCAACTCGTTGCACGAAAGTTGTCCACTTAGTTTAAACTGTTCATTTTTTTCAACACGTGTAAGCAAAAGATCTCTTCAGAGGTTTTAATAAAACGTTTCATTAAAACGTAAAAAAACTTCCGAAGAGGATCCAAACAAGGAAATTCCCTGTAGCGAGAAACTTAAAAAAAGAAAAAAGCTAAAAAGGTTCGCGTCGCAAAATCACCATCACACATATCTCACCGAACGAAACGGGAGAAGCGGAGTGACTGAATAAGCTTTACAACAAAATTACGCTGCTTTCGTTGCTCTCGACGCCCGGCGCCGCTGGGTTACCTGATCCAAACAGCTAAAAACCTGAATCCGAGCCCGGAAGCGGTTTTCGGCAGTCGTAATGTGAATACCTTGGAGGTATAAAAGACGAAAAGCTCCTAACAGGTGGTTGAATGAAAGATTCCAAAGAACAAAAGTGGTTTTCCTCTTCAAGCTATTTAAACGTATCATAAAACACGGGGGAAAAATGAAAGAAACGCTTGAAGCGGTTTTGAAAGGGTTAAAGTCCTAAAACAAGCCCGTGGAGGAAATTCACGCATTTGTGGACACATCAGCCATGGATAATTCTTATTCTTCTTTCTTCTTCTTCACCGAATATTTCCAGCGTTAGGAGCATTGGTATTTATGCTTTGTTTTGCATAGCAAATTGCTTTATTTTCGGTTTCTACCTTTTCATTATAAAAAATTCTCCACCTTGGCGTGAATTTAGAAAATTTACTTTGCATTCTAGAAGTGAACAACGCAAAAAGCAAAAAAACTTACTAAAAAAATGAATCGCTGTTTCTGTAAAGCGTAAATGAAGCCGTGGAAACTTAAAACCTTGTTATCAGCGTTTTACTATTCTAAAATTTCTGGGCAACTGATAGATTTGCCCAAGCCAGACATCTTATTCAGCGTTACAAATTAATTAATCGCAATACTTTTTTATATCTATATTTTTAAATAAGTTATTTCAACTTATTTGATCACAATATATATAATGCTGTAGTGGTGAATTCAGACACCAAATTCCAAATCCGAAGTTAAAATAGCTCAAGACTTACCAAAATATCTGAAGACGGTTTAGAGGTGGCAGGAAGAACGTAAACGGCTTCTCCGGCGAAATCACCCTTCTGGCCAGTACGTTCGCATCGCCCAACGCACCAACCTGACGTAAGTACCGCTTCCCCAGTGCTTTCGTCTTCTAAGAGGATTAAATCGCCCTTGTTGAAGGTTAAAAACGAAGTATTTTCGCCTAAGTTGAAACAATTTATTGTGAATATTTCTGGCCGTATTAGTAACTGCGATCGATTAAATTACTGGGAGCTTTGTAATCTTGCAAAGCGATGACAAAACGTGAGCGTTTCTTCAGTCCTTCGAGGAAAAAAACGACCAGGTCCCGAATATCTTCAGAATTAGGGCTTTGGAAAGTGAATTCTTCGCCCCGAACAGTGGACAATGTGAAAGTTTGCGTAAACGCTTTACTAGTTCTAAAACGAAAAAGAAATCAATGTGAACAATCAAGTTCATTTGTTAATTTTGTTTTGACCAACTTTTTATTACTCGTATAACTAATGATTAATGAGTTATTCAGGGAAGAAGTTAAAAACAGGAAAAAGTTTGGATTAACTTTTAAGGACAGTAACGTTAGTCACTTAGCAATATGTGGTCCAAAAAGGATCATCCCAACAAATCATAATCTTTCTCGTTTTACTTGAATTTTGCATTCGAAATTTTGCACTGAAATCTTACACTGAATTTTGACATTCCTTCTCGAAATAATTAGGGATATCTTAATTTGTTACTTTTGACTGGCCACGGAAGTAATTTCTGGGAAAGATAGTTCTAGAAGAACTTGTTCTTGGTCGTCGACGACATACGCGCCCGTCCAGTTGACAGCAATAATAACGTCATTTTTAGGTAAATTTGGACCTTTAAACAAATACATCAATTAGTTTAAAATTTACGATGCGAAGTATAAATGAGTTTTTTTTTTTTTTTTTTTTTTTTTTTTTTTTTTTTTTTTTTTTACCGGAATAGCGGAAAGCTTCATAGAAGCGAGAGAAAAGTAAGGGCCATTTCAATTTGGCATAGTTGACTATATCTTCTTTAACGCGGTTTGTGGGAACGCGATCCTTGACGTAGTAACTCTATACAAGATAAAATTAATAAGATTTTTTCCATTTAGGTTTAATTTCGCAAAGAGAAATGTTAAACTTGGCTTAAATGTTTCCTTTAAAAGTTCTTACACAGGCAAAATCTCACAAGTAAAGAAAATTCATGAAGCAAAACGCCTAAATGTTACCTTCAACCGTCTATAAAGTGAATGAAAAATACTAAAGATAATCCAAGTTACTTTTTTAAAGGCTTGAGCCACAAGTACTGCCCAGCGATCGAGTGCCTTATCGCTTGCAGTAAGGCAGTAATCAGGGATATAATTAGGCAGTAGGGTCATCAACCGCTCACTATTCCAGTCTGTTCCGTATTCAATATAATACTGTTGGGCAGCTATCATTGCCAAATCATCTTCCTTATCGCAACGATATTCGCCAAACTTTACTCCCCTCACCACCTGTGGAAAAAGCACACAAAACTCCTGATTAGCAAAAGAGACAAAGTTATATCTATCGCAAACGCATCGAACAATGCATTATCCATGTGCATACAAAATACTTGAGATAAAGTAATTCATTGTTCTTTATCTTAAGTCGTTTCCTTTGCCTGATTATCGTGTTTCAAATATGTGAACTAACGCACGAAAATTGCAAAGAAAATGAACAAGTCAAAAGTGCCTATTTTTGGCACGCGAAAGGTGTTTAAATGTTTTCCTAATTGGAAGTTTCACGCATAATTAGGAGACGAATTTCATAAGAAATTACGACAAGAATTAAAGAATAGTCCTCGAATTTACTTGTTGATATATTAAATTAGTGGCTACGCCGTCTTCCATAGGGTCATGCCACGGTGCGAAAATTTCTTTGCGGAAGAAAAGACGCCAAGGCGCATTTCTTTCTTGAGCTCCTTGTTCTTTGGCGTACTGCTCGCACTGTGAAATGGCGTCCATCACATGATCTCCACCGCTTCCTAACGAAGACACCTAGATTCCACAGACAATTTCGATTAGCCTCAATATTTTTCCACAGAGCTGCATTAACTTACCTTGTCGAATAAGGCAATGTACAATGAAAATCCAAACTGGTCATTTAATCCAATTTTGTCCGACAGTTGATTACATAATTCCCGAGCTGTAGTGGCGGAATCTGCTAACAAAGTTTTGGTGTTCCCATCCATGAACGTAATCGGCAACATCAGAGGCTTCTTCGACTTCGTTGCCTAAAAGTAGTTAAAACAAATTTCTCGATCATCTTGCTTAAGTGCAGAAATTTGGTGAAGTGAAAATTGAAAAATAAGAAAAAAAAAATGTTAATGATAACATATAGACACCTGAAGTTCCAGCCAACTGGGTGGTTGGTTACGCGTTCCATTATTGAAGGTTCGCTTCAAGCGCTCTTCACAGTACGGCGCATAGCCGGGCGGCCCGTCGCGAATAAAAGAACGCAAATATTTAACGAATTTGTCAGACGGTGCAAAACAACCCACACAGAGGGACAAAAGGATCCATCCACGTGCATGTGATGACTTCGAAGGATTGTTGGTTAACTGCTTGCAAATTTGGCTGTAAATTTCATCTCTGGAAGACAGAAAAGCAACAACATGTAATAAATTTTGTCTAACATTCCGTTTCATGATGTCAAAAGTCATTTAAAGAAATCCTACAGAACTAGCAGCAGAGAACAACGAAAGAAAGAAAAAAAAAAAATTACCGCAGTTCAGCCCGTAAAATGCCATGACCAATGATGAAATGTAATTTCTCCAAATTGGAAGTAGGGCGTGACTCAAGCCAAGAATCGTAGCTTTCTGTGGTATACTCATCTTCCTGCAGTTTGCGTCTTACGTCATCACCCAATTTATTCTTCCGTTTCAAAGTTAAAGACACCAATTTGTGTCTAATTGAGCGCTGTTTGCCGGAAATTCCTTTATATGCTTCCTGAGTAAGTGTAATTTAAAAAAAAAAAAAAAATTATATCCATCTCATGGACATTGCACGATAAGAAAAATGCAGACTTACGGCTTCCATGCCCATAATTTGAGCTTCCTGAAAATCTTTGGTGCGGATAAAATTGCGACCCAAAGTTGCCGATACTTTCGACATGACAGATGTATTGTCTCTATCAACTGTGTTATACTTCGGCTCGGGCAAATCACCCATAAACCTTAATATCGTAATCCATAATGCCAAGGCAGCCTAAAAAGATAAAAACTTGTGAAAAGAATCAGAAGGCCAAACGAAGAAAAATACCAGCTGGTCGCCTTGGGTTTGGAGGGGTAAAAGCGAAGTCTTCAACGGTTTCCGCGAATACTGGTGACTGACATTTCCCTGGAAGTACGTTACCGCAAATTTCTGGAATTTGTATTCACTTAAATCTTCACCATCTTCATCTTTAACAGTAGGAAGGGCGGTTAGCATCTCGTGATGGTCATCCTTGGGCGCGGGCAAATCCTAAAATTGCACATTACATTACAGTGCGACTAACGTAACATGTAAATAGCTCGTGAACAGACCAAACTAGTGTAAATAAATTTCAACTGACAAATAAATTGGCATTTCAGAGATCATTTTTCAACTTATTTGCACCCACAGACTTCTTTTTCACCGATGACGATGATTACTTTGGGTCCCTCTGTTCCATTTGTTTTTTCGAATCGGAATTTAAAGTTCGATTATTTCTAATAAGTCAACCTGCGACCTCAAGTTAATTACTAAAAGGGCACAATGTTGGCTATTTCCATTTTCACTTTCTTCCATTGTTTATACTCCTGGTTTCCTTATCCTTCAGGTCTCAGAATATCACTATTGAGTATTTTTTCACACACGCAAGTCAGGAACACAAAAAGAATTGTAATTTAAGAATTGTGACGAGTAGGAGAAACTAGACATTTCTTGCAAAATACGGAAAGATAAACGGATTATGATAAATTTTTTCATGTTCGAAAGCGGACACAACACTGATCGAAAAATTGCGCTACGCCACCAGGGCGCGGGTTTTGACGCAACACTGAATGGTGTTCATTTTGCAAGGATTCGTTCGATATTCGTACAGTTACAAACTACATTATTTTGCTACATTCTGCCTTATCTTCGCACTTTAACATTTTAAGGTCAGTTCGCTTACTTGCTTTTTATTGGGTAAATAAGGCTACTTGGGACTAAGAAAAGCGCTAAGTGCCACAAGGAGCCCACCTCGGCAGGTAACATTAGCTGAGTCGGACTGTTTGTGGCACTTTGCGCTCTGTGAGCCCTATCTCTATTCCTTACGAATGCTAATTCCTCCATAAGTGCCAATATTCTTTATTAAATACCTTCAGCTGAAACTGTTATTTTTTTTTGCCGTTTTATGGAACATCGTGATCTACTCCAGATACCAGAAAAGATATTTCGGTAAGTTCACGGCCCCCAGCGACCGTTTACAAACCCTTCTTCGTCCCAAGGGAAGACTTCTGAGAGATAAGGAAGCCTGTTCTAAAAAGAACATGGGAAATTTTTGCTTATGTCAAAAGAAACCTTTCCGTAAGTGTTATAGTTCCTATTCATCAGCCCTAGGTTTGGTATCCTTATTAATGGTGTACCGAAATAGCATTTTTTTCAAAGCAAAATCTCAAATAAACAACAGCAAAAGGAACTGTATATTTATCTTGAATACCTATATTTTTTTCTGTACAAAACAGGGAATTAGGTTTTGTTATTAAAAAACTTACGCGAAAGGCGGCCGGGCCAGGGGCATCACTCCCATTATCAGGGAAGAAATCAAACATGGCATCTACTAATTTGCTATCATCCACCGGTTCATCTGCTTTCAGTTCCGCTTCCTTAATGACGCGTTTCTTCTGTTCAACCATGAGTCGATCAGCCATCAGAACGTCCTTTTCCATACGTTCCATTTCCAACAAACGTTCCCGATAGTGCTGTTCCGCTATCTCTCGGTACCGTTTATTTCCTGCCTTCTTTAATTCCCGCTCCTCTTGTTCTCTAAGCCTTAGAGCTTCTACACGGTGCCGGTATTCATACTAAATCAAACAAACCGTTTTCGTAGGAATTGCTCTTTACTGCTAAGGCGTTTTAAAAACTTAATTACTTTCATTTTCTTGTAACGCCTACGCGCGATCATTCCCCGCACATGTGCTTGAAGCGTAGTCGCTGCCCAAATTTTGCGATGGTAATTGCGCCTAATTAAGTAGCCTCGACAACGAGCCTATAAGACATAAAAAAACAGAGAAGTAAAGTAAAAGAAAAAACATTTTTGAAAAATTTAACGTTTTGAATATAGCGTAACACCTCTAGCATTAGTTAAAAACTGAACAGAGGTTTACGGTGCTGTATAGTACCTGAAGATGGACCACATGCCCGCGTAGATGTCGGAAACGGTGCGACAGAATCCGGGAACGAATCAATGCTTGAAGACGCATATAACCCACACGCATTTGAGCATAGCGACGTTTTTGCGCGTATCCTCGCCACTGTTTCTGAATAGTAATAGCTGCGGCACGCATACGCAAAAAGCGACGACGGTAGTACCAGCCGCGAACGCAACGCTGTATGATCACAATCTTTTTCGTCAGAACACGGTCCCTTTCTTGTTCCAAATACAAGTCTTGCGCGTCCTTCAAGAAAACTTTTGTTTTCCCAAGTTGGTAGTCCGAGTTGCCCAGTACGGCCATACAGATTTTACCGGCTGCTTGCCTGCATTCCGTCTGGTGAGCGAATTTAGAATTAAGTATCGGCTTTCAATTGTTGTCCACAAGTTCTCATGGCGTAATTCATTAAAAACCTATTCACCTTGTGCGCTGGCGGACAACCAGGGATCAAAAACCTGTACCGGTCCACGAATTCCCGGAACGTGTGGCGGATCGGGTACCCTGCTCGTCGAATTCGGATAGTTTCCATCATTCCTGAGTAGCGCAGTTGGCGGCAGCATAATTGTCGGTCAAACAGCTAAATTCGCCAAGTGAGAAAATCATAAATAATTTTTTACGTAATTAATCGACATGTAAAATTGAAGCTAATGCAACATTTGCGAACTGATTCAGAAGTTTTACTTTCGGTTTCTTGAATTCATTGGGTTTGATGCAACGAACGAAGAAAGGCTGACAGGCGCTTAACGTTTTCATGAGTGAATCCAATGATTTTTTGAACTGTGTAGATAAAGTAGGAGCACGTTTGCGCGTTTCTGCACCCATGGCTATGTCTTCCGCAAAGAGCACGCGTAAGAACTTGTTAGTGCAGATGTGAACGAGCTGCATTAGATCTGCACTGAAAGTATCACGATTCTTTTCCAAGAAACCTGGGAAGATTAATACATTAGGATAATATTTAAAACTTTGCGCTTTGCGAATAAATAATAATAATAAACCTAAAATAATACAAGGAAAAAGAATTGCTAACCTCGAGCGTCGTAGACCACGACACCGGCAAAATGGTTAAAACCAAAGGCTGCATGAATATCTGAACGGGGCTTGACGTAGTTTCGATTGGTGCCATGGGATTTGTTTAGTTTGGCCAACATGGTTTGATCCGTTCCCTAAATTAGAAATATAACATATTTTATAACAAGGACTTACTGTTTCTCACTCGCTGTTTAAATGCTTCATCAAAATTTAGTTAGCAGATTTAATACAACGAATTTCTTGGTGTTAGCTTTCGAAAAGTTTCGCAGTATTTCCTGAAGCGTATTATTTCAATTTGTAAATAACGTTCTAATATGAATAGGTCGGTACTTAAGAACTTGGAATTAATTCTGCCACTCTTATGCTTTTTATCAGATTAAACCTTTTAAATTACTTTGGGATTATGAGATTAGATAATAAGGTTTGAATTACTTTGGGGAACTTGGATTCCTCGTCGACCAATGCCATGATATTCATAGGTCGTACTGCAATTAAATCTAAGGCTTCTTGATTATCGACAAACTCGATATGTTGCCAATTAATGGCTTCTTGATTGTACTCTTCTTGTTCGAGTTTGAAGATGTGTCGTACGAAGAACTGCTGCAGGTTTTCGTTGGCATAATTGATGCAAAATTGCTCAAAACTAAATGAATACAACTTAGTTGTCTCCGAGTTAAACCGGTAATTTTACCTGTTGATATTAAAATTTTCAAAGCCGAAAATATCCAAAACTCCGATATGACACGGCTGGGATTTGGAAGGCGTGTGAATAGCTTCGTTGACCTTCCTAACGATCCAAACGAAGAGTCGTCCATAGATTCCTTTTGCAAACGCATCTCTGACATCGATAGCTTGTTCTTTTGGTAGTTTCGAAGTCTTAAAACAAATGAAGTCGAATATGATTAACTCAAAGTAATTCTTTCGACTCTCTGAGACATTCACAACGTTCTTTAGAGCGCTTTTTTATAATGAAATAAAGATTCAAAATAATGTTAGTTAGCTTAAAATATTTTTGATTGAAAATGAGAAATTGAACTCGAAATGCAGGAAATATAAAAATGGACATACGACAGTGTCGCCTTGGGCGAAAATGGTTTTCATGGTCAAAGCTTCAATCAACGCTTTCTTTTCAACGCCCAACAGCTTCGAAACCCTCTCTGCGTTGGCGGGGTCAGGTATTTCCGAGGCGTCCATATTGTTAATGACAACTCCTTTGAAAGAAATGTTGCCCATGTGCAACAAAGCGGCCAAGATCTGCATCACTTCCCAGATATCGGAGTCAGTAAACATGAGCACTTTCATGGCTGAACGGATATCGGCAAACTCTGCTGCGTCATCGCGTCCTTCACACACTGTACTTCCGCCCTACACGAAAAGTCCACAATTTTTAAACAAAACTTAATTTTTCAGCAGGTTATTCACAATGCGCATCTGTAATCTTCGTGCCTCAACTCACAAGACGGCAAATCAATAAGCAGGTTAGACATTAAAATATTCTGAAAAGTTTGGGAGAAATAAAATACATGTGCTAATGTTAGGTTAGGGTGAGATTATACCGTCCAATAAGTTTTGACTCGAGGTGTCCTTTTGTATTACGTACCCCGATCAAGTATTTGTATTTATTAGCGTCGCCGAGTTCAAGTCGGGATCGCTCATCACGGCTCATTCCAGCCAACATGCAGTAAAAGATGTGGTAATTTCGTTCGCCGGGACTTTGAGCTACTATACGTGATTTTTCCAACAAATATTGTTCAATATTTGCTCCTTCAATGACACCATCTTTTGTAAAGGCGATATCAATATACTTTCCGAAACGAGACGAGTTATCGTTCCTGATTGTCTTCGCGTTTCCAAAAGCTTCCGTACACAAAGGAAGCCAAACAGAGGAAAAACAGCAAAGAAAGGTATTATTAATGTCAAGGGCATTTAGGATATTATCTTATACGGAAAATACCTTCAAGAATCGGGTTCGCTTCTAAGATTTGCTGCTCGATCCAAGAATGTTTACCACTGGTTGCCGCCAAATACTGCAGAATCAGCTTTGTGCTTTCTGTTTTACCCGCGCCAGACTCTCCACTAACGAAACGCAGAAAGTTATATATTACAGCGGAGCGAAAAACATTAGTAGTACAAATAATACAAAAAAGTAATACAAAAGTAATAAAACGCATTAAAAAGAATGGAATAAAATAAATTAAAGTTTACCTGATGACGATACATTGGTCTTGTCCGTATCGTTTCATTTGCGTGTAGCAGTTGTCCCCGATGGCAAAAATATGCGGTGGTAGCTCTCCAATTTTCTTATCCTTGTACAATTTGATTTGGTCGCTCGTATAAATCGGCAAAATTTGATACGGATTCACTGCTACGAGAATGGAACCCGTGTACGTCTAGACACCCCAAAAAGATAGGAATTATAGAAAAATGCAGTTCGTGACCGTTTATTGTTACAGAGACTTACGTAGATGATGTTTTCGTTATACCGGATATGTAAATTCCGTAAAATGCCCGCTTCGTGCAAATCCCCTAAGGAAATCATATCTTCTACGCCATGCACCGATGTTGGGTGCATGGCTTTGATTCTTCTCTCCGGAGTCAGCCATTCTTCCTACGAATATCAAGGACGGTGTATGGAATTAAATAAATAAAAACACAGGTGTGTGGCAGAAAAATACATTATAAATAAATCACAATTTCAATATGCGCAAACTTTAGAGACCCTAACTGGAAATTAAACTCCGAGAAAGACTTAAAAAAGACAGAAAAAATTGAGTTTCATATTTTCTTCCAATAGGCTGGAATACAGTTTGAATATATATATTTGAAACAAAATTCTGGAGAGTAAAGAAAAAGATCAGTTAAGAAAAAGTAACTGGAAATTAAACTCCGAGAAAGACTACAGTTTGAATATATATAGGCCTATTTGAAACAAAATTCTGGAGAGTATAGAAAAGGATCGGTTAAGAAAGAGTAAGAAGAAAGAATTATACGGCTAGTGTAACAGTAGTTCGTTATTTTGGCTTCCATGGCAAGCTTTCTACTCCCTGCTTAGCTTTAATGGGTTGGTCCAAATAACCTGAGACAACAGACGGGCGATCGAACAAGCCTTACTACTTGAATCTGTCCACAACTTAAGATAAATGTAGGTAAAGTCGAAACTTCAACGTTTGTAGCTTTTTAAAGAAGAAATACAGTGACCAATCTTAACTGAAATGGCAAAACGATAAAAGGAAGCTTAAAGTAGTGGACGAGGATAAAGGCGATTACGTTATCAATGTTTTTCCTCCTTTTTTGTTTCTTTGATTTCCTTCACATACCTTGTTATCGTCGTTGCGGACTTGGATTTTGCGTCCTTCGGCCGAAATTACTCGGGCTCCAATGGCGACATCGAATTCCCCTTTGGTAGCTGGCTCAATCCAAATGTAGTCGCCCTAAATACATCAGAATGCGTATTATCCTTTTTCAAATTCACCAGTATTTTTTTGCAACAAAACTGTGTAGTTTTCGCAGTTTTGACAGCACTCGGCCGACGAAGGGAGTTTACTTTATTTTATTTTTTAAAAAATCCGTGTTTCCACACAAAAGCAAGGACTTTTCAAGAGCACGCAGGTTTTGGTTAAGAAAGCAGAAACATTCACAGGGAAATTCTGAAAACTCACAACTAAAACGAGGTGATTCGACGACGTTTGTTTTAAAAAAGTTTTCTTGGTTTTCTCCCCAGAAACCATTTCTTTTGCTAACTGCACTACTCTTCCCAAGAAGAGAAGAATTTAATACTGTTCTCACAGTTTCGATTGCCTTGTTGAAACGACTGTTCGCACTTCTCACAGACGGAATTGCCGAACGAATCGGACGACCAGCGCCCTCCGAACTAAAAATTCTGTAATCTTAATCATGCAAGCTCATAGATTGCGGACAATCTTATCTCTTTAAGAACCGCCCACCAGGTGTTACGTAAAGGGAAAAAGTAGTCCTGCTTGATTAAATCAAAAACTATTAATTTCTATATATCAAGTGCTTCGTAAAAACCAAGACTTCCCTAGTTAAAACTTTGAAATTTGACAGAATCGTTGTTAAGCGCACATGTGTTCAAAACATAACAATGGAATGCTCGCTTTCCGTACATTCCTTTTAAAGCCTCTTCAAAATATTTCCTATATGGATTCTTTTTATAGCGAGATAAATGACTAGCAATTGAATAAGAAATTATGCCGTTTCTAAACGTCCTAAAACTTTCGGACATAGATCAAGCAGAGCTTTGTGAACTGAACATAAACACTTGACGGTTCATTCCCTCGCAGGCCAAATTTACAAAACTCACTCCATCTGTGTCGGCAAACCCTAGCTAGCTTATTTATTAAAAAAAAAAAAAAAAAAAAAAAAAAAAAAAAAAAAATCTGTGCACGTCCTAAACGGAGCTATTTAACTCATTTTCGGTAAAACCAGACACAATGGGCCAATTGGCTTTTATCTATGACGTTAATAGCTAGTGGGTGTAACTTAATCGCCATATTGAGACCAGTAAAGAGCAAGTACTCAGGCTGGTGTTAAACTAACTAAAAGTGAAGAAAAAGACAAATTTGGTTCTAGTGTTGGTTCGACCGTGGTACGAATTGAGGTGAGTTTCTGCTGTAGACCAGCATACCGTCCTACTGTCTTGGCAGGACAGCGAATGTTTTTAGGAGAAGTACCGTTTAACGATGGCATACTGGGGTGACCGGTACCCCCCGATGCCATCGAACACATGGTATACCAAATATTTTCTCCGTTTTTATTTAGTCCTTTTGTGGTCAAATTCTTTAGGTTGTCTTCCAACAATGGAGAACACTGATATTAGAATGGAGAGAATAGCCTTTTACTCTATGCCACTCTCAGTCAGCGAATACCCAAGAGAAACACAGTTGACATATCCGAGAGGCACAGGACATCCGGTCAGAAAAATTAAAAGGCGTGGTTTTATGTCTCCTGTTCGGAAGTACTACGCTCCTTTAGGGATCACATCCGGTAAAGTTTGTTACAGCTTCCCATCGAAAGTAAATATTACGCATAGGTTAGTTGGAATGGGAATTGCCTAACTTGGCGAACTTACCCTCGTTACGATGACCATGGTGATTCATTTAGGTTACCCAAACGGATTTTTTTTTTCGTAACTGAAGAAACGAGCTTGTGGATTTGGCTTCGACAGGAATTCTGGCGTATTCTGAAAAATAAATCCAAATGAACAGGTGTTATTCAAACCAAGCGCAGCCCAACAGACAGTTTACTGTTATGCAGATCCACACGAGTGGATGGCTCTTCACTGGATGACTCAATAACTTCTTTTTATCTTTATTCCTTTTTTCTGAAGTGACCATAGGACTAGCAATGACAACAAAACGGCTGAATCAGATGTCAAGCCTGCTTGGGAGACTTTTAAGGGACAACCGGTTGACCGTATTTATCTTTAATCGACTAACATCTTAAGTAACGGACCCTTCAAGCCAATTCTAAGGTTAATATTATCGAATACAGCTTTAATGTCAGTATCCATATAGAAATTAAACCGTTGCTTCCAACGTATGCAGAGGCGTTTCACGTTCTGGGCTATCTTATACCGTTTTCTACTCTTAAGTTATCTTTCGCTGACCTTTCATTCTGTCGCACACCTACTCCTATTCCCACGCGAGTTTCCCAAGGAAAAAGGTTACACTTTTACTCTTAGCGAGCTGCTTACACGAGCAAAAGGTAGGAGGACAAAGACGAAAGTATTGTACAATAAATCCACGACAATGTGTGACCCATTAACGCTGATATCTTTTGTCCCCAGTTTTACGAGTTTCGCTTACAATTTAAACTGAGCTAAATTGACTACAGTAAATAAACTACAAATTGACTACAGTAAATTTTGACCTATCGAACCTCCTTCAACAGGCAAGCTACTAAAGAAACCCGCTCACGCAGTGATAATGGGTTATTTGGCTCGTATGTGAAGCTAAATTATCATGTGCACCTGAATTTGACACACGGACAAGTATAAAAAAGCTACATGTAAAATGACTTCAAGTTCTATTTTAGTCTTACTATTCTCGATTAACCTGTTTTGATATAGGAAGCTCCACAAAAGGATCACCCGTAAAGGTTAATGAACTTGTCTCTAGAAGAAACCCCTCGTAAGTGCATCAAGCTCCCTCAACACTGTGAATAAGACTCGAATTTAAGGGTTTTCATGCTAAGCATTTTTGTTGACATGCGATGCCTAAGGAACTTTGAAAAACTGCACGTAACGAAAACCAGGATACCGCAGACTTTTTGTCACTTCAATTTTGTCACTCTTGGGTAGACAAAATAATGGAACGATTGTCTCGTTTTTAAACTCATGTCTCACCTTGTAGTCCGTATAAATTTTGGCAAATTTAGGTTTGCAAAACTGCTTTTCAGAATGTATACCAGCCGTGCACTTGCGCCTATTGATAGGCAAGGCTATTTTACTTGTTATCGCATGTCCCTTAGTGAGTCATTCTCAAGATTCAAGTAAAGATTTCCAAATACTTGATTGATGCTGCATGAAAATATAATATTCAAATTTTATTTCCTAGGGTGTTTTGAAACACTCAGGATATGGTTGGTTTGTGGGCTGAAAATTTTCAGCTACAGTTCAAGCTTGACTGGGAAAACTAGCAACTGTTCAGCTTTTTAAAAATTCCCGTTCCCTCCAGGATATGTACTGGGACTTTCGTATTTCCTTTCGTAGTCTACAAATACAAACACTGAGCTACACATACCCATGCAGTACGTGACCAATACGGGATCTTTGGCCTATAATCTTTTATCGTGAGCACAACATGAGCCACCTTGAAGCCAATTTACATATTTCTCCCTCTCCATGCTTTTGATCGCCCTCCGTTCCTTCTCGACAAATTAGCCACGGATTCTCATGATTACTAAAGCAGAGCAGTTTTCAAGATATGGAGCTTGATCTTACATTGTCACCATTCTTATGAACTTCTTTCTAGGAAGAAGAATAGAAGGAAAAGAAAACGTTAGCTAGCAATCACCCGTTAAAATAACTGTATCTATTCGCATTGTAGACTCCAATAACCTAAATAAAAACAATTAAAAATTTATTCTGGATTGTTGTTTAACCTAATCTATTAAAAACTTCGAAGGCTACACCACTCTACTTTTCAATGCTGTGAAACGTTCGTGTTTATAATGTGATACTATTTATATAATGAAAAAAATATTAGTTTACTTACAATTAAAAATTCAGGTTTATTATCCTTAACGCAGACAAGTATTTTCAAGATAAATTCAGGTTTGCTGGTCAAAGGAAAGGTAAAAAGGATGGATGAGGGGACGGAAATTTGTCTGTAGGCCTACTCCTGCAAATACAAACACGTTTAACTTCAAGTACCTTAAATTTCCCCCTAACGTCAAAATGCCATTGTTTTTGTATATGACAATGCCCGGAATTCCTGACCCCACATCACATACAAAATTAGCCAAACCGGAAGTGTTTGCTTTGTATCACCAATCAAACTCATTAAAAATTACGCCCTCGCCCTTTCCAAATCTAGGAAACACAATGCGTTCTATTAACACTATGCCACACGTAATGAGATAATTAACAATTAAACGCCGAAATTGTGAAAATAGGAAATAATAGAAGGAATGGACACAGGTTTGAAAAAATTACTTTAATTTACAGATGAAAGCTCCAAAAAACATGTCAATCAAAATCACTAAGTAAGCTTAAATTAGAAATTCTCTACGGACCTAATAACCTGAGAAACCATATTCCTGAGATTTCCTTTTGGGCAAGGGAACTTTGGGACAGCAATGGAATTTTCAGAAAAAGAGAGAGAGAAAGAGAGAGAGAGAGAGAAAAAAAAAGAAGAAAGAGAGCGATGCACCTGATCTCTCAAAAGACAGGCAAGTTTTCGACTCTTTTCAAGGCCAATTTATACAAAATCTCTGGTTATATAGCTTCGGGTTTTCAGGTTAAAGTTATACTGCATTTAAAAAAAAATCCCAAAGATAAACAAACTTAGCTTCTTACCTGTACTTCCTTTATGAAATTTGTCTGAAATGACTAAGGCAAAGTACCAAATCCGAGACACTTTATTGTGGGCAGATCACTTGTTTTTCCGACTTCAAACTGAACCGGCTTCAAGATTTCGGGTCGAATAATTTCTTTCCAGAAAATCTTTTACTGAACTTTGGATTGCCACAAACTTTTCCCCCTTTTTGTATTGGAAGTCGAGAATTTTACGAAATTAAACTTAAGTAAGGGAAGATCACGTTCGGACACATAATTTCGCTCGGTGTCTGTCGGAATAAAGATTCACTCTTCCAGCACGAGAATTTCTTCGAAACACAATCGTTTGTAATCAGCAGAGTATACGGGGAAATTTTTGCTTGTTTCAGATTTAGCAATAAAGTTGCAGCGTCTCTTCGATAAACAATCCCAGAGAAAATGAACGAAGAAAATAAAACTCCCTGGAGGTCACTGATCACAAATGCTGAAACATATTTTCTATTTGTTTCTGAAGAGCCGATTTGTAATGAAATCGTCTCCTTTTGGATTGCCCACTAACTAGCCACCAAAACTGTTGGAAGCGGAAGGCCTCTTCCTCCTCTTTGGACACAAGCTGCTCTTTTGGTCCAGTTGGTACTCGCTGTTCTTTCTCTTCCCTCTTCTCCTTTTCCCTTCTTTCGTCCACGCTTTTCCTACCTGTGCACTGGTGTCAATGCACCTGGCAACATTGGCTGCCGGCACCTGAGCACCTAAAGGTTGTTGGGCTTCCCTTAAAAACTTGTCTCTCTTTTGCTTATGGTGCTTCACCTAGTGCTCTTTCACTCCGTAATTATTTATCTTGTTTCACTCCCGTTCCGAACGGAGTTTCTCTTTCGTTTGCCGCGAAATTTAGCTACTAAACGAGTAAACGAAGCTGCAACTGCCATCTAGTAGCCGACAAGACTTACATTATGGCCGTGACGTAACCGCTAAAATTTAAAAATTTGTCTTCCCGTAAACGCAAAGCTGTATGGCTGTCAGAAGTGCTTTACGAACGAAGAGACAAACAAATTGAACATACGAAAGATATTCAGAAAATTTCGGACATATTGCGCATTCATGTTCCTAAAAACATAAAGTTCTCAGAAAATATGTGGTAGATTAGCTACAATAAGGATAATTTCGAAAAAAATAAGATTTGGTGAAAAATAGATAAAAGCCTAATTAGTAACAATTTTTGATCGTGCTACAAATGAAGTCGAATATTACGTGGTCTTCTATATCTTCTGTATCTTTAAGAAATACATATATTTATAAAGAAAACAGTGAACCAGTTCCACTTTAATATAATGTTAAATGGCTTACACCCACAAGCCATTCTCTGCGAGATTTCCTGCTTTTCGACAAGAATTATTTGCGAAAGTAAATGAGAGAGTCTTATAATTCACTAAAATGTATTCAGCTCACTTGTCATCGCTAAAGAGAGACGTAATTTCTTCTGTCACTGCCTCTTAAACTTTACACTATCCCGTTTACTTCCTCGTTCCCTTCCGAGAAGGTCTCGTTTTCTCTTAAATATCATGAAAATAACAAGGGAGCAAATTAAATGTACGAAAGTGGGAAGAAGCGAAGACTTACCGTTTAATTTTGCAGTACCAGAAGTAAACAAGAAATATTAAGGAAACGAAAGGAGGTTAGATAAGTAGTGTTAAGCGAAGTGTGAAACCGGCCAAAGGACCGGCATTGATAAATTTCATTTGGCTCCCCATCTCAAATCTTTCCTGTGATCCTTTTGAATGAAAACTTGCCTTCGCCAACTAAGTGCGGAAGAACGGATTACACCAGGCAAAAAGGCACCAATATTAAAAAGAACTTTCAAATTATGTTTATCATCACTTTTCCTCCGCGTTCTAGTTGAGAAAACGCCCGAAGAACATTTGGGACTTGGAGCTATAAAAGTCCACGAGAAGACAAGAAATACCATCAGACACCTTCCGAATCTGATTTCAGCAACATAATCGTTGACGCTCAAGTAAACCCTCAAAAGTTTTAGCCCATCTCAACATGAAAGCCTTCGTAGTTGTCACCGTTTTGGCTATCGGTAAGTATCTTGACGATTACCGTAACAAATAGTAGTCTCATACTGAAAAGGTCTGAAACCTCCATAAAAAGAAAGGAAAAATTTAAGAAATGTAATCTTCAAAAAGCATCAATCAATTTTGAGTTAACGTGATTGCATTAAACTTTCCTCTTATTCTAGCAGCAGTTGCGGCAGTCCATGCGGAAAGCAAGAACACCAGGGACGAGGAAGCCAATCGCGTAAGTTTCGACAACGATGTGAAATCATGAAATTTAAGAGAACATAGACTTTTATGTAGACTTTTATGAACAAGTCTATACATGTATTTTATGAAATGCTTTCCCTTTCTACTTCTAAAGGATAAGCGCGGGTATGCGGAAGGGCACGAAGAATTAGTGTCAGATTACAGCTACGGTGGAGCAACGGCCATTGCACAGCAAGCTTCTCAAAAAGCCAAAAGCGCCCTGAAAGCTCAACATATCGCTGGTGCCGAAGCCTCCCAATACGCCAAAGCCCAGCTCGCTGCCGAAGCCGCCCAAGCCGCCCAACTAGTAACACTTTCTACATTTTCTCCTTTATAAGCCTTCAGTCTTTTTATTTCCCCAGATATAAGGTTACATAGAAACGGTAATAATAAATATAAGATTAACTGTGCCTGTAGAGAATACAGTCATAGTTGCTAAGAAAATGCAAATTCACCATTACTTTCAGGCTCAAAGCGTAGTTTCCGCTAAACAGCAGCAGGTTTCTCAACTATCTCAAGCCGTCTCGGCCGCCCAAGCTGCTGCTTACGCTGAATCTGCACAGACGAAACAGGTAAAAAAAGCGGCATAATCTAGAGTAAAGCTTGCGAGAAACTAAGTGAACATTTCATAATGGAAACTTATCTTAAGGCTGAAGAAGTTGCATTAGCGGCTGAAGCTACTAAACTACAAGCTATTCAACAAGCTCAAACTTTGTGGAGCGCCGCTAAGGCTGCCCAAGCGCACGCCGAGCAAGCTACCATTGCTTGGAAGGCAGCTCAGCAACAGTTGGCTTCCCAATCCCAGATGGCAGCCCAAGCTCAACAAAACGCTCAAGCTTTGGTTTACAAACTAAAAGCCGCCGAAGACGATTTGTCCGGTGCTCAGGAAGCAGCCAACAAAGCCGTCGCTGCAGCCAAAACTGCCCAGGCTGCCGCTGATGCGGCTTCTTACTCCTCGGGACACGAATATGCCAAGTCGAGCTCTGTCGGTAGTGAACGCAGTGCCTATTACTAAGCTCAAATGCAACCATTTATCCTTCATAACTATTCGTTTCTGCTGGAGTTCAATAAATGAGACCTTAAAAACGGATTACAATGTGTTACTTTTTCCTTTAAATCATAATTATTATATTCCTGTTATTTTAAGTTATACTTTAGTTTGTTCAAAAATGTTCACTCATGTTAAAATCCTGAATTAAGCGCACTTTACCCTTTTTTCGTGAATTGTTTCGAAACATTTTGCGTGTCGAGTCTTGAATTTTCATTTAACAGTATACATAATTCTCTTGAATCCGAGTTAAGGCTACGATGGAGCACAAGTGCTTATCGCCAATAGCATGGAACTTTTGTGAACGGTTTCGCGAAGTCGTGCTAATTTTTGCACAAGTTTACCTGTGGTATGGCTTCGCTTCTATTCTTCAGCTTGGTAATGAATTTTTTACAGATTATAAATTCATTAATTTTCAAAACTGAGATTTTTTTCTACATTTTGGGCGAAATAAAAATCACAAACTTTCTTGATATCAGCGCACTCATTTTTTTTTTGTTTAGCCATTTACACGTGTATTCGAAATCGGATGATCAATTTTTTAGTTATTGTGCTTAAAGTATTATATATGGACTCGAATTTATTGTTCACGGAACCCTGTTGAAACCACGGGTCTCGGATCGCGATCCGTCAGAGCTTTGTTACAGATCAAAACTTTAAGACCCATGTTTATTAAACACGATTTTTTTAATTCATAGTTGCCTACAGAAAGAAATTTACATTTGCAAATACATGAAAGAAATTTACAGTCAAAATATGGTAAAAGGATAGATTGCTAAAAAAAGAGGTCATAATGACGAAAAATGTAGCATTTCGTTAGAAACACGCGAAATTTGAAATGCTTGAAAAAAATGCGCGGTTTCCGTGAAATCGTGATTTCTCACTCGGCTAGTTCGTACGTTTGCCAAGTTAATAGTGTTTTACACTAAAAAAAAATAAGCAGGAATACAAGGAAGATACGAAGAGAGATTGGCAAACCAGTAATTAGCGAAGTGTGAAATGGACAGAAGGACTGAAACGGGCTTCGATAAATTCCGTTCGAATTTCTACCGACAATGTTTTCTACGGTAATTCTAAATAAAGACTTGCCCTCCTCAGAGAGCACACAAGAGATTTCCCTAAAACGGAAAAGAAAAATACAACCGAATGAAAAAAGAAACAAATTTCCATTCTACTGTTGTTGTTTTTTTTTAAATCTCACCACCTACTCTGTCAAAGTTTCTACCTGAGCAAATTCCTATAAGAACAAAAGACAATGCCGAGCTATAAAACACTACGAGACGCCGAAGAATATCATCAGTCAGCTTTCTGATTTAATATCAGTAAGTCACTTGTTAAAGCTAAGGCCAAAATCCCTTAAGTTTAAACAAACTAAACATGAAAATCTTCGTAGTAGTCGCATTTCTTGCTATCGGTAAGCATTTTTTCTCGACTTAAGCATTACTTACTTTTGCATAATTTCAATTACAGGGTTCCTGATTTTCTTTTAAACTCTAAAATAAGTTATAAATATCTTTTAGTTCTAAGCAAATATTCAACAATTTTTCTTGATTATATTTCAGGAGCTGTCGCTGCAGTTAACGCGGAAGGCAAACCTGCTGGAGAACAGGAAGCTAATCGCGTAAGTTGTAAATGTAGTTACTTTTTTAAAAGCTGACAATTAAGTAAAAAAATTTGTCCGATTTATTAGCTATGTTAGCAAATTGATGAATAATGTGAATAACTGTGTTATAACATAACTGTTAAACCTTCTAAAGGACAAACGTGGATATGCGGAAGGACACCAAGAACTCGTAGGTGGTTATAACAATGGTGGCGCTACCGCTATTGCACAAAAAGCTTCCCAAAAGGCTAAAAGCGCACTGAATGCCCAGCACGTTGCTGGTGCGGAAGCCTCCCAATATGCCAAAGCCCAACTCGCTGCTGAAGCCGCCAAAGCTGCCCAGCTCGTAAACCTTTTATCTGATTTCTTCTCTCTTTAAACCCTCTTGTCTTCTTATTTAAGCAGACTTAAGGTTTAAGTACATCCGTGTCACCATTAAGAATTTCCAAATTTCCTATTTTTCAGGCTCAAAGCGTAGTTTCCGCTAAACAACAACAAGTATCTCAACTATCTCAGGCCGTCGCTGCGGCCCACGCTGCCGCTTACGCTGAATCTGCTCTGACCAAACAGGTAAAACAAATAATAAAAAAGCAGCAATAAAGTAAAGTTCGCAAGAAACTCACTGAATTCTTCTATTAACGTTTTTTAAGGCCGAAGAAGTTGCTGTAACCGCAGAAGCTACCAAACTACAAGCTATTCAACAAGCTCAAACTTTGTGGAGCGCTGCTAAGGCTGCCCAAGCGCACGCCGAACAAGCTACCATTGCTTGGAAGGCAGCCCAGCAACAGTTGGCTTCCCAATCCCAGATGGCAGCTCAAGCTCAACAAAACGCCCAAGCTTTGGTTTACAAACTAAAAGCCGCCGAAGCCGATTTGTCTGGTGCTCAGGAAGCAGCCAACAAAGCCGTCGCTGCTGCTAAAACCGCCCAAGCCGCCGCTGATGCAGTTGCCTACTCCTCTGGATATGAACATGCCAGTTCCGGATCTGCCGGTACCACTCGTACTGCTTATTACTAAGCCACCCTTTTTCTGGTTTGGCTCCTACAGTAATTCAGCATAGGAGCAATGGAAGTCGATTTCAATACTTTTTCTTTTTACCTTTCTTAAAAAAATCTATGACATAGTGCTCTTTTCGTAACTGTAAAGATTTATTATAGAAATAAAGCCTCTTCGTACTACAAATACACGTTTTCCGCGAATATATTCGACTTTACGTCTCGAAAGTTTTGATTGGAATAGGAATTTGATCGAGATACTTGACGCAAAATTTTGATTAAATATAAACAAAGTGTTAACATACAAAAATGAAGGACACATCCGAAGCCAAATTTACTCACAATTGCTAAAACTTTTCTTTCAGAAAAAGTAACGGTCAACAAGAAAGAAAATACAGTGATCCAACATCAACAACTATTAAAGTGAAACGATGTACGTCAACGAGCAAAGCTCACGTCGATGAAAGAAATAAAAAAAAAAATACTGTGATCCTCAAAAAAAAAAAAATAAATAAATAAATAAATAATAAATAAAACATAAAAAAATAAAATAAAAAAAGCGCGATCCACTAGTTCGCTCGATTTTGTTGCATCTCTGTTCGCAATTAGTAACCAGTAAAAAAACGTACATTCAAAGGCGATTCTACGAAGAAACTTGTTATTTAATTCCAGCGAAAGTACTGTGCAAATGATCTTATTTGCAAGGTTGCTGTGAAGCGCCATTTTAACTAATCTAGTAATAGTTACCCGTGTGCATCTTGAAACTGAAGTATCAAAGACTGAAACTAGAAAATAGATGAAATTGTCACAGCTCTGAAGGAAAGTTCATCCACATATATTATGACTTCGGCTCCAAATCATTCTTAATGTTAGAAATTCATTTCCTAGTTTCTTTCTTGGCAATACTCTTTTCTTTCTGAAATTTTTAAAGATGTCATGAGGTAAAAAAATACAGAACAAATACAGAAAATAAACAACGGATCAGACACAATTTTGTTTTCAATTCAGGCAACAAAGATACTAGTGTAATAACAAATTTAGCTTATTAAGATACATCCCTAATCTCTTCCCCAAATTGAATGAAACCCACCAAAATTGAGATTTCCCTTGTAAAGTGTGTGGGTTATCCAATTCTGCAATATATGAAGTAAACGGATAGAAAGCGAAGGACGGAGGTGAGATTCTGCAAGCGATGTTTAGCCAAGTGTGAAAAAGGATCAAAGGACTGTGAAGGGCTTTAATAAATTCCATTCAACTCCCCATCGCCAATGTTTCCTGCGCTCATTTTGAATGGAAACTTGCCCTTCCTAATGAAGTACACAAGAAATTTCCCCAAAACGGAAACTGTCTCAGAGAAAGTAAAAAGTACTAGAGGTCTTTTGAATATTTTTTCTCACCACCCACTCCGTCAATGTTTCTACTTGAGTAAACCCTTTCAGAGCAAAAGACAGTTAGAACTATAAAACATTCTGAGACGACGGAGATCTCATCAGTTCACAACCTAATCTGTTCTTAAAAGCATATTCCTTTTAAAATCAAGCAAAATTCACGAAATCCTGACAATTCTGAGCATGAAAACCTTTGTAGTTGTCGCGTTTTTCGCTCTTGGTAAGTATTTTCCTAATGCCTGAAGAGTGCCTTTAAGTAAGGTATTGCATACGGGAGATTAATGACAAGATTTTAATTTTTTAAACAAACTAAATACCGAAAAATCTCTCCATTTCTCTATAGTTTAAATCAAGTTATCAATTTTTAGCGCTCCTATAAAATCTCGAGTTCATTGGTATTTTTGTAGCGATAGTTAATACACAAGCGAGTCTAAACAAAATACAATGCGTAACACGACGTTAGGAGACTTAAAATTTTTCATATAACTAAACGACAGCAGGTGTCTCAACTGTCTCGAGTTCTTGCTGCTGACTAAGCCGCCGCTTATGCCAAATCAACTCAAGTCAGCCAGGTACATGAATTCATGGAGCTATAAAGAAAAGATGGGTCACAGACATCGGGATTATTTATCTTAACATTTATCGCAAGGCCGAAGAGGCTGCTTTAGCTGCAGAAGCTAAAAAAATGAAAGCCATCCAAAAAGCCCAAACTTTGCGGAGCGCTGCTAAGGCCGCTCAAGCGCACGCCGAGCACGCCACCGCCGCTTGGCAGGCTGCTCAACAACAGTTGAATTTTCAAAGCCAGATGGCAACTCAAGCTCAACATCACGTCCAGGCTCTGGTATACAAATTGAAAGACGCTGAAGCTGATTTGACTGGTGCTCAGGAAGCAGCCAACAAAGCCGTCGCTGCTGCCAAAACCGCCCAAGCTGCTGCAGATGCAGTTTCCTACTCCGCTGGGTACGAGCATGCCAGCTCTGGCTTTACCGATACAAGTCACGCATCTTATTACTAAGCCACTCTTTTTCTCGTTTGGCTCCTACAGCAATTCAGCATAAGAGCAATGGAAGTCGATTTCAATGTGTTTCCTTTTTACCTCCCTTAAAAATTAAAACTTTCCTTTGGTGGTAATATAACAGAGAAGTAATTACTGTGGATTTCAACGTGTCCCGAGCTTTTAGGTTCCTCTAGAACATTTTCACAAAATATCATTTTTTTTATAAATATTCTTAAAATAAATAATAACAGCTCGTCGTGCGTGAATACAGTGTGTCTATAAATATGGTGGCTTTTTGTTTGAGACTTTAATAGAGTGCACTAATCTTTTGTGAATCAAGACATTTTTTTGCGAAACTAACTGAAAACTACTACTATTTATTGGGGGACAAAGGCCAGGAACTCTGCAAATCGTAAGCGACAGTCAAGTTTTGTCATGTGGTACCTGAATACTGTGTTACTTATTTGCGCACTCTATACGTAAAATACAATAAACATAAAAAAGCTTCGAAAAAATAATTAAGAACCAAAGTGGAGTACACTTTAAATCTTGACGATGGTTAACGTTCAAACAAAAGTTGGGATATTTGTTGTGTAAAGTTTCAAAGTACACTTTTAGCTCCCGTAATTCTATGAATTCGTAGATTAATATTCAAAAGTGTGTAGGCAAAAGAAATGTTTTTTTTATTATTTTTTTTGTAGCGATTAATTCCTTTTGCTGTCACTGTTCGAATAATTTTGTAATTTTTGATCATGTCTATTGTGCTGGAACATTCAAAGATCTTCGTAATGCTTGAGCTCACTTTCTGGTTGAATGACGAAACAAAAGGTTTGCACGAAAAGGATGTGGCAGCTTCATAACTGGGTAACCAGGTTAGGGATGATTCCCCAATTTGATTCGCACCAGTAAGAAATGCTTGGCACTATATCCTGAGCGCAAAAATCTGATCACTGTCTTCCAGGACAAGGGAAAACGCGCTACATGTGAACAGAAGGACCGAAAGAAGGAGAAAATGTAAAATAAGATAAGGAAGAAGTGGAAGAACCAGTTGGCAATGCTTTCTTAACCCTTTGGGAACACGAGAGCGTGAGGTTCTACCAACTCGAGCATTACGCAATTCTTTTTTTTTCCAGCTCCACAAAAAAGATCCAGGAAAATGCTCGCGTAAATGCGTCTCCATTATTTATTGCGCAGGAGAATAATGCAGAAGGGTTAAAAGAGGAACATGAAAAGATAATGTTAGACAAACCACCTTGGGGGAATGGGCTAACTGCGCTTACGGTACATCGAATCATAAAAGAGATACAGGGAAATTTGTTCTAATGGAGAAAAATGGCTGTATTAAACGGACCTACTCAGTACACTTTAGTGGAAAGAAACTGATTTGTTTCTGTAAGAATTTCCATGACCTTTTTCATTACTACTTGTATTGAGTCTACCACAAAACTACACCTAAGTGAATCTAACTAATTTAATTCAGTCAGCAGTAAACTTAATTTTTCACCCGAAACCTTTACACGTATATATCACATGAAAATAATGTTAGTATGAATCTTATTTTTTTTTTTTTTTTGGAAGGGAATCAACTTTCCAAGCTTAATAATATACGCATTAAGTGATAGAAAAATATTTTTCCTTAAAAGATTCTAAGAAAATACAAGGAGAAAAAAATCCCGTTAAAACTTGTGAGGGAAAAGGAAGGGTTAAAGTGTGGTCTACAAACCATTTTGCCGACCGCTCTTGCCCATCTTTTACGACTTCCTCTTCCAACACCTTCGGCTAACCGCTAAATTATCTTCAATCGCTTAACGTTTTTTCTTCCCAGAAAAAAAATCGGGAAAATTTGATTGAATTAAAAATGTCAGTTATTTTTTGTTCTATGTGGAATGCTGTCTCTTCGTGAGATATAATTCGTAATTTTTAATTGATAAGCTAAAAAATCTTGACAACGTTTCGGTATGCCTGTTATATGAAATACTTTCTGAAGCTGGGCAGTTTTCTCCGTCGTAATAAAAAATTTGAAGTAAAACTAAAAGAAATTTACTAGCCTTATAAACAAGTTAATAACGTAGATGAACAAAAGTTTAAACTGGCTAAATTTAAAGCTGAGTAGCAATTTAACATTAACACACGAAAAACTGTCGAGAATTGCATAAAAAGGAATTTTTTCAATAAAAAATTAACAAAACATTTGTTCTCGCATTCTTCTTATTGAGACTTTTACAAAAAAATTCTCAAATTACTCCATATTTTCATGTTACTGTTCCTTTCGATTCCATTAATATCTTCTTTTCCTTAAGTTGACTTCAACATGTTCATAGTTTTACCAGAAGCAGATTCCTTTTTTTTCTTTTTTTTTTCAAAAGGTTAAGAATGAAGAGGCCATTGACTGACCCTAATATTTCCTCTTGGGGGACTTCAAAAGCACATATCCTTTACTCCTTTTTTTTTGCTATTCATTAGAGAAGGCGCGCTCGAAAATCTGCCAGGATTTTCCTGGTTCTAGTTCTCCTTCTCGGGGGCTTTTGGTTTACCGTGACTCGGTCAAGGATTGCAACTTTACTATAAGGGATTTCTTTAGGAGGGAAGATGTAGGTCTGTGCTGGAGTAGGAAGTTATATGTTCTTCTATCTGCTTGGACTAAGGTAGTGTTGTAACCTACTACCGAGGTCAAGCAACGCGCTCTTTTTAGCTCTTCCTCCGCTTCTACTGTTACTCCTTGAAGAAACAAGAGCATTATGTGGAACAAGTTGGCTACAAGGAAAATGTAACCTTTTACCTATCGCCCTCCTTGTGCCTTGCGCCAAAAGCGGTTTCATGACATTTTGTTCGAAACGTAGTGAGAATCTTCGTTTTCTTCTTTTTCTCTTGAGTACTTCAAGCTTCGTGTTTTCGTCTGTCTCCTAGCGAAATGGAAATTGATTGATCTAAAAATACGTAACTGCATATATACTGCTAAAAAATCTAAATTTTCTGTTACAAAGCTGACATAAGTATTATTCCCAAAGATTGGCCATGAGGACAAAATGCAGAGTATTTGATACACTGTTCTCAAGTACGAAAGGCAAAATCTATGCGTTATCCGCCTGAGTGGGTATTACTAGAATACTACTAAATTTCTTCTTAACTAACGGATGAATACTGGGAACTCAAGTCAGTACAGTATGGCACTGAACGCAGTTCCCCGGTTATTTTTCGACCTGGTAAAAGACACCTATAGCGAAAATTACGTACCAATTGTGGGCAACGAGGTGTTAGTAATAGATTATCTGCACGCAGTGGAGCGGAAGTGGAAGACAATGTACATGACTGGACTTTCTGCTTTTTAATGTTCGATCACAGAAGCACGTTTCAAATTTTCAAAAGTTTTTGAAAAGTTCAGTCACCACTGCCGAAAGATAGGCAAATATTTCAAGCCTAACAAGGTCAACGGAGGCTACGCAAAGACTTGTATCCTCCAGGTATTATTTCGTTACGGGTATTGCATAATTTCAGAAACTGGATGAAGGTAACGGAGCTTAGCAGGTGACAGATTTTAGGTATTTTAGGTTGTCGTTGGTTTTCGATGCATAGTTTCAGCGCAAGATTTCTGCCTAATATATATTTTCTGTATAATATATATATATATATATATATAATTCTTGTATAGTTTGTGTAGAGGCATTAAATAGCATTGGAGGCGTATTAAGATGAAAAAAGACATATGTTTATAACGCAGAGGTGTGGTTGACTCGCACAACGACTCTTACATATTGAGCTTTCTTCAACATGTACGGGGACAAGGTACAACCACTCTCAGTTGCCTGGGACATATAAATGCTGATTGCTCGGATAAAATGAAAGCCATAGGTATTTAGCTTTGCTAGATAGGCGCAACTTATAGACATGATCAGCCGTATGACTGTACAAAACCTAAACAGCACAAAGTACTCAAAAAACACTCCCATTTATAAACATCTGGATGGTCCTTGTCGTTCATAAGACGATAAAGACACGTTCAAAAGACGCTTGCGCGTGCCACACGGTATAGACTTTTTCTTTGCGCAAGTTAGAATCAAGTTCCTTGAACCTGGGCAAAGCCACTTATAGAAGAAACAAATCTCACTACTGCCATTCAAACGAAACTTGTTTAATAACCTTGGAAAAGACGATACCTCTAGACTTCCACAATTGCCGCAATTTTCTAGGCGACATTCGTAAAAAGAAATGCAGTGTAAAAATGTCTTAATTTTATATATTTTTGGAGTAAAAAGATTTATGGATGTAAACACCCAGCGTGTTTGAGGCCGTAAAAGCACGAAGAGATTTTAAGAAGCAGCTCACTGCATAAACTAAGGTAAAATAGGAGAGAATTAGCTGAAGACAAATGGGATAATTTTGTTTAACTAAACAGATAAAGATAAACTTTTAAATATTATAAAGCCGTTGTAAAGCCGTTGAACACCATTCTAAAGTCACTGTAAAGCCATTGATAGTGTTTACAGGACTTGGCAAACGACTTTTTCCTGGATTCCATTGAAGTTACCGTGCTGGTCCACGGAGAAAAAAAATTCGAGAACAAGAAAGAATGCAGACCCGGAGCAAGTCGCGTTGCCAATGCCTAGGTCATTTCCAAGACCCCAAAACCCATAATGAAACATGTGCTAATCTTTTCCTCAAATGAAAGCCTGACATGATTTTATATGAAAGGTACCAAGTTTCATAGATTATAAATTCGCAAGTTGCAAAATTTAAAGATCTCTCACCTTGGCAGGTGCTGTTCCACTGAGTCACGATGACCATAACAAGTTTTCCAACTTGTTGTTCACAATTTCATAGACCAGTTCGTGCGGAGATCCAACCCAAAAATCCATAAACGGCTTTTTGATCTACTTACCAATAATTTTATTTCGCGAAAATAACAGAAAAAAAAACGTTGCGTTACTTGAGGATACGCGGAAAGGACTTGTTATGGGAAAAGTCGAATTTGATATGTGATTTATGTTCTTGTCTTCGTGGGGTTTCGGTTATTCTCTGTTAACCACGTACTGTTCCAGTATGTGCAAAAACCGTTGATATGGAATTTATGAGCGGGAAAAAAACGGGACTTGACGTAAAGAAATTTGGTAGAATCTCGGGCTTTTTAGGGTATTGCCCACCTAGCCCAGAAATTGTTTTGAGGAAGGCTTTATCGTTTACACCTTCCCTTCTTTGCTCTTTTTTTTCCTGTACCTATCCAATTACTTTTTTATCGCTTTGATAGAAAATTTGCTGGTATGCTTACGGCCCTGTAACGTATGTCTTTGTTTCATGGGAGCAATATTGCTTGTTTTAGTACAGAAATCCGCTCATGTGTTGCACACGCTATTTATAAAGGTACGGTTAGCTTTGCTTCGTTCGTTCAGTCGTTTGGATTGCCTTTGCACGAACTATATCGAAAATTTCTTGAAAACATCAGTTTTACTTCCAAGTTTTGATTTAAATTTGCGTTTGGTTTCAAAGCATTAAGGGATTGTTGCTCACAAGGAGCAAAACTTCGGAAACATTACCATGGATTTCCGCTTACCAGTTGTTAGAGTGCTATGTTTCTCACTGGTATTGTTGCTATTCATGGCTAAAATTGGACAGGCCAGTCCGGTGAACTATACAGCAACTGACGATGCGGCTAATACTTTATCAAACAGTGAAGTGTTGGTGAACCATCGCAGGGAGAAATGTAAGTATGTTGTGCGTTTGGTCTTGGTAAACTTGTTTACGCATTCTTTCTTTTGACTTGCAAACCTTTCCACAACGCAACTAAAAACTGGTTTGTTTCCTTCCTATGCTATTTTTTGTGATAAGCTTATGGATTTGTGACCTTACCTATTTTTTTTCTGATTTGACTTTATTCACAACGATTGGCGCGCTTGTGCACAAAAAGTGAAGTAAAATTATAAACATTTTTTATGGCTGTTTTCTTGTGTTAGAAAACAGCCATAAAAAATAATTCTGTCCCAATTAATCCTTATTTGTCTTATTATTAAATTCAAGCAAGCGGACAATTTCTCGAAGTAGAAATAATTGAAATTATTTTTATTTCTGACGAGATCAGTTTAGTTATTGACTTGAGCTTTAAGTAAACGAATTCATGTTTTAGTTTTTAAGATGTTTTCCGTGATTAAAATCGACAACACGCAATGCAACGCATCGAATAGTAACAACGTAATGGGAACGTGTACTTCGTCATCGGAATGCCGAAACGAAGGCGGAACTGCAGCGGGTTCTTGTGCAGCTGGGTTTGGGGTGTGTTGCGTTTGTAAGTTCTCTTCAATTACTCTTTCTGGTTAATTTAGATTTTTTCGTGCTATTAACGCTCCACTTGTCACGCTGGATGCATCGTACAGAACTTAATCGATTCTAATGGTAACAACCTAGTTAATTTGGGCTGTGGTGCCAGTACTGCACGGAACATGAGCTATTTCACGAGCGCAGCCACTACAAACAGCTTGTTTTACAATGCCGATAATACGCTCACCCAGTCTTACACGTGCGAAATTAACGTCCAGAAGACAACCAAGGACATTTGCCAATTACGGTAACAAAATCTTGACATATACCCAGACAACTTCCGCTTATTGAAACCAAGAAAAAGCTTAAAAGTAAACGTTTAGGTTGGATTTCAAGTCATTTTCGATTGCCCAACCGGACACTGACGGACTTTGCACGACAGACCAATTTATTGTCGTGGGAGCCGCTAATCGAATTCCCACCATCTGTGGAGATAATACCAACCAACACAGTAAAGCTCTTCAACTATTATTACTATTTAATTATTAATTACCTTTAAACTGTTAACAATAACGATGAAGTAAGTATTTGTAACTTAGAGTTTACCGAGAGAAACCTTTGCTTTCGTGGAACTATGCAAATTTTGAAAGTCGTTGAAAGAGAACTGAACAAAGCGGATGTAACCAAAGTGGCAAACCTATGCTGTTTCTTAAGAAAAAAAAATATAAATAAATAAAAAAAAATAAAAAAAATTAAAAACACTTTTAAGCTATGTTGAATTGTTTAATTAGTGTTGCTACATATGAAACCGGGCCAAAGTCAATGGAAACTCCGTTTCACGCTCAATACCATGGTGAACGCGCAAAGCAGGACGTGGAATATTAAAATGACGCAAATTCCTTGCAATTCCATCCTTACTTGTAAACAACATTAAAATAACTCAAAGCCTATAGAAACTAACGCTGATTTAACTTCTTTTACTTCGTAAAGCTGATCCCAACTGCCTACAATACTACCAAGGTGCTAGTGGTAGAATCCAAAGCTACAATTTTGCGTTCATTAACACCCTTCAAGGCAATACTATTGGCCAAGCTGGTCGTCAACTTTCCAATCAAAACTATGCCATTTGCCTTCGTGTTGAGGACGTAAGAACGAATAATATTACTAAAAAATATCTAAAATAAAAAATAAATTCTTGTAATTATAAACTAGGGATTTTGTGCTGTAAAGTATACAGCGTGTAGCGATCCGAGCAACACTAACCAAGTTTCCAGCAGTTTCGCTCTCACTGGGGATTTCAGCATTTCTCCTGCGAACGAAGCTTTGCAGGGCATCTTTTGCCAATGGGATTACCTTGAAATCCCTGGGGGCTATAGCGGACAAAACTCTGCCATCACGACGGACCGTTTTTGTGGCACTGCACTCAATACTGGATTCTTGTCGCGGACCAACATTCCCATTCTTAGTATTAATTCAGTCCTTTTCACGCTATGTTTATGTGTCGCTTTTCACTACTTTTATTCTTCCTAATATTTGCATGAAAGTGCTGTGTGCAACCGTGTCATCAAAACACTAAGCAAAAGCATAAAGACCTGCGACAGATAACAAGAATGCGCACGTCTAATGCCCTTGTTTCTTAACACATGGTTTGTTAACAATGATTTCCTTTGCTATAATACTATTTTTTGTAAGTGTTTACAATGTTTGCTTTTCTTTATCTTTCAAGGCAATCGGAAACCCTTCATCCTACGCTACGTGACAGACGGCGTAGAAAGTTCTTCAAATCCAACGAATCCTTTGGGTACGGATGGTCGCAACACTGGTTTTTGTGTTGACTACGCGCAAATTGCCTGCCCTTAATTATCAAAAGTTCCTCTTATTTTGGATTGTTGCCACTGTTATGCAAAATGTTTTACGGCTTTCGGGTTTTAACTTATCGAACCAGCAAAGCTTCTCAAGAAGTTAAAAAGTTTTTTTTTAACGCAATTGAATTAAATTTTTTTAAAAAACTCGAAGTCCGACACACGTTGTTAATTAACTATTGGCTTGTAATTTTATATTTGTTGTGGTGTTAAAATTCTGTAATGTTTGTATGAACAATAAAAAATATTAAAAGCTATTCATGCAGCTTTGATTGAAAGCTACGAAGTTCTCTTTGATGATTTCTGAATACTGCGTAATTATGAAACCGAGAGCATTATTGAGTGACTATCTAGTGACGACAAAATGTCTAAAAGTAGTAAAGTTAGAAAATCGCTGACACTCTGCCTGCAGCTTCACTTAAGTTCAGTTACTTACCATAATAATCAGAAAAGCAGCTAACATGTATCGGTAACGAAGAATAAAAAAATAAAGGCGTAGCTTAACAAAAAAATTCTTGCTCAGAGCAAAATAAAATGGTTAATATTCTACGGAGTCTAATGTTACAAGCAGTGGCACACACTGGAAGTAAAATATCACCAAATACTAGAACGAAATACACGTATTGAAACTTGGCATGGAACTGCGATATTAAGGAGTGATAAGCCCTCACAAACTCGCGTGTTATGACAAGAGCGGTTCACTACGGATGGATGTTCCACGTACGGTTTGGTCTACTTACCACAAGTTTTACTTAATAATGCAAATGAAGGGCTCCCAACTGACATTTAAAGCTTACTTACATTCAGTACAGTGTAAAAAAATACCAATAACGTATACAGTCTAACACATCTGTTGCTACTATTTTCAGACGCTAAATTTTCATTTAATTTATTTGAGAATTTTTACCTTCTAGGACTAGACCGATAATGTCGAGATAGCCCTTAAGCCTATCAAATGACAGATTTTAGTTCTAACAGCGATTTTGATAGCTACGATTTCAAGAATGTAATAAAACTAATTAAGAATAGATAGAAACTACTGATAAACATTCATATTTAAAAAATACAGAATTCATCATATTACGTCACATTTCTGCAGCGTGAGATTTCAAATAAATCAAGTGTTTTTCTTACAATTATTGTTAGTAGTAAGGTTATTGTTACAATTACAACAGCTAGCCAACTATTTTATTAATATTTTACAGCTTGTCCATTATGGGTGCACAAAATTTAGAAAATGTGTTGTCCTTTTAATACACCACGAAATTTTCCAAAACATAAATTGTAAGCTGCACACTGCACATAAGATTTCTAAGAATCATGGTTTCGTCCTACATTTAAGCATTCCTAGGCTAAAAAAAATTTTTAGGACGTTTTCATCAAACTCTTCCACGCATAAAAGTATTTTTTTATTATCACGTAAAGTGTGAAAGTTCACCTGGTTTCCTCGTTTACTCTTCCATCTCTTTCCCTTTATAACCCAGAGGGAGAAAAAAGAGTTAAACAAACTTGTAACCTAGTCTCCTTTTTTCAATTGAACTTCTTGTACACTTATAATAAACTCTGGTAATGCATCGTTTGCTTTCTTCTTGGCCCAAACCCTCCACAAAGAAAAATCTACTGAATCGTCTGGTGTTCATTAATGTAGAAGGAAAAACGAAACAAACAAAAAAGATACCAAAATTCTCAACCTCCCACCCACTACATTTTATTACATAGTCTCCCATTTTTTATATGTCTCAGCACCTGAGAAAATTACATTTTTCCAATAGGAAGAAGGCACTAATAACCCGAAGCGATTGAGAAACGTTCTTCTTCCTCCAAAAGTATGGGTTGGCGAATGGTCCAAAGGCGGAGCTTAGCGCGTCCTTCTGTTTTTTCACTTGGGACAAACGTTACGAGGTAAGGAATACCAACGGGTTTCCAGCACTTGGCCCCAATCGGGCCAACGTTTTTGGCCAGTATTTAAAGCTCGGTAAGCGAGTCCACAGCACGATCAGTCGGCAGCCGCTGTTTCATCGAATACGACAGTCCGGAATTCTTTTTTTAACCAAAAGAAAGTGCATTTCCGAAAAGTGATTGAATCGTAGTGAGTTCCGTAAAATTTAGACGATTCGCATTGGTTGCTTAAAAAAAAAGAAAAAAAAATAGTGCGAAAATGATGCGCTACGCAATTTTTCTGGTCGTTGCTATCGCAACGAATCTCGTAACTGGCTCGGCTATTGCTAACAACGAAATTCTAGAGGAACTTGAAAGCCAAAACTTGACTTCATCGCGTGACAGTCGCTGTGAGTATAAATTTCTCATTACTGAGGAACAAGCAAAATTTTCTAAAGAATAAGTTAATTTAAATGAAGATATCTAAATTTCTCCAGAATAATTTCTTTAAATTGACTAGTCACAGCTTATTTCATAAAGAATGTGACACAGTAAAGGAAACTGAAGACTTGAACAGCTTAAAAACGAAAGTCATAATCAAAATTTCTTTCTGCAGTTTTGTCCCTGTTTACCACTGTCCGGTTTGGTGATTATCGTTGCGATGCTGCCAACAACCTTGAAGGTACTTGTATGAAACAAGCCGACTGTTCTCGAGAAGGCGGTACTGCTTCCGGCTCCTGTGCTCGCGGATTCGGAGTTTGCTGCGTCTGTAAGTTGAATTTTTCGAAGATCTGTCCAAACGTTTTCCCGTAGTATTCATTTGCCGAAACTTTCGAAGACGACTCAGAAGACAAGATTTTCATATTTTAAAATATTTCGTTCCAAATTCTTCGTCATCACCTTTAAAAATATTTTTAATACTTTTTACGATTTAACTGCGCTCATTAAACAATTTAAAGATTCTAAGCTTGGTATTCAGAGTTAATATGAAATAACGCATGAACGAAGACAAAGTAACATATTCCAACGTAACACTATATAGTCTTGGAACAATTCTAAAAGGAACTTTATATCATAGTCAGCCTCAGCTGCGGTGCAACAACCTCTCGCAACAACTCCTACTTCAGCAGCAGCGGTTTGGCGCAGGCTTCTACCAGTAACAACGTCAATGGCAACTCTATTAATGGTCTTGGTCAGCAAACCATTTGCAGCTTAAACGTGAACCGCATTTCCGCGGATATCTGCCAGCTTCGTATGGAGTTCTTGTCGTTCACCCTTAGCCAACCAGACAACGATGGTCTTTGCAATGTCGATCGTTTCATGGTGACTGGTGGTGGCAATACGTCCCCCACCATCTGCGGTGACAATGCTAATCAGCACAGTAAGAAGAAAATTTTCAGTCCTTGCCTAATTGTTGCGATTTATTTCTCAACGTTGTCTTCCGCATTTCTTAAACAACAGTGCTCATCGCCATGAGACCCGGTCAGAACCAATGGACTCTCCGTTTCACTATCAACAGCCAAGCTAATAACAACGTTAACCGAAACTGGAACATCCGACTCGTCCAAATTCCCTGCAATTCCGAGTTACGATGTAATTGAATTACTCTACTACAGTTTCTGATCATTTTTAAAGAAAAAGTGTCGCACTAATCTGGGCTGAAATTTAGGAGACTCAATTATTTTATTCTTTCTAGCGGACCCTAACTGCTTGCAATACTTTACTGAATCTTCGGGTCGCATTCGTAGCTTCAACTTCGACTTTGGCAGCTCTAGCAACAGCCGTGGTCGTCAACTTTCCAGCCAGAATTACGCTATCTGCATTCGTCAAGAAGATGTAAGCTAGTTTTAGACTTCAAACGCTGTCTTTTAATGTTACCGAAATTTTAGTCTAAGTTATTTTAAAGAAATGTGCATTGTGTTCCTGGCATTATTTCAATTAAATTAGGGCGCTTGCGGAATCCAATATACGGCGTGCACTGATTCAACGGCCAGTGCTACTAATCCCAGCACTAGCTTTAGTCTGACTGGCAACTTGAACATTGCTCCAGCCAATGAAGCTTTGCAAGGTATTTTCTGCCAATGGGATTACTTGGAAATTCCAGCGGGCTTCAACGCTCAAAGCAATGTCCTATATACCACTGATCGTTTCTGTGGTACTGCCTTCAATACCGGTTTCTTGGCTCGTGACAACGTACCTATTACGAGTAAGTAACCGTCTTTTTACTGAAAAGACTATTCAATAATTCTAACGAATAATTTTCCCATCAGCTCTTCTGTTATCAAAATTTTGTTGAATATTTCTTTTTAATAGGTAGGCAAAAGCCTTTCCAATTACGATACGTTACTGACGGTTTGGAGGAGACCAACAATCCTAACAATGTTTTGGGCCCTGATGGTCGTAACAACGGTTTCTGCCTCAACTATCAACAACTTCAAAGTGAGTGAATATTAGTAATTTTCCTAAACGAAGCGGAATTTAACACATTTTATTATGCTTTTACAGCCTGTTGAAGAGCTGAGTGACTTGCGTGGCACAATCTCCCCCCTCAGTGAGCTCAGTGTTTGGGAAACCTCTTCGTTACGTTGTTTAAATCCAAATAAGTTAAAAGCTATGGCGTTTTTGTACTGTTCTTAACTTGTGTTGTTTCTTGTTATATACATGCTCAATAAAACACTTCCACTGACAAACAGTTCTCTTGAAAATTTCTGTTCCACATATGACTTCTCAAAGAACAAAACGACAGCAAGCGGGGAAATGCACAAATACCACTTAAATAAAACACAGAGAAGATGAGTTTATATTAATAATTATTGACCACACATTACTCGTGATTTCCCTGTGAACATTTAGCCTTCAACTGAATTAGAAAAAGGTAAGAATGAAGTGTACAATACAAATAATAAATAAGCAGCGAATCCCACAATAGAATTAAAATGCTATCGAAATAATTTATACAACTATAACTTAATTTAACTTTTTATTTATTTTTTGTGGGTTAGCGAGCAATATTTTAGAATTCACAATTAAATTTTAATACGAAACTTTCTGATGAACCGCGGAGAACTTCCACCATATATTACATCCGAAATTTTCGTTGGGATAAAAAATTCCAATAATACATAAACCTGTGTGCAATCTATAAGAATTCCCGCTCAGAAAAATTCACATAAACTTACACAATAGGTGAATCGCTGCGATCACGTAAAAATAAAAAATTTTTGACTTTTTTATAGTAAATGTTTTAGATATAAAGTCAATTAAACTTTAGCTTAATTAAAATCAACTCAAAGCGCAAGCACCTTGAAACGTGATGAAGCGCCACACACACAAACTGGATACACGCAAAAAAAAAAGACATGCGCGACCTCATGAACCACATTTTCCAAGTCAAATGACCCCCAATACCCCAATATCCAGGTCGCAGACATCCATAATCCAATACGCTCACCCAATTTTCGTACAATAAAAAGCAAATAAAAAAGAAAAGTTAGCTTTCTACTATAATTACGTTAGTCGCAACTGCTCATGACGCAAGAAAAACACTTTAGATCATCAAAATCAACCCAAAAAGCTTTCTCTTCCCTCCTTGTTTTATTTCTTTAACTTCCCAGACCGAAACTCTAAAGGGTTGAGTGAACTCCAGCTTGGTGGTAATAATTTCATCCTCATCTCTTTTTTCCTTATACATATATATGGAGAAGGTCTTGTCCCTCGCACTTGGTCGGATGGTGTATGCAATTCTTGCGTCTTTTCCTCGTGCCGTAGGCTAGCATACTTTTGCGTTTTTCCTTGTCCTACAAGTCTCGTTGAAAGCATGTTTTTTTCTGCGTATACTATACACGCCGAAAAAAAATGAATTCCTCTTTTGTATAGGAAAATTTTTCCACGGCGTTTGTTAAAAAAAATGAGCTGGAACTTGACATCACTGAGCCGACGACCACCATGTGAGAGGCGTGGCTTGCAATGGGCTTGAAATCCCGCTTCTCACATGTGTACACCTTTTTATATCATCGAAGAGAAAGGTAACGGGATGAACTTGACGGGAGGAGCTTGACGGGAGGTTGGCTAGTACTGTACTTTAAAAAGCCAGTCGCAACAGTACTAGGCCGCAGTCTGGTTCGTGCTTTCGACCAGAAATATATAATTACCTTTTCTCTGAGAAGAGAAATTATTTTACTTTCATCGGAAAGAAATTGACCCTTAACAGCCATCAGACCCTGTTGCGTGGGAAATATTTTCTTTTCGATTAGAAGGAAATTTCGAGAGAGCCATGAGTGGTATTTTAAAGTGCGTGAGTCTTTTAGGGCTCGTGAGTTACGCCCTGGGATCGGCCATTGATGTCACAGCGTTGCAGCATCAATCCACGTCCGACAGCCTCGCGGATGAAGCTGTCAAAGAGTTAGAATTCGCTCAAAATGTCACGCGTAAAGAAAAAGGTAATTATTCGCACATCCACATTTTAAAATGAATTTCACTTCATCGAAATGAAAGGATTATCATTTAACGTGCAATACTCAAAAATGTTTATGTGAAAAGAGGGCAAGAAAGTTTACGGTTTTAATGCTAATATGGAAATATTTGTTTTCATTTTATATGAAACTTTGCATTTCCCCAAAATAAATATTTCATAATGATTTTTATTTTAAAATACAAGCTTTTAAACTTGAAAAAGATAATAATGGTTGTAATTTCTCTTTCCAGTTTTCCCTCTGTTTTCGGCGGTCAGGTTCACGAACGCTCAATGTACCTCACCGACCAGTGACCGGCAAATGGGTACTTGCGTATCGGCAGCGGAATGCACACGAGAAGGTGGTACCCCGTCTGGAAACTGCGGTTCCGGATTTGGAGTTTGCTGCATCTGTAAGTTTTTTTTTCTATCGTGATTAACTGGTTCTATGTAAGTTTCCTCGTTACTTTTCCTAGTGACGTTGGGATTTTACAGAGCAATGTAGTATTTGCTACTTTTAAATCCAGAAAAACTACCAAGAAAAATTTTACTAAAATCTACCAATGAGTGTCAAAATACTTGCTCTACTTACAGTTGTCTTCTAAGGAGAGTTTCAGAGCAACGCTGAATGTTTTTTACGCATGTTGCAATTAATCCTCTTTGGATTCTGACACACAATAAAATAATCTCATTGTTTTACTTTATCAAAAATACAATTTTTACGGAATATTTTAAAATAGCTCCTCTTGTCTGTAACAAGTGTATAACCTTGATATCAATAACTAACAATATTCAGAAAATTATAAAAAATTTAGAACTTTAACAAAGTGTTGGTCACTGAAGAAAAATGCCCGAAAAACTAATTATTTCCTAATTTAAAATGTACAGACTCGCTAAGTTGCGGCGCTACCACGTCCCGTACCAACGTTTACTTCACCAGTGGTGGCTTAAATACCGCCCTCGGCTCCCAAGTGACTGGTGTTAGCTCAACTGACGGTGCCACCGGCGTCGTTTCTTGTACTCTTAAGGTTACACGCCAGCCTGACATCTGCCAACTTAGGTAATAAATCAGTAATATACATATTGAAAATTAGATTTAAAATAAACACAAAGTTTTTCCTGCGATGTGCTAAATATTTTTTTCCTCGAAATCTAGGTTAGATTTTTCGTCATTCACTATTGATCAACCCAACAATGACGGCGTGTGCGACAACGACCGTTTCAGTACCAACGGAGCGGGCAACAACCCTCCCACCATTTGCGGCAACAATGCTAACCAACACAGTGAGCATTAATAGAGTGTACTATTTTAGCTAAAGTACGAATTTCTCACTTATTTGCTCCTAATTTCAGTGATTCTGAGTGCCCGACCGGGTAACGCTGACTGGACTTTGCGATTCACTTTGAACAGCTTGAACCGCGCATCGAACCCCAATCGCAACTGGAACATGCGTGTCCGTCAAATCGCTTGCAACTCCGAAGAACGATGTAACAATTCACCTAATTAATAATAAAGATGTAATTATTAACATTCATATAATTTACTTCTTTTCTGCCACAGCGGACAGCAGCTGTGTTCAGTACTTCCCCAATCCTAATGGCCGCATCCAGAGCTTCAATTTCGCTAACATTAACAACGGCGGTTTGACCACAGCGCAACGCGGCTCCCAGCTCTCCAACCAAAACTACCCTATTTGCATCAAGGCTGACGATGTAAGCTGATTCATGACCGATTTTCATCTTTTTCTTAATTATATTTACTCGCAATTTTTATTAAATTCTCTTCAACTTATTCCTCACGTCTCCCAGGGCGCTTGCAGTATTCGTTACTCAGTTTGCACCGATGGATTTAACAGCGATTCTAAAAAGAGTACGAGCTTTGGACTGACTGGAGACTTCGCTATTAATCCATCTTTGGAAGCCCTGTCCGGTATTTTCTGCCAATGGGACTACTTGCAGATTCCCGGTGGTTACAACGAAGCCAATCAACAGAACCCTTACATTACCACGGACCGTTTCTGTGGTACCGCTCTTAACCCGGTATTCTTGGCCCAAGAGAGCGTCCGTATTGTCAGTAAGTTAATGTTTTTAACTTTTAATATAAACCACATTCAATGTATTAACTTTTCCATTTTTTACAACTTCTTTACGATTGGATCGGGTAACATTTTTAATGTCGTATCCAATTTTTTAGGTAACCGCAAGCCGTTTATGTTGCGCTTCGTGACAGACAACTTCGAAGTGACACAAAGCCCTACAAATCCCCTGGGCCCCGATGGCAGCAATACTGGATTCTGCTTGGATTACACTCAGCTCCAGTGCAGTTCTTAATTTTTTCACCATCATTGTTTTCCGTGTGTTCTTGCTGGAAGTGTCTTATGATGTTATGATATTACCTCTAGACGTACTTCCAAGTTTTGTGACTGCTCTGGAATATCTCTTGTTTTCGTTCTTAATTTAAGAATCGTTATGCGTTGATCGCATTTGTACTTTAGGCACTCCGTATCGCTCAATACATATTGTTAGTTCAAACACCAAATAACTTTTCTACAATCAATTTTAGATTTCGGAGATTTCGTGTAAGGCACGGTAAGTCTTCAATGTAAACAAACTACATTTCAGTTTCCCCTGTCTGACGCATGGGTCGCTGAGGGTGAGTCAGAGCTCTATAGTCTCTTTTGGCTGTAGCTACATGGGTAAATTTTGCGCAGAGGGTTTTATTTTTCACGGATCGTGTTTTATATGTTTCTTCATATAGTAGGAATGTAGTAAAGCTTAGAGTTTTTGAAACACAGGCTGGTTACACAACTATACTGTTTAAAATTCAGCTGAAGGTTGCTAATTAATTATTGTTTTGAATATACAAAGCTGTACCAAGCTTACGTTATGTGTGATAACTTTACTGTCAATATTTAGCCCTTTTTGTAGGATTGCTTACGTAATTTCGGCCATAAGATACCAACGAGTATGACCTGACATCTGTCAGGCAACTGACCCAAGCATGTTTGTTTCCACCGTGACCCTAATTCGCCTGTAGGCACGTTAGGTGCCCTGCCGCCTTGACTGCAAACGCCTAGAAATGTCGAATGATGGAAGTACTAAGATTCGACAATTTTTTCAACGTTTTCGCAAATTGATCGTTTCTGTAGCCTTTTTGGGGTGATAAAAGCCTTGAAATTTGTAGAAAAAGTAGATAACTAATCAACTTTCATAGACGTAAATTAACCAACAGGCAAGAGCAATACATGTATATTATATTATTTACAAGAGTACCTTTCCCATAAGGCTAATAAATTTGTGTGCACAGTTTCTGGACAGAAATTATGAAAATTGTTTATTCGCTACTAAACGTCAATCGGTCATTTTACACTATTTATATGTGATTAAGACGTGGCCAACGAAATTTTCATTTTTCCTAGGACACCTTCGGAACAGAGGCGTCGTGCCATATGGGGCCGGGGGGGCCCGGGCCCCCCCCCAAACTTTTGCCATCCTGAAAAAGAAGGTATCATTTAAAACTCATTTGTAACTCATTAACTCTTTTATTAAGAGAAATGCAAAATCGGGCCCCCCAAAATTTTTTTTAAGTGCACGACGCCACTGCTTCGGAATGAATAACACTTCAGACCTGTTTTCTAAACTACTTATCTCATGAACTAATACAGGAAAGTCACTAATATGCTCACAAATGCAATGCAAAAGCCAACGACTAAGCTACACATGAAAAGAATTACTTTCCACCACCTTTGCTATAATTTCCAGCCACAGCCAACCTCCTTTAAAAACATTCGCAAACCAACCCAGTCACCCTCAGATCTACGAACTTCCACGACGTCAGAATAATAGCCTGCCAAAGATGAATGGTCCTCGATCGCCAAAACATTTCACCAACTAGAACAATGAGGAATATTGTCTCTTAGTTACAGTTCCGTATCCAGTTATCGGTCCACTGAACGGGTAAAGAACACCTATGGAGTTTTAGGATTCACTCCAAATTTATTTTAAGGGTCATTACGCTTTACTGTACGGCACAAATACGCTCACGCGTTTCACAGTCTTCATCGAACGTGATACCGTCTTGCTTCGAACATTGGCATAATCATGTTAACGCTTGATATGGAGTTGACGTCGAATGCTGCAATGCGAAATTGCACAGGAAAATAGCTATCGCTTCAAGCAAAAACTCTGATTCAAGCAAATTTCTAGTATTATGAACAACTGTAACGCAGTAATCGACACCAATCATTACCATAAAAAGTTTTAATTCTTCGGGGAAAGCACTAACTCAGCTTCAAAAAACTAAAAAATTTTCTCCCGTATGGACCAATTTTAGAACGTTTTACGCGGCTTTTATCAAAGTAACTGAATGCTTTGCTACAAGGAAAAACATATTAGTGGACTAAAAACATACAAACACAATACAGAAACCCCGAAGAGAAACCAATGTTTCATCCATGCCGTCCAATTTTTTCCCCCATTTCCCTCTATGATCACTACAATTTACCCACCAGACCGCCCGCTGTGCTAAACCTTGCCATAAAGGAAAGACTAAACGCTACAAAGCTCTTTAAGGACTAATTACCACCATAAAGCAAAACGCAGAATTTCTTTCAATAAATCAGCCAACAATAAATTTCATCCTAACCCACTTTTCGAAAAACAATATTAATCCTCTTTTTGAAAAACGAAGTATGATTCTAGACGCCAGCAAAGTTGGTCAGTAAGGCAAATATTTGGCACAACTGCCTTCAAGTCTCCGTCGTTATTCAAATTCGCTTCGCTTTTTCCTTCTTGGGGCCAGATTATTAAAGTGCGAATTCATTATATTGCCTAACGCGTGGAAACAAAAAGTCACGGACCAGAAACGTTCTAGGTTCCTTTTTCTTGCAGGAAAAAAGGAAATGGCAACACAGGATGAAACAAGTCTCACATATCAGTCATAAAAGTCAGAGAAGCGTTTCGATTTGGATTCCTTTAAGCGACACCCATCTCCAACTTATGGGCTAGGAAGCCATTAGTTTTTATTGCCCTTGACCAAATTTATAACCCTTTCGTTTCCCTTATGTTGACGCTCGAGGAAAAACATGCTGAAAAAAAAAGAAGCGAAGAACGAAAAAAGAATCTAATCTATAGTTCACGGTACACTTTTTGTTTGCTCCCATGACATGAATCTTGCTCCATTTTGTCTGTCAGTACGTTTTCATGCGTTTGTTAAGTAAACGGGAAACGTGGCCCATTGGTGGTAGAAGGTAACTCCCATTTTCTGGAAACAAAAGGAGAGAAAAAGAGGAAAAATTTAATCAAGAGGCGTGGCTTCTAACATGTATGTGAATTCTTGAACATGAAGAGACAATCCTATTTAAAGCACTGGTTACGGTATTGTTTCGTAGTCATTCAGTTGTTGCCTTTCAAAAAGAGCGAACTGACATTTACTTAATTGAATTGCGTTTCTTGTTTCAAAAATGTGCAAGTTTTTGTGGTTGGCTTTCATTGCCTACGCTATTAGCGTAATTAGCATCGAAGGATTTTCATTGCCCTCAAATCAGAGTTCCACGGAGAACATGACGGACCATCGAAATGGGAAGAAAAGTAATTGGTTAACGTTAACTACGTCACTCAAAATGAAACAGCACGTGTCTCAGTATTTGAATGTGTAACATGTGTCCACAAGTCTCTATTAACCTCAATCCGAATCATCTTTTTAAATTCTGTAAATTATTTTTTAAATTAATATTATTAATACATAATATTTAAAATTTATATTAGTATTAATATAGTCTTATTAACATTTAAAATTTTATTAATTGTAATTAATTTTACATCCTCCAATAATGCCCTAACTTTAGTTTAATATGCTCAAAATCTGAAATATTAATTTTGGAAATACTTATGTACATTTTCTTGCACTTAATTCTGACTTTCTCAATATTGTTTTTTCGTGTAAAAGTGTTGAATATATTTGCGGCGGTGGTGAAGATTCCGACCAACACGCAGTGTAACGCGTCTAACAACTTGAAAGGCACTTGTGTTCGGGCTGCTGATTGCACTAACGAAGGGGGTGTGGCTTACGGGGACTGCGCCAAAGGATTCGGGGTTTGCTGTATTTGTAAGTGACGCGAAATGTGTTAGTAAAAACCTTTCAGTCCAAATGATGAAAATTTTCATTACAAACCGAAAAGATGCCATGGGATGCGGACAATCGACCAGCCGCAATCACTCGTACTTCACAAGCAACGGACTAAGCTTCGCTAACAGCTTCGAAACTAACAGTGGCAATGGATTAATGCATTCGACTAGATGTGAACTGAAAGTTAAGAAAGCTTCGGAAAACGTTTGTCAACTCAGGTAGATTTAAGGCGTTAATAATAACAATAATAAATAAATAAATTGCAGGTTACTGGACTATGGCGTTGCGGGGGTGTCCCGTGACAGAAATCATTTTTTTTCTCGTTTTACTTTTTTAACGAAACATAGGAGCTACAAAAATAAGTACTAAACAAAATAAATTTCTAGACTAGTATTATATGTAGGTGCAAACTTGAAACGTAATATTGTACTTTGTCAACACCAGATCCTAAAAACTTCTCAACAAAAAATATTGGTTTCACTTACTGAATATTTCAACCTACAAAAAAATAGGTATAAAAAACTTTATACAAAAAGAGTCATATGCATGACTTAAGCATGACGTAAGCAACTTAAAAGCTTTTCGCCGACGATGAATGTGACTAGACTAATATTTTTTAACTTTTTAATTTAGCTTGCAAATAATAATACGGCTTAATAATAAGGAATTAAAATAATAATACGGAATTAATTCATTCGGCTGATTATAAGCTAACTTGAATGCTTCATACTCAACAATTTAACAGAGGTCTAATAAAACAAGCTTCCTAACACTCGATATTCTATAGGCTGGATTTCTTAACGTTCGTACTGAACCAACCTGACGGTAATGGAGATTGCATTACGGACCAGTTTCTTGTAACTGGAGCAGCCAATATTGTTCCTACGATCTGTGGAGAAAATACACATCAACACAGTAAGTGTTGCTTTTTGCTTTTAAAACATGCGTAATTCCTTTTTCTAATATATCGCTAAAATTATCTCTATTCTTTCTTTCAATATTGCTTTCCCTTCTTGTTCTTGAAGTGTATTAAAACTTAAACTTTACTAATTTTTTTCCCAAGAAATAACCGACATTGGATGACTCCCACTGTCGGACTTCGACTACAATTAAGCTACTAAATAAACGTACAATATTCTGTTGTTAACAATCGTATTCAGTAATTATGTAAAAACTAAATGTTCTGTACAGCATTAAATAATTTGATTCTCTGTTTATAGTGATGCTTTACGCAAAACCAGGTCAAACTGAATGGACTTTGCGATTCGTGCTCAACAATAACAAGCAAGTCACGGTCAACCGGAACTGGAACATAAAGCTGACCCAAATCCTTTGTGACTCCACCTTAACATGTAACTTGTTTAATCCTTTTAGTTTCAGCTTAGCTCTATTAATTACAAACAATGCTCCGTTGCCTCTTTCTAACCCTACTCCTGTTTTCTTCTGATTTTTTTTTTGTTCCAATAGCTGATCCTAGTTGCCTTCAATACTTCACATCTCCTAGTGGACGCATAAAGAGTTTTAATTTCGACTTTGTGCCTATCCTGACTACCAGTGGCCTACGTGCTCAGCCAGGCCGCCAATTGAGCAATCAAAACTATGCTATTTGCATCCGTTCCGAAGACGTAAGTTTTCTAACCTGAATTATTGCGAACATTTGTTTTCAAGTAACGCTAAAATTAATTACTTTAATTAGCATGATTCACAATTTCAAGACACTGAATCTAGTCATTTGAGGTTTCTCCTATTCCCACATTACAAAATAAATATCTCATGAGGAGAAAGTGTAAGGCCCCTAATCTCTCCGAATACGGACTTTGACAGCACCTAATTTTTCGTTTGACGTCTATGCCTAATTAAAATATAAACGACCGAAAACTTCTTACAGACAATTCTAAGCATTGGAACTTAGGCGAACTACTGTTTGTTTTGATTTGAGTTTCTTTTGTGTAGCTTGTCTAAAATATTTGTTACTGTAATCTACAGTCATATATAATTAGCCTGCGTCACACACTTACACGTATTTCTTACTCCGTCTGCAAAATAAAGGGTTATTGTGGGATGAGATATACCGCCTGTCCCGATCCGGTCAACGGCGGAATTCTAAGCGGCGTGAGCAGCAGTTTTGTCATGACAGGCGATTTGAATATTCCGCCTGTTATGGAAGCCCTGAGTGGCATATTTTGTCAATGGGACTACCTGGAAATACCGGCCGGCTATTACAGCCCGAATCCCATCGAAAGGGGCATCACCACTGACCGGTACTGCGGCCAAGCCTTGAATCCTAATTTCCTTGCCACAGTCAACGTCCCCATCACAAGTAAGTTTTCTTAAGTACATGAGATATAAAGTACAATAAAAAAATAATAAAAAAAATAAAATAAAAAAGAAGAAAAATATTACACAAGACAAATGAAAGGAAAATGTCACGAGAAGACATGGAAAAGCGCTCATAATCACATAAACTATTATAGTACAACTACGAATAATTTCTTTTATATTCCATAAAATTTAACATGCTATTAACTCTTTTACCCTTACCGTAACTGATTTGTATATACTTATTACGTGGATTCTCTCGATCACGGTCCAGTCTTGCTCCTTAAATTCCTAAATTTTATATTAAACTAAAATTTTGACCATATTTGGGTAACTAATCGTGTGTTTCGTATATTACAGCTTACTCGAAGCCGTTTCAATTACGATATGTCACAGACGGTTTCGAAAACACGCCCAGTCCAATTAACCCCTTAGGCCCTGACGGCCGGAATACTGGTTTTTGCATAGATTACAGCCAAATATCTTGTAATACGCAAAGATAAGACAATCTGCTCATTAACTTGTAATAATTCTACCTTCAGCGCTGTATAAATGTTAATCTGTTAAAATACACGAAGTGTTAGTGGTGGAAATTTGTCGACGTGGGCACTTGTGACTACCTAGGATACATCTCCCATAGAAAAACGTCATTAGTTAATAATTCTAGCCAGGTCTTTCTCTTGTGTTAGGAAAAATTGTGTTCTACGGGAGGCCACAAAGGGTTCAAGGTTTCGTTTTCCTCCTGTATGAATCGTTTTTTACTCTTTAAGAATGCTTAATTATGTCTGGAAAATGTGTATATATAGTCAGGCTACTTCCAGAGGTGTGTCACTTGCTTCTTCCTCACTAGTTGAGTGACTACGATCTTTCTATTGAGTTACTTCAGCTCAACAAAATGGCCCGTTTGGTTCAGAAATTTCTTTGGGTCGCACTTGCAATCCAATTAGCGTTCGCTAATGACTTGCCAGAGCAGCCGGACGCAGAATACGCTCCGTACCCTTACGCTTTACCGGACGGCCAGCCCAAATGTAAGTTACTACTGTATTTTTTATTGTTTTAAGCGATTTTTACATTAAAAGACTATTCGATAAAACGTTCAAATTTTTCCGTTTTAACAAAGAATTTTGACTTCCTTACGTTGTATTCACTAGTTGCTTACAAACATTACTTCAACTACCTATTTTCTAGTGGTATTTATTTATTTTTTCACATAGCGAAATCCTTTCGTTTACTTCCCTCCTATTTCAAAATAAAATACCAAAGATCTTTTCCAATATAATTTTCTTTTTTAGTTTTCTTTTACCCACTTTTCGGACAAAACAAGCCCTTTCCCTTGTTGATTGCCCCCGCCACAACTACCACGGCTAAACCAGCGGCAGCGGTAACAACTGCTGCAGCCTCTCCTGCCACCGCGGCTTCCACCAACACCCCCGCTCCTCCCGTCACCGTTACAGTTCTCGTGACCCCAGCGCCTCCTTCTGGCAGTTGTAC